>PVKZ01000421.1:0-600000 GCA_004027375.1 Macroglossus sobrinus | reverse complement strand
GTAGATTAGGTTAAAAAAAAAGAAAAAGGAAAAGGAAGAAGGAAAGATTAAAGATTTTAAATTTGGTGACTGTCAACCTAATCTGCCATCAATTTACATTTTGAATAAGCTTGAGGTATTAATTACAACCTTATGCAAATCAGAAAATAGTGTATTGTTGACAGGAAAGAAGTAGAATTTATGTCCCCTCTTATCCATTGTTTCAGTTACTCGTGGGTCAACTATGGTTTGAAAATATTAAATGAAAATTTTAGAAGTAAACAATTCATAAGTTTTAAATTGCAGTGTGTTCTGAGTAACATGATAAAATCTGCCACAATCCAGCTCTGTCCTGCTCAGGATGTGAACACTACTTTTTTTAGTATGTCTATGCTGTGTCCACTTCCTGCCTGCTACTTACTTAGTAGTTATTTTGATTATCAGGTGCACTGTTGCCTTCCTGAAGTGCTTGTGTTCAGGTAGCCCTTATTTTCCTTAATAATGGTCCCAAGGTGCAAGAATAGTGATCCTGGCAATTTGGATGTGTGCCAAAGAGAAGCTTTAAAGTGCTTCCTTTAAGTAAAAAGGTAAGTACAGTATAATAAGATATTTTGAGAGAGCAGGAAAGACACAACATTTACATAACTTTTATTGCAGTATGTTATTATCATTGTTCTCTTTTATCATTAGTTATTGTTGTAAATGTCTTACCATGCCTTATTTATAAATTAAACTTTATCACAGGTATTTATGTGTAGAAAAAAAATGGAAAAATGGTATATATAGGGTCCAGTACAAGTTGAGGTTTTAGGCATCCACTGGGGTTTTGGAACATATACTCCATGAATAAGAAGGGACTACTATATTTTGAATGTGGGTATATGTGTGTGTTTCACATCTGGAGGGATGGTGAGCAAATTTAAGAGAGTCTGAAATTTCTAAAGAACTAAGGTCATTGGTATAGACTAGTTATTCTTCCTCCTCTTTATTGTTGTTATTTACTTATGTTACTTAGGATCTTTTAGCTCTTTAGTCACCCCTCATTGCCAAATCTTTGTTGCTTCTATTTAGAATTACTATTTATTTTAAATTTAGCTTTTTATTATATCTCAGTTACTATTATGTCTCAGTTATTATTTCACTTCCAAAAGGAAACTTTTGGCCACTTTGGCTATATAAAATTTTCTTGCTATTTTCATGGCACCTTTTTTTCCTTTTCTCAGAGTCATTATTCTAGTTATTGGATATAGAATGGTTTTTATCCCAAGCCCTATGAAAGCAAAGACCAGATGAGTCTCTTTCTTTGCTGTATCACCAGTGACCAGGTAGTGTGTTGAACATAATTAACATTCAGTTGAATTATAACATTCAGTAAATGAAATTCTATTGGCTTGAAAGATCAGCTATGTATACAAAAAAATCTATTGACTGCTTAATAAAGGTATATACTGATATTCTACAAGCTACCCACACAAGGAAAATTACTATTCTTTCAGCTCTGTTTTCTGCTTTTAGTAATCATTTATCATGTTTATAAAACTAACAGAAAAAGAGAATGATAGAAATAGGCAGGAATCTTATTCTTTAGGATATACTATAGGTGAAAAAATGAGAGAATAGATATTAAAAATGGAAGTTAAAAAATTATAAATAATTTTTTAAAAATTATTTCTGTCATTCTTAAATTTAATCCATAATGTGATTTAGGTACAGTGTTGTGCTAGAACTAGTTTGTATTGGCTCACAAGACCTGACTATTTGTAGGAATATTCTGAGGAAAGTATTAAAAACAACCATTATAAAAATGAATTACATAAATTTGCAATTGCTACTGAGGCTAAAAAATATTTTAATGAATTTAATTGGTAGAATGTGAGAAATATTTGAACAATAAATCACATATAAGATACTTATTTGATGACAATAAATTTATTGGGAAAAGTGTTAGTCCATTGGGAGGCAACTTCATTTGTCAAATCATGGTTGAATTGTAACCATACATTGGCTAGAGATGTAGTTTGGTGACATTCAACAAAAGCAGTATGTGGAAATCAATTAGCTCTATGAAATTTACAATAAAGAGCGTTGTATACATCATCATTATTTTAAATTGTTCATCAACCATCCTTTGTATCAGTAAAATTTATAATAAACTTTTAATGTAAACATATGCACACTTTTTTCCCCAGAAAGCATTTATAAACACTCCATTTTTTTCGTTATTTTACCTTTATACTTCCTCATACCCTTAATTTATTTCTTCTTTTTA
Organism: Macroglossus sobrinus; assembly: GCA_004027375.1. Taxonomy (NCBI): domain Eukaryota; kingdom Metazoa; phylum Chordata; class Mammalia; order Chiroptera; family Pteropodidae; genus Macroglossus; species Macroglossus sobrinus. The sequence goes on along the minus strand of PVKZ01000421.1, from coordinate 597,752 downwards.
CAAAGATGTTTAGTTTAATTTTAAGGTTATTGACCTCAAGTTTGTTATTGTCATTTGGGAATTTTTGCTCTAATACATAGCCTGAACAACCATGGAGACGTAGATATCCATACACTGTTCTTTTACACTCTATAATTAGCAAAAAAATTGCTAATAAAAATTTTAAAAATTATCTGATACAGATAAAATATACCTGTGAATATACATTCCTTTTATAGTCAACATAAGACTTTTGGATATTTGCAACTAAATTTTTTGGAAATGGTTTAACCAGTGAATTTAGAGAGAAAAAAATCATGCTTCCTTATGAGAAATACATATATTCATCTATGCATATGTTTTGAAGAGGACTGACAAATATTGAGTAGCTTTGCATTTCATATTTGGTAGGGAATGATGAAAGGTATTAAAATATTTTGAATTGTAAAACACTTAGATTATGAGTATAAAACCTTAAGAAAATACTCATTTTTGCCATCATTTGTGAGACAATGAAATATGAAGATTATGCTTTGAATTATCATGAAGTTCTCAACACGTTAAAGAAATTTCTTAAGGTGCAAAAAAAATAATAAAATGAGGTTAACAGTTGACTCCTCATAAAAAAATGAAGAGCACTGTAAATGATAAGTGTGTAGGCAAAAAATATATTTTTCTTTCATTTCTTCATAATATATATGACTGATTATGACCAATATATATGACCAAAATTGAATCATTTTATTATGAGGTATATAATGCATTTATACTTATATCATGTAAAACTTATTGAATGAAAGATGTAGAAGAGATTAAATAGACCTATAAAGCACAAAAGTTTTAAATTTTCCATAAACTGGTAAATATTAACTCTAAAGAAAATATGAAAAATTTGGAATGCTTATTATAATCTAAATAAGTCACTAAAATAGTAGTTCTAAGACATATAGCTAACTGCTAACAAAGAAGTCAAAATTTAATTCTAAAAGCAATAAAAGAAGTCTAATCCAAAGAGGATAGGAAATGAGGAACATAGAAAAAAGAAAATAGAGGGATAAACAGAATATCAATAATAAAATGGTAGACCTAAATAAAGCCAAGCAGATTAAAAATTATGTAATAATGAAGACAGAAGTTGAATAATTTATCAAAAGCAGGGTCTAGATCTGTACTGTTTAAAGGGAGACACTTTATATATAGAGATCTAAGTTATGGAGATGTAAGCCAAGGAAAATCAAAAATTGTTGGCAACCATTTAGGAAGTAGGGCGGAGAATACGGTCCTGCCGACACCTTGATTTGGACTTCTGAAACTGTTTAAGAATCATTTCTGTTGTTTTAAGCTAGCCAGTTTGTGGTAGTTTGTTATAGTGGTCCTAGGAAATTAATACATCATTAATATCAAGAATAAGACAAGATTGCCCATTCTCATCAATTTTACTTAACACAGTACTCAAAGTTCTTGGCAGAACATTTAGGCAAGGAAATAATAAATAAAAAACATTCAGTTTGGAAAGGAAAAAAATGAAACTACTTCTAATTTTATGCAGTATAATCCTGAAAATTTTAAATACAATTTACAAAAAAGAAAAAGACATTAGAACTAATAAGTGAATCCAGCAATTTTGTGGGCTATCATATCAATACATAAATATAAGTTATTTTTATACTATAGCAGTGAACAATTTGAAAAGAAAAACAATTCCATTTAAAATATCCACAACAGAAATAAAATATTTAGGAATAAGTTTAACCAAAGAACTGCAAGGCTTGTACACTAAAAATATGCAATACATTCCTGAAAGAAATTTACAAAAATCTGATAAATGAAATAATATGCTCAGGAATTGGAGAACTTGACCCAATTTTACCCAAAGTATTCTACAGACTTAATGCAAATCCTATTAATATTCTAATGGCTTTTTTTCAAAATTGAAAAAGCTGATACTCAGATTTATAAAACTGCAAGGGACCTAAAATAGGCAAAAGAAGACTTGAAAAATTAAGAACAAATTTGGAAGAGTCACACATTCTGATTCTAAAAGTTTCTACAAAGCCAGAATAATTAAAATAGTGTGGCACTGTCATAAGAATAGACACACAGATCAATGGAATAGGATCAAGAGTGTAGAAATAAACTCATACATCTGTGGTCAATTGATTTTTGACAAAGTGCCAACACCATTCAATGGGAAAAGAAAATAGATCAGTGGATAATGCTGAGATAACTTGAATTCCACCTGTAAAAGAATGAAGTTGTGCCTAATTTCAGATTACGTACAAAATTAACTAAAAAAGAATAGATTTAAATACAGGAGGTAAAATCTAAGAATTATAAGAAAACCTAGGGATAATTCTATGTGACCTTGTATTTAGCAAGAGCATTAGATATAACACCAAAGCACAACCAACAAAAGAGAAAATAGCTAAACTGGACTTACAATTTAAAATGTTTGTGCATCAATCAACACTATCAAGAGAAGACAACACGCAGAAAGAGAGAACATATTTGTGCATCTCAGAGTTAATCAGGATCTAGTATCCAGAATATATGAATAACTTAAAACTAACACTAAAAACAACAAACAATAAAAAGATAAAAATAGGCACAGAGCTTATATAGACCTTTCTCCAAAAAAAGATATTCAAATAATTCAAAAGCATGTGAGAAAATACTCAGTATCATGTCTTTATCCATAAACACAACGAGATACCAATGCATACTCAGCTGAATGTCTATAATTTAACACAAACAAAACAACAGAAAATAAGATATGTTGTGAGAATGTGTAGTGATCGGAACCCTCTTACATCATTAATAGTACTATAAATGCACCCACTCCAGAAAACAGTTTGATTTCTCAAAAAAATGGAACACAGAATTATCATATGATCCAGCAATTTTCTTTTTAGTATAGTTTAAAGAAATGCAAACCTGATTATATATTTATACAAAAATGTCCATAACTGTTCTATTCAAAATAACCAAAAGGCAGAAACAACCCAAATATTAACCAATAAATGGACAAACAAAATACAATGGAATATTATTAAGCCATAAAAATGAATGAATTACTGCTACCGCTACAATGTGATGAACCCTGAAGTCATTATGCTAAAGTAAAGGATGTAAACAACAAAAGCCACATACTATAGGATTCCATTTATATGAAATATGCAGGAAAGGTAAATTAATCCAGACAGAAAACAGTTTGGTAGTTTCCAGAGGATGGGCGTAGGGAAGAATGGAGAGTAACTACTAAATGGGTGGGGGGTTTCTACTTGTTGTGATGAAAGTGTTCTGGAACTAAAAGTTGTAATAATTTAAGTATACTCCTCCATGTAAAATTACCTGTTAGAAGTTCTCTAATTATAACCCAGTTCTTTTCTCAAAATTGCTACATTAAACTGCATGTTCTTTATCATACAGACCATCTTATTTTTAAATACTTTCTATGAATAATTTGATTTATCATTTTACCATTTTAATTTTTTAAATTATAATTTAGCTGGAGATTTAGTAACTTTGTATGTTGATTCTTCTCCATTGGCTGACTTCAGCTATTCTAATTTAACCATAAATTCCTTTCTTTGTTAACTTACAGTATGTGTAATTTCTTTTCTTATGTATAATCTGAATTTTCATCATAATCTCTCAATGCTGAATTGTATTAAATATGAGTTATTGCAATAAACTAAGTTTTAAGTATTGCATATTCTGATTCACCAGTTTTAAAACTGAATCGTAAAATGGTCATAACTGATATTCTGTTTCAGAGGTACACAGAAGAGTAAATGAAAAAAAGACATTTTGTTTTAAGAAGTTGAAATATATTATGTGGATAAATACACAGACTGTTCAAGAAAACAGTCACACAGGGAGAGCAGAGTATTCTTCAGTATTAACATGCTGTACTCTCCATGTTTCTTTGATAGGATATTTGCTTACCATGTCAATTAATGTGTCTGCTGCCTTTGAAATATATTTAGATATATGGTACTATCAAACTGAGAGAGCGCTCAGTAAACAGATGAATCTACTTTCACAAAGTACTATATTCTGAACGTGTATACCATACTTTATAATTTATTTGAATCATTTATGACTGTGATGATGTAGTCCAGAAATGATTGATCACCAATATAGAGGGTAATCTTAAACTATTAAATACTGGCGTGTCTCTTACCTGAAAGAGTACGTAATTTACATAGCTAAGAAAGCCTATTTTTTTTCATTATCACAATAGTCTCATGATCTGTATAGATTTGTGGAGAACAGGAACATTTACTCATATTAATACTTTATTGTTTTTTTATTTAAAATAAAAGTTTAAATTTTTTAAGGTGTAAAATAATATAGGGGATTGATTTTTTTCACCCCAAGCTACTTGAAAATTATTTTTATATAAATACATATTTTCCTTATACTCCCTTTACATAGAGTATTTGTCCATTTAAAATAAAATGTTAAGATTGCTGTCCAAATAGAAAATTTTTCAACCAACTGTTCTTCTAAACATGTGCTCATACAAGTTGAAAGACAGACAAAAACAAATTATGCTTTTAAGCAGTTTATACATGGTACACCCTCAAATATATTTACATTGGAAAATTTTAACTGATTTATTTTTAACATACCATGGAAGAAGAGAAATAGATGCCATTGTTTTCAAGCAAACAGTGGATCCAAGGCATAAATGTGATTATCAAGACTATCTCTGTTGTTCCCTCTTCCAATTCCCCTTTTCTTTCATTGGTCTCATCCCTTAACACTCTAAAAATTTCCTTTATGACAAAAACAACCTGAGCAATGAACAGAAACCATATTCATATTCTTTCAGTATCATAACCCCAGATCTCAGATCTTTCTCATTAAATTTAGCATAAAATTATTTTGGAGGGAGTTTGCTATTTTTTGTTTTAATACGCCTATAAATCTGCTGTGTGGTGGTAGTTGGGAGTAAGCTGGTTGGCCAAGGCCTCTTATCTGAAGAAGGCAAAAGTAATAATTTTCCAAACATCATAAGCATTGCTCTGCACATACAAAAACACACATAGGCTGAAGAATTCTATTTTTTTTTCCTCATTTACATAATGGCCTAGTTTATACTCAAAAGTCCCTAAGAGAATTGGGGAAAGGTAATGTGGATGTGGATAATAATTTGATATACACTGAATGTGCATGTTCATTCTCTATAAAAAACTGCACACCTTTAGGTTCAAGAATCATTTTTTAAAGAATTGTTTTTTTTTAGGATGGGACCACAGAAACCAATCAGTGCATAGAGCAGCCCTTTGAGCCATTCTTTAAAATTATAAAACTTTGAAACTAGAAAATAACTTACATATAATTTAACCCAAACTACTTCAATTATAGATGAAAAAACTAATTCTTAGATTGGTTAAATAACTGTCCAAAGTTGCACAAGAAATTATAAACAGTCACAGAACTAAAATTTTCAGTTTCTTTATTTAAGAAGCTGACATTAAGACTTCTAAGTGCAGAAATCACACGATTTGTCCTCACAAGGCAATGATGGAGATTTAAGAAACGAAGTACATTCCTCATCTAAATGTATACATTTTATACATGGACAAACAGGTTGTTGCTCTGTCGAGTGCTGTTTTGTGTCCATATAAAGTCCTTCAGTCTCCAATATTTTGATGGAGAGATCTGTCAAAAGAAAAGCAATGATTCACAAGTAAGAAAACAATCCTTCAACTGGTCAAAAACAGGATTAAAGAATTTATATAAATATTACAGACATTAAAACCAAGGATAGACCCAGAGAATTGATATGGTTAAGAGATGTGCCCAATGATATCACTGTTCTATAAATAAAACTTTTATCTAGCATCATGCTTTCCAAGAACAATCTGTCAATTGACTAGTAAAAGGTAACTATTTAATTGTTTCTGTACTGCTACACTGTTTCTCACTCTAACTCGTTATGAAAACATTCAGAAATTCTGTAGAAAAATGGAAGATTGTCCCTATCTAACTTAGATAGCTACAAACAATAAAACATATTTCTAATTTTTTTTTGCATAACCTGAAGTATTGTAAAAGTAACTGTCCTATTTTTTAAATGTGGTGCATTCACCACTTCTTGTGTATAAATACTTTGTCTTTACCTTAATGAAACCATTAATCAGATATTTGCTTGTAGCATGGATAACTCATTAAAGAGAAAAAATATTCATTTTAAATGGAATTCATACTCATAAATTTAAAATAATATCAATATTACTAAAATGATAACATTGAATACATGCTTATTGAAACAGATATTATGTTAAATGACTCACAGAGTTATTTCATTGAATTGTCACAATATCTTTAAAGATTATATAGTTATTAGCAAGCAGAAGCAAAATTTGAACAGGATTCTTTACTTAAAGAACCCAAACTATTAGCCATTACATTATGCTTTATATAAAAATAGGTTCTACAGGAGAAAAAAAAATATTAAAATTTTTAGTAAACAAAATAATAGGAAATCTGTGTTAAAATGACAAATATCTAAAAAGTACAGTATTCATGATGTAGTCTATTCTGTGTAAGTGCATGAGTGCAAATGCTCTAATTCACACATATTTGATTAAAAATATACGTCAATATAACTATAGTACACCAAATACTTGGAGTCAAAAGTACATGAGAAATAAAAAGCATACTTATTGGATTAGACAGTGATTTATTTGAATAAGATTTAAGATTACTAGAGACAATATTGTTGATAAAATTTGAGATATTATAAAATGTATTAATATTTTAATCCTATTTTGATTAAAATCAATATGTAATATAAAGAAATTTTGGAATTTGGAATTAAAGAAGTTTGCTATAACTTATTGCAAAGCCTGAAGATAATGAGTCTGTATGGATATGGTCTCCAAAAACAGTAATTCGACATTAATTGAAAAGCAAAGATTTAGTGAGAGTATAAATTACTTTTTAAATTCATTCCACATTAAATTGATGTCATGTTCAAATAAGAATGAAATATTTGATTAGTGTCTATGCGAAGTTAATATACATGTCTCTTAAGAATATATTAAATTATACCTGTTACTTTTACATTTTACAGAATAAAACTTCAATCTTAGATATATAATACTAAAATTTGATTAAGAGAAAGTAATTAATTTGTATTTTATTTTTATTTAGAGATTCTAAAGCATATATTTGTATACAAACTATAAAATATTAAATGGTATTTTTATATTTTGACAAAGCATCTTTTGTTCTCTATCCCCTGTCATTTCTATCAGTCACACACACCAAAGGGCACCATTAGTATTAAATTTTCTATATATTTTTATTCTATTTAAGACCTTTTTACTACAAATGTGTAATATTTAGTTATCTTTTCAACTTACATAGATATAACTTTTCTAATGACTATGCCAAAACATATACTTTGTATTTTTATCAGTACAATGCAAAATTATTAAAAGCACTATGATCAAAATTTATTTAGGTAAAACATAGTTATACTTTTACTAATAGAGAGATAATTGTGTTTATTTTAATATGTCATTATATGTAGTTATAACTAACCTCCAATGCCATCAGGAAAGAGTTGATATTTTAAGATAAGAGCCATTTGGAACTTTGCATTCTTATTTAATGGTCAAATCTTCCTGGAAAATTTCCAAAGTATATTTTTACTCACAGAACACACCTTATGTGATTTTTAAAGTTCAGAATGCCTAATATTAATTTTTATGACAAAAAAAGAAAAGAAAAATATAGATTTAAAATAGTTATTATTGAAATGCTGCTTATACATATTCTGTGTATATAAAACCAAGATGAGAAAATAATAAATTTATGAAAATAATGTGAATGCACACTAAAGAATTCTCATCTCATATTATTACTGAAAATTAGACTACAGGCATGATGCTAGAAAATGTTTTTTAAAATCTAAAATATAGTAAGCATGCCAAATTACAGACATATTGAGATGTTTGCAGTTAAGAATTCCAAATTTCCTGACCAAGACAATGAAGCAGAATATGAGATTATCACCATTAAGAGTATCTAAGACTTAAAAAAATGGACAAAAACCTAGAAGATTTTTGAATTAAAAAGGTTGGCAGGGCAATTTTGGTGAAATACAAGAATAAAACATTCCTTTCAATATACTAGAACATTAAAATTTCTAAGAGAAATAACCTAGAGAAACTTCTTAGACTCAACAGAAGCAACTGAAACTCTAATAAAATTATGAGACCACAGTTTAAGCTACTTTCCTCCCTCAGTATTATGACTCATGAGTGAATTAGTAACCAATACTAGTGAGTCATTCATTTTTCTCAGGTTGAATATTATCTCCTCTACTAGTTGCATATATTAAAACCCAAAAAGTGATAGAAGTATATTTGAATTATATCATTAAACACTATAAATAAAGATAAAACTTGACATGTTAAATTATTAGAAATACTAGTGCTAGAGATATTACATGAAAATATTAAATTGAGTACTTTAAAGACACCTTGAATTAATTTGAGAGACCAACCTGATCAATTCCCTTTATTTTTAAATAGTGTTCTTCAAGTTTGAAAGCAGAGAAATAGAAAGGAAAAGACTTCAAAATTATTTGGAAACAGGATGGAATAGGTCATGTATAGTATTGATTTTAAAATTGAGTATTATTTTTAATACTTGGCTATCTTTTCCCACATTTTTCAGTCTATAATCTCTTTAATATAATTTTATGTCTTCAACTCTCTTATTCTGTGACAAGTTGAAATTTCTTTACAATCCATTCTCAGCCACATGGTTGGAAATACTAAATTGTATCTTCATTTTCATGTGACTCTTTTTATGCTTAAAAAGTGGAGGTAAATTTTGGTTTCTCTTTCTTGCTGATCTCCAAAATCCAGACTCATAAAATCTCATAGTCCATCTATGCATTGCCTCCTAGACAATGGCCTCCTTTTGGTTTCCAGTTTCCTAGTTTAGTCCTTCAATAACCTCTTCTTAAAGGTCCGAAAGTCTCCCCAAATCAACTCTCAGGTTATTTTGGGGGATTGTATGTTTTTCAGTTCTGCATTAAATATGATCTCAATATACTAAATATTATCTCAACATATTAAATATTATCTCAATGATTTCATGCAAAATCTTATGGCATAATTAATCTCCTTTAACCTACAATTTTCACTTATTTGCACTATAGACACAGATATTCATTAGATTCATGTCTGCTTCTTCCATTCTATCATGAATTACTTGAAGACAAGGGTCTTGCTTAGTTCTTTCTGAATCCCTGTTTCCTTCTTTTGGGTACAGTAAGCACAGCATCTATTAAGTAAATGAATGTTGTGTGATTTGGTAGAAATATAAGTTACAATAAGTATTCAAATTACCAACTCAGGATGAAATACAAATAATTTTCTATTAACTCATTAAATTTTACTTTTTATAGAACAATCCATTATTAAGCTCAACTGTAAACTATACTAACTTGCACAGCTAATATTTCTAAATAGTCTTCTACCTTTTCTTTTTAAAAAATGACATTAGCTTTTAATAAATGTAATTTATAAAAATGGAAAATGCATATTGGTAGAAAATTGTCTAATTTTTATAAATCTACTATTATTTAATCACAATTTCTACTCTTAAAAAGATGAGCTAAGCATTTCTTTATAACAAAGTACACATGCACATTTAAAATATTTCTAAAAGCCTAGGAAAGCAATGATTTCTTGTTTGATTTGGTTTGTTTTGTTCTATGGATGAGTTCTGGCTGCATGAATACATGAAGACAATTGAGAACTACTATAGAATAGCTAAAGTAATCACAATCTAAAATGATTTGAGATTTATCTTCAACATTGACTAAAGTTGTAAATATTGATAATATTAAAATATTTGAAAATATAAAACTTAAGAACTTACTGATGATATGATAATAGAATAATTAAGGGTAAATAGATAATTAAGGATAAGATAACAGAGCAATTTATTTTTAAATTATTATTATAATTATGTATATTAAATAAAAAGAATAAATACCTTAGCAAAAGTTCTTCAGCACACATGTTATATATGGTTAGATTGATTCACTTAGTATTTTATATTTCAGCCTATAATGCAGATAAAAAATTTGAATCAGATTACTGTGGCTGAATTTATAAGAAACATTGGTTGATTTAGCTTATAATTTGTTCTTTATTTTTTGTAAGTACATTAGTTAGGAAGTCATCTGCCTTCTGATAGACAAGAATAGAACATAAAATGTCAATTTCATGAATATAAGTGAGTATCAAGCTGTTCCCTAAAGGACAATTGAATTATAATCAGAAATTATTTGTAAATAGTAAGAAATGAATATATTGTACTCTGACTAAAGCATTTTAACCTGAAAAAACTGAACTCATTTATTGGTAGGAATATCTGTGAGGATACAATCAAATTGAAAAACAAAGTAATTATAATTTTTTATTACATCATTCCTGGCTAAACTCTAAAGTTTGCTGTCACATGTACGGTGTGATGTCAAAGTAGATCAAATAGTTATAAATAGATTATTAAATGTTTATATTTTTAAATATTTCACCTGAATATTATCTCAGAAGAATAACAATCTGTGTCAGTCTTATTTTCCTATAATTAGATTAATATTGAGATTCTATAGTCAGATCAAGTAAAATACTTAAACAGTGTTGTATGTGTGTGTGTGTGTGTGTGTTTTAATGCAACTGAATTACTGTAAAAAATATTGTGATAACTACTAATCAGTTGGGGACAGATATCTAGATAAATGTCAAGTTAATCATATAATTCTAGCTGACTATGTAATGGAGAGAAACTCTTTGAATATATTATAAATTATATTATGTTAATTTTGTAGATTTATTTCCTGCAACCTTTGCAAAAATGCAAAGAAAAGGCAAATACAAATATTCTTAAGTTGTTTCTGAGTGAATAATGCTATTTCAAAACACTCTGAGAGATAATGGACAAAATATACTCATGGAATATCACATTTTGTTCAGCATTGCTTTTGCTATAAAGTCTCATCATGAATAGTGAGATTAAACTTGGCTTTCAAGGCTGTAACCTCAACAAATGGTATCAATCAGTTTATTCAAACATGATTATCTGAATTCAATTAAACATGGTTGACACAATTATGTTAAAAATAAACATTGCTTCTGAGAACATATTACAGTGAGTCTGTTCTAAGTCTTCCTATTACCACATATTCTGTAAATTCAGTAACTTAAAGGTTAAGTTGCTATTTTTTCAAATTGTTCTGCATGAAGCATTTAGAAAATATCAAATTTTCTGTATTGATGTCTCTATTTTTTTAATGTAATCTGTAAACCTATTTATAAAATCTTTCTCTTATTCTTAGTATATATTTTAGAATACAATAACCTTAATTATATTTATATCATTATTTAATTATAACAAGATCACCTATCATATGGTTCATCATATAGTTAATATATCTTGAAATAAATGAAGATAATATAAACATAGAAATAAAGTACTATTTTGTATTTAAAACACTGAGATATTTGCATGTATGAAACTTCTTGATTTTATGTTCATTCTCATTAAAATATGAGTTTCAAATTTCAAATAAGAAATCAAACCACCAGAACAATAGTTTTTTTAAATGAAATTTTGGAGTGTTATATATTTTACCCATGGTTTGGTTCTCTAATAAATTGGGATTTATTTATTTACTGCATCGTGTTGATCAACTAATATAAGCCAGGCTCCTTTTAAGAACCGGGAAAATAGCAGTGGACCAAACTGAAAGATCATACCTGTTCTCATGGACTTTCACTGCAGCAGCATGATAATTTCATTGTACAGAATAAGTGGTCATGTCAGTAAGAAAACAAAAGAAAACAACAAAAAAAAATTCTTGATTGCATTAAAAGCCTCAAGAGAGTAGCTACAAAGATGTCCTCAGTTAGAAGTTCTCTGCTGATAAATGACCATTAATAACAAGAATGAGAGGAATTTTGTGGAAGTTATTTGATTCATTGGTTTCAAATACTTTTCTCACTCTCTTGTTTCCATTGTGTTTAACAAGGAGATTGACCTCTGCAGGTTCCAGTTTGGACCAGCAAAAAGAAGGTATTGGTGGGAGATTGGAAAGTGTAAAAACTGCAAATCAATGGTATTCTCTTCGTCTCTGATATCCCCAGCAGTTGCTCTATCCTCTGTGGCTCTAGCTGCCAAAGTAAAACTCATTCTTAGAGTTTCAGCCCTCTTTTACCAACCTCTCATATGAATATGCTCCCCCAGACCCTGAAAGATCCGGGCTTGTTGGAAAAGGTCCACCTCCTCCTCCCTTTGTTCCTTTAGCTCTGCTTGGTAACTGTCTTTTGGTTGCCAATATAAGAATATTCCAACCATTCTCTGTTTGTCATGTCCATTTTGCATTACCTGTTCTATTCCACATTACCAATTTCTTGTACTGCTATTCTTATTTTAAAATCTTAGAGTTGTTTCTCTTTTTTCTTGACTAAACCTAAATTTATATTAGTTAAAATACTGATGCCTACCAAAACTTGGAGAGTAAAAGTGATTTTTAAATTTGCCCAAAATTATCAGAAGGACCTAATAATTTTTTAATAACAATTTTTTTAGACTTTCAAAAGAATAATTGTCTTTATAGCATGTTTGAGGATATTTTAATCAATTTTTACAAGAAAAAATGTGGCCAAAATCTACATTTAGAAGAGAAATTATCAGTAGTACCTGTGTGAGAGATTCAATATCTTGTTTCACTTGATTTAAAAGTGTAAGAAGGATTTCTAATTTCTTTTGAAATGTATTTAATTATGATAAAAGTTACTGGACTCTCCCACATAGAAGGCCAATTACATTAAAATGACCCTTTGTAAATATATTAGTGAAATTTTTAATAGATATGATGTTGTGGTATAAATCTTAAGAACTGCCTCCAGACAGAGACACTATTTTATATAACTATATAAGTGTAATGAAAAACTTAAAACATGAGGACCTATTATAAATTGAAAGATATCTCAATTATAATTTTATAGGTTTTCTATGGTAAAAGTTTATCTGGATACTTATTCATTATTAATACCTCTTACTTATTCTTTTAGTACATTTTTCTCTTTGTGACAAAAAGTATAAAGGAAAATATGAGTGGGGTAATAAATAAGTGACTCCAAAATAAGTTGTATTTTACATGCTTCATGTTCTATATTTGTCAGTTTTCAAAGTACAAATAGGAAATATAGTGGATTATGAGTACTTTTTATTTTTAATTTCTCTTTTTTTTTTGCCTTGTAGAACTAAACTGCTTTCTTACTTTAGCATTGTCATTGATTCTAATGATATATTTCAGTAATAGCAACAAATTAAAATATCAAATCAATGAGAATACTGAGATACAGAAATGAACATTTTATTCACCAAAGTAGGACAAGAAAGATATCGCATTAATCAGGATGAAGGATCACTATTTTCAAACAGTAAATAAGTGATTTTTTTTTCTCAGTAAAGGTATAGCATTTAAAATTTTCTGACATATATTACTGGTACTTTGACAACATCTAGTAACAATATGATATAGTTACTTTTTAAAAAAAATTAATGGGCTTACTTCTAAAAACTCAAAAAACACCTTGCTTAAATACAATAAGCCATTGATTGCTGTACTCTTAGTAATAACAAAGATGGAAAGCAAACATAAATGCTCAGCAAGGAGGGACAATGGTATACCCACAAGAATGAGTACTTTGGTGCTATAAAAAGAAATGAGAAATATCTTTTACATGGTACTTTGGCAAGTGGTTTTCACCTAGGAGTGATTTTGATCACCCACGGAGAGGAGACATGTCCATAAACATTTTCATTGTCACAACTTGGGATTCTTACTGACATATAATTGGTAGAGATCAGGAGTGCTATTAACTATTTTACAGTGCACAGGACAGCCTCTAAAACAAAGAATTTTCCATCCCCAAATATCAGCAGTACCAAGGTTGAAAACTTTTTACAATGGTATCAACAGTAGGATAAAACTTTTTAATAAAAAGAAAAACCATGAGAGAAAATAATGTGAATAGTATTCAATCATATACAAATGTACATATGTACACACTTGTATGTTTAAAAAATTACAGGACAATTTATAAATTAAAAAAATAATAATTTAGATTGGAGAAAAAACTAAGATGGAGATAAGGATAAAACTAGACTGCTCTGAATAGTTCTTTATTTCATTTAAATGTAAAAAGAGCAGTCTCCCAAAAATTGAAATCAAAATCAAAATCAAATGGTTGTTTAGTATTTTAGATTTTACTTATCAGAAATAATTTATCTAGAAAGAGTGTATCTAATGGATTAGTAGAAAATAGAGAAACCACTGTGTACCATGATCAAGGAGAGTGTATTATTCTGTATTATTGTTGTTTCTATGAAGATTAAATCCAAGTGAAGAAGTTAGAGACTATTGATGCTGCAAAGGAGAATGAAGTTTGACAGAGCTGAGATTCAGAGAAATAGGGAGTGAATAGGATCAAGAAATATGGTAACTTTGGAAAGGAGAAGGAAGTATGTTTCTTCTTTATTTTGCTATTTTGAGGTGGAGAGACTGGGAATTGAGTAATCATTCTTGTCAGATGAAGTTGATTTTTTAGCGAATTTATTGAAAGTGAAGGAGTTGGGTTTAAGGAATATGAAAAAGATGGAAACAGTGCATTCAGGGATAATTTATGTTAATTAGAATAAAAACTTAAAGTTCTGAGAATTTTTTAAATAAACTATAAGGAGATGAGAATAGTATCAGTATGTATCTCTCAGAGCCAATGTAGAGTATCTACTTAACTGTCTAAAAGAGAAAAATGGAAGAAGAGATTAAATTGCTTTATCTTTCACACTATTCAATTATGTGTTTAACATCAACCTCTCCAACCTTTCTATTTATTTAAAAAAGTTTATCCAATATATATTTATATGAAACAAACACAAGAAAATATAAATATATCAAATATATATTCGTATCAAATACAATTACATAGCGATTGTGAAATAATGTATATATTTCTATGTGACAAAAATGCAAACGTGTTACAGCATTTACACAAGTATTTCTCACAAATAACAAAGTTGCAGGAGTTTATAGTAATTCTTCCCTGTTTTATTTTTGAGTTCACATAATCTGCTAAGGTATGAATTAATAGGAATAATGGAGTGCTTGAAAATTTTTTTTCGAGAAATTTATTTTACCAAAGTAAAATGTCCAAACAAACTATTTGTAGTTATTGTTGTTGTTCATCATAATCTGTAATGATGCAAAAAAAAACACAAAAAGCTTAATTAAAATTTGTAGTTCTGCCACCAGATCACTAGATGGTATATAGTTCCTTTAAGGAAATCTGAATTAGGGAATGTATGCAACAATGACTTTATTATCTAATAGTAATGCTAACTTTATTTACTTAATTGTATTCATTGTTGCCCAAAATTATTGTATTAGTGCTACAGAATCTTTTTAACAAAGATTATAAAATTGTCTTTCTATTATAATATAGTAAAATAAAGGTTTTTCAGGTTTTTAATTAAATAGTAAAATATCATTTTTAATAATTTATAGTATATTACCGGGTTTTCTTTGGTGTATATTAATAAAAATGTTATACTCTAATACCTATAAAAGCATTAATTTTAGATTTACTAATTATTCAAATATCATAGAATATCATTAGATGAATATTAAAAACTTATGTCCAATCTTGTATTATACCTTTAATAACAAGTATTCTCTAGTCTAAATAATTCCTGATTAACATAATGAAGTTTCCAGTTCCTTCAACATTTTTGCTTTGGTGTTTAACAGCCTAGTGACTTTGTGATTTGAAGCTATCATAAGGCTGAGTGTCCTGATTTCCATGTACACTGAACAGGGTCTCTCAGAAACTTCCAAGTCAGAACTGCCAAAACATAGTAGCAAAAGAGCTCAAAGAAAAGTCTATTTCTTTTAGCCAAAAGGCTAGGAAAAGGGTTTCCTAACAAAAGCAAACTCAGTTGGCAATCGACACCAATGAAAAAACCTCCCTTCTCTCCTGATGGTTTCAATGGGGCTGAGGGGAGAAGTGAACTTTCACCCCAACCTAATGGCCAGTGAAAACCAGGGGCCTTGCTGCTATTCTCCTGTCAAGGGCAGGCAGCACTCTTGAGGAGTAGACCTATAGATTAATAGAACTCAGAAATATATGCATACAAATATTCCCCATTGGTTTTTCACAAAGGTGCAAAGGGCATTTAGTATATACTGGGTAGCCTTTTCAATAAATTGTATTAAAACATTTTATTACTCATAGTCAATGAATGAGTGACTGAATGAATGAATGAATGAAATGAAATGAAAAGAACTTCTACCTAAATCTCCACTCCTTATACAAAATTTTATCATTATGAATTCATGAACTATGGAGTTAGAAGTAAAATATAAAGCTATAACACTTTAGGGAAAAAATACAAGGTCTTGGACTTGCATCCAAAAAGATAAATAAATAAATAAGACTTTATAGAAATTAAAACTGTTGGCCAACAGACGATGTTAATAGAATATAAGACAACTTACAGAGTGAGAGAGAATGTAGAATATATAAAGAACTCTAAAGACTCAATAGCAAAAAACATTTCAATGGAAAATTATTAATACATATAAAGACAGTATACCTAAAACAATATACAGATGGCAGATAAACACATGAAAGATGTTTGTCATCATTAGTCATTAAAGAAATGCAAATTAAAACCACAGTGAGATAGTACTACAAAACTTTATAATCACTAAATGTAAATAAAATTGATAACATCAAATGCTGGCAAGGATCTAGAGAAACTGGCTCATTACTCTGTTGCGGGTGTATGTAAATAAAAAAAACCAACATACACACAGTCACTCTAGAAAAGAATATGACAGTTTCTTTCAAAACTAAGCATCTACTTACCATACAACCAAGTAACTGCACTCTTGGAATTTATTCCAAAGAAACGAAACTTACATGTATACAAAATTATGTGCACAGATGTTCGTAGAAGCTTTATTTGTGAAAGCTGAAAACTGGAAAAAGTCTAAATGCCCTTCAGTGAGTGAATGTTTAAACAATCTGTCATACAACCCTACCATGAGATAATACTCAGAAATGAAAACAATTGATCTAAACAACAATTTGGATGGATCCAAATAGAAACATGTTGAGTGAAAAAAGCATCTCGAAAGGTTACAGTTGTATTCCAGGTATATGATTGTATCTACATATCATTCTTAAAATAAGCTTGCCAAGATAAAGACCATATTAGTGATTGTCAGGGGTTAGGGGAGGGAGAACAGGAGAGACGTGGCTATGACTTTGAAAGGATAGAACTAAGATCCTTGTAAATTAATTCCTGTGTATCTTAACTGTGGTGGTGATCAGACAAATCTCTGTTAACACTACATAGAAGTAAGCCCACACACATATATTTGTCTGTAATACTGATGAAATCTGGATAAGTGGATGTATTGTGTCAATGTCAATTTCTTAGTTATGAAGTATTACTACATTTATGCAAAATGTTACAGTATTCTGGGACATTGAGTGAATGATGTGAAATCTCTCTTGTAATCATTTCTTACCAGAGCATGTGAATCTGCAATTGTTGTTAAACAAACAAACACCTTGTGCTTAATTATACATTTAATTTTATTGGTTTTAAATTTATTTATTCTTTAATTTTAAACATGGCATCCAGCATTTGCCAATTATTTAATTGATCCAAATTATGCCATTGTGCTCATAAATTTAGTGAAATGTGACATCCTGGGTTCAAAGATCACTTTTGACATTTATTAAGTATAAATTTTGAGAAAATTATATAACTTTCCACACTTTATTTTGTTTACTTGTAAAATGTGTATAATAGTAATAAGCATAAGGGAAATGTAGAGTATTATTTTGCAAATAAAAAACTTACAAACTTTTTTTAACAGTGATTGCTTTTTCTCTATGCCAGTATTATAACTTTGGATTGGTAAAATTTTAACATTTTGTGTTTTGCCTCACCACCATTCAGAGTAATGCCTAATATATAATAGATATTAAATGTGCTTGCATGAAGATCAAATGTATGAATGAAAATATATGTTATTCTCTTTTTGGGGGTGTTCCTCTAGTATAAATTCTTAAAGCCTTTGATTTCATTCCTTTAGGTTCTGCTTTCTGCTAAATTACAAAATACATTTTTATTCTGTTGTTTAGTACAGTTTACTGCACTTATAGTTTAGGCCAATATTTGGAATAATTGGGCAATATGTATACTCTTATAGCCATATCTTTAATTTTAATTTATAAACTAAACCATGATATTTTTGTGTAAATATGTTATGCTCAATAGCCCTAAGATTTACATGAGTTTGGAATTTTTTGTGGATAAAGACCATTTAAATTCTCATGTCAGTAACTCATTATGAGCATCTAATGAATGTCAGGTGATTTTTAAAAATGGTATCTATTTAAGTTGTCTCAATATTTCCTTAAGATAAACATTTCTATTTCCATTTAGCAATTGAGAAAATATGCAATGTAAATAATAGTAAAAGAATTAGTACAGTTTCCATACTAAAAACAGACAGAGGCTGGATTACAACACTGGAGTGCTAGTAAATGTTTTAACAACCAGCTGTCTAGGGTGGGAGTGGAGATAGCTGGGAAAGATTCCTGATTTTATAGCACTTGCAGACTTTCTGACTTAATGGCTGATTTCAAGCTGCATCATTGAATGCTGAGATGCAAACAGATGTAAACAATTGTTTTTCAAAAGATGGTACTAGCTAGCCCCAGCACACCAATGAATTAAAACTGCTCTTTCAGCCGTACATTCTGCAGCTTTAGATGACATGCATAATTTTCTCAACACATTCAACATCCTAAGTCTTACTTCTCTGTTTCTACAAAATCCAGTCGTACCCCGTTCATGATACCAAATATATACATGAAAAGGCAAAACATGTTGAATTTAGTCTAATGGCAAGAATTCATTTTTTATGTGGAGATAAGATGAAAGAATACACTTCCAGTAGTGTTTATACCATGTCACATTTATTGGAATGTTTCACAATTAAATGAAATAAATTATGCTGTATTTGCAACTTTTCACAGTTTAATTTTAATCTAACTTTTATCTGTCTATCATCTATCAAATCATCTATCTATCTATCTATCTATCTTTCTATTATCTATCTAGGTGCACATACATACATGTATCTGTACATACACTTATATTTATTTTTACGACTGCATGATTAGGAAAAATCTCTAAATGAGATTTTGTAGTATCAGAATATGTACCTGGAGATTATACCAAAAAATACCTTCAACATCATTCACTTCAAAACTGGGTGATGCACTTAAAATTATCTGAGTTTCTTTTGCAATCTTTTCTTCAGTAAATATATATTTTTTTACTACTAGTTAATTCTTTGATAAGAGCTATGAAACTCAGTATTTATTAAACCAATAACACATTTATATGATTAATTATTGCCATTCATTGGCAGTCATTTTCTGTTAATTTGCTAATCAATTCTATGTATGGTATTTTTGTAGTTGATTTTTTTGCCCAAGAAATATGCTTCAAAATATCTTGCTAATTTTCCAACTGATTTTTTTTGGAAAGAATTAAGTCAATGTAATTGTCTCTAGCTCTCTCTAAACCATCTTCCTCTTTCTAAGTGTTTGGTTAATTGTTCTCTCTGTTACTGAGGACTTTTTGTTTCCTATGTAAAAACTGAGTTTGGAAAATTATATTTTGTTTCAAATTATTTAGTACTCTAAAAATAAAAGCTGTTAACTAGCTGTTTTTAGTTGTTTACCCACAATTTTTCTAGTAATTCTTAGTGTCCAGATATTCCCTGGGTTTTTTGCAGGATGGAGAGAGACTCACAAATGATGAATTCTTGCTGTATTCATTTTTAAATACACCTGAGCCCAGTTGGCAATAAATTTGGCTTGCTGACAAATAAGTGATTTGGAGAGTCAAGTGAAACTTTTTAGTTTCATTGCTGTTCTCTTAATTTCATGCTTAATTTCCAACACAAGGCTGATTAAATAAATATATATTTTTAATGAAGAAAACATCACTCTAAGATTCCAAGAAACCATCAATGGAAAAAAGAAGGCAACATTTTTCATTAGTTGTTCTGGTGTAGTAATTTAAATTTTACCTCTTTCTAAATAGGTCTATAAAAGTTTGGTATCCTTTAAGTTGCCTTCTTTTAAAATCTTGCCATGGATTATGTTAAAAAAATAAAACTAATGAGATATTTATTTAAATTGAACATCTCAGCTAAATTATTAGTACCTTGTTTCTAGTTTTTATGTCAGATAAGTTTTCAAACAAAGTTTGGCTACTTCTATCACATTTTAAAAATGACAAATACTTACAGGCATTTGTATATATAAATTTTATATAAGCAAAAATAATTTTTTTAAGTGGGGCTTAATATATTTTTCAATCAAGAAAACTTTTTTGGAGAATGAACACTGTTCCATGCCATAACTCAACTGTAGTTTTGCTATCAACATTGTATGAGGGTCAGAGGGAAAGTGAAAGTAAAAAGTAATTGCAGCAAAATGCCAACAACTTGTGAATCTAAGTGAAGAATTCTTGGGGCTCTATTATACCATATTTGCAACTTTCCTACTTTTTTTTTTAAGTACGGTCCCCCTCAAAATGGAATAGAAAAATTATATTACAACATATTCATCCTAGCTCTAGACTTTTGAGATGTGTTTCTAGTAGGTTAAGGTCAGGCTTGAGGGGCATGGACAAAAACAGAAATGGGTGAACATAGCTGATCCAGCCATTTGTTAAGACAATTCAGAAGAGGAGTTTCTGGGTCAGAATATATAAGTCATTTATAAGAATAAAATGTGTGATAAATAGAGGAATTAATAGAGAATTGACAAAAAATAATTCAAGCAAACCTAGTTGTTTGATAAATAGCTCAGAAAGAACTGGTTTCTTCACAAAGCAAGCAGGAACATGTGGGATGCAGAGAAGATGTCAGGGAGTTCAGGAGGTGTTTTGAATTCTAGTCATTACACTCTTCCTGTACCCAGTTGCAATTTTGTTCCTTGGGGATGTCTTTTTAAAATAAAAGAGTTATTAACTTCTCTAAATATCCATTTCCACATGAGCTAAAGGAGAATGACAATGCTTAATTAAATGAACTCTTGTG
The DNA here is from genome assembly GCA_004027375.1 of Macroglossus sobrinus. Lineage (NCBI taxonomy): Eukaryota > Metazoa > Chordata > Mammalia > Chiroptera > Pteropodidae > Macroglossus > Macroglossus sobrinus. Next base: position 576,523 of record PVKZ01000421.1, on the reverse strand, counting down.
AGGACTAAAAGATATGAGGATGCCCAGGACCTTCCAGTATCTGTAGGCTCCTAGGAAAGTACACAATATATTGAGATAGTCTCTGAAAGTCTCATCATTGCATATGGGAAAACCTTGTGCTCTCAAACCTCTTAAATATAAAACACTTTCAAAAACATGATTTGCATTTTGGCATCTGAACTATTGTTTTATGTTGCATAAATTTTTATTTCTTGTTTTCATTTTTGGAAAAGTTCAGAAGTAAAATCATGGAACTTAAAAATAAGTCAAAATGTTTATGAAAGTTTTGGGGGAAATCATTATGTATTTAATCTTTAAATATCTATTTTTAATGTGAGATTATAGACAAATGATCTATCAGCATATGTTCAAGGACTTTCATTTTTATATCACTTTTAAAAAATATCTTGCATATTCATGCTCAGATATTAATATATCTTGAGTATATTAACTTTTCTCTTGGGCTTATAATACTAAACTATTGCCAAGTTGGAAAATAAAAAGCAACCACTAATAATAATCTGTATTCTATAAAGGAAACAGTAGGATTTTTTAATCAATATTTTATTTTAGACTTAATTTATACTTGCCCTATAGGTTAAATTTTATTAAAAGTAATATATTTACAGAATTTTCCACTTTTTTTCTGCTCATTGTCATTATGACTAGATTCACAATTAAGAGTCTCTAGTGTGAGATGCTCCTCTAAACATCTCTCCTACTTACTTCACTCTTAACTAGAAATAGAAGACACTAAAAAATAAAAATGTAGTAGTAAAAAGACACTTTATGATTTTATAATTATACTTACTTTATGAAAGATTTGTTGTGAGTTTAGCTATTTCAAACAAATCAGCTTAAATCTGCCTTTTCAGGCTTCTATGTATGTATAATATTCACATTAAAGATATTGACAATTGACTCTCCCCACATGAGGACACTTAAGCATAGTGATTTTCTTAAGTGATAACTATACCCAAATATTTTAAAAATATTTTTTAGAAGCAGGAGGGATTATGACAGAAACAGATATGCCCTTATGATAATACAGGTTGCTGGTAGTGTATAACTACTATCTATTTCCACGGCCATGTTTTCTGCACTGAAGAGTCTGTGAGCAGAATAGACTTCATTTAGTTACTGTCTCTACCAGCAGATAGGGATACTTACGTGAGTAAAAGGGATATTTGCTAAGAATGTTGTGAAGCTGAACAATTATACAAAGTCAAACAAAACAAAGTAGAATGAAACTCATATGTCAGTTGCTCATGCAATTTATCTTATCAGATATTTGCCTAAGTAGTTGAAGTAATTTAAGCTGATGATGTAAACAGTATTACAGTTTGGCTTAACTTCATTAAATATGTAAGTTAAGGTTTGCTTAAAAAGGTTAAATATGTAAGTTGTCTTTATTGAGTAATAGTATGGAAGGAAATGTATTGTGTAAAATTTACTTATAACATTTTTATCTTTTACTTGTACATTTAAAGTACTTAGGTGATCCCATTCCGAAACTGGTGACATTTTGTCAACATCAAAATAATGATAAAATAACTATGACCCTTGAAGTTTTTATAAAAGTTTTGTTGTTCACTACAAATCTTGAATAGACTTCAAATAAGAAAATAGAAAAAATAAGTTCAGAGGAAATTATAGTTTATAATTTAAGAATTCCTGCAGAGTATATTCTAAAAAATGTTTAAGGTATTTAAAGAGTGTAGCTTACTTAAATAATCTGAATAATATCAAATTACTGAAGAATTTTACCTTGTTTTTTAATGACTTCATTTTGTAAGCAATTTAAAGTATAAATTCTGTGCTTTTCATAACAAGATATTTTTAAAGTATTTAAGGATGTAATAAAAATGAAAATCAACATCATTGAAAATAAATGACACATTTTATCAGAAGTCAAAATTGAATGAGACAAAGAAGTGATTTAGAAATCCAGGTTGGCAAAAAAAAAAAAAAAGAGGGTAGAGAAAATTATAACAAAAGCAGTTTAATGTATGTTTTTTTTTTTGGTCATTCCACAAATATAGTCACACAAGTTTGATTTGGGATGATGTCAAACATGTATCAAGGAGGTATGAAGTGACTTGTTACTTACATAATGAGGTTTTCTGGAGAGAGAAGGTCAGAGTCCCAAGCAGTTCAGAAAAATGGCCTGAGAGAACGGGAAAGAGATACTGGCATGGGTTCTACTGTGCTTATGTCGTGAGGCTGGGGTGAGGGTTTCTATACTGACCAGCGTTGAATGGTTTGATCTGTCAATACAGAGTAAAGGAGCATGAAGCTTTCTTAATCGTTTGCCCAGATATAGGGCAAGTGGTGAAGTCAAAAGGGTGGTGTTTGAAACTTGTCACCAAACATCAGTTATAGAGTCAAACTTTTTATTAAAATTCACCTTTGATATTAGACTGATGAGTTAAGAACATGTTTAATTGGATTGAATTTGAGCTTGTTTAAAAATAAGTCATTTCTGAACTCTGTAAGACCTGTAGCATGAGACTGATAAGGGAGGTGAAAGTTCTATTGAGAGCCCAACATTGTGCAACTTGTGAAATAAAATGGAAATTCAAAGGGAATCAGAAATATCTCATTGAGGCCTTTTAATGTGCAGGGACATGGGTGACCTTGGTTTATATTTTAGGTGTCTTTCTGTGAGATAAGAAGTTCCAGAATTCTTTTTCTCAGAATGTGTAACATCAGCTAAGGAACTAGTGTCCTCTCAATGGCTCATTTGATCCCATTAGGTCTCTGATCAAAGATCACTTTCTCAGAGGGTTTATCCAATAGCCCTATCTACAACAGTACTCCTTATGCTTGTCATGTTTGACTATCTCTTATTTTTCCTCTATTTATTGCACCTATCACAACCTGGCATTATATTATACATATTTGAAATTATTTGATGTCCCCAAAACAGTAAACTCCATGAACCTAGGAATTTTATTTTGACACTTTAATATTGGCTTAAAGAATAGGGCCTGGAACTTAATGAATGCCATTTATTAATAAATCAGTAAGGGATGGATGGGCCTAATTCAGTTTGAGAAATGAAAAAAGAGTCTTGCAGAGGATTTCAGGGAAAGTTATGGAGAGTGATTCTCCTTTTAATTGGACATCAACAGGGAAGCATATTAACCTAACTGCCATTGGCAGATGTCTTATGAATAAAAGGGGAAAGAAATATCTTCAGATTTACTGGGCACTAGTCAGGTGGGCCAATAACACAAAAGAACGAGTTTCCTTATGTCATCATAGGGCTTGTTGGTCAGTTCAGATGCCCGCCCTTCAACATAAATGGGCTAACTATAATATATTTCTTTTCAGTAGCTAAAATCATTCTAATAGAAGACAGTAAAGTAACATCTCAGTATCACATAGAAAAATAATGTTGTAAGAAACAATAATTAAGATACAAATTATTTTACTAACTCACATGCTTTATACATTCATTCATTCATTCATTCATTCATTTATATGTTATGGGCATTTAAACAGAACAGAACTATATAGGAAAATAGCGTATTTATAACTTTAAAACTTTATATAACTTTATTCTGCTATAAACATACTATTCTTTAAATCATCTGTAACATTTTATTAGTGGGAAAAGTTTAAGGTTTAAATATCATTTTTCTATAGTTAATATTATCATTATATTATGTATAATGTTCCATATTACAGATATATTATATAGCTCCAGGTTTCGCTTATTTTAATCATCCATACTTTTGGCTCTATAAATGTAATTTAAAATAAATTAAATTAAATTAAATTAAAAAACTCTAACATATGGAGTTGCCTAGTTATTGACTGTTTCTTATCCCAAATGTTAAATTTTTAATAGGATCTTTCATTTTATCTGCTCTACCATGACCATTACTGTGACCACTAATACTGTCCTCTCTGTTATTCTAAATAAAGCCCTAACAAATTTTCACCTGCCCTATTAAAGTAGCTCCAAGAGTGACTCATCTCCCTTCAGCATTATCCCACAGCTATCAATTCCCTACAGTGATCACAGTAAATAGTATAATGTAGTAATATTATGGCTTAGAACTTTCTATAGGCTTCCCACTGACATCTTACATATTATAGACAGTTCTCAAGTATTTGGCTCCTGATATGTTTGTAGTGTCTGTCTACCTTTCATTATCTTACCCTGCCTGCCCTGCCAAATTATAGCACATAGTTGTACTGTTCGCTCTCCTCTCTACTGCTTTGCACAAATTACTCTCTGAGGTCACAGGCTATTGCTTTATTTGTCTTTACGTGTCCAATGCATAGTACCATGTTAAGCAAATATTAAATACTACATAAATATATTTAAAGCATGAATGGATGAACATTAAATAAGGACAAAAATAATCTCATTAGTAGTCTTTTTATAGTATATGCATCAATAAACAAAATGTATTTAAATTATACTTATATCATTTTTTCTCAGTATTATGATTTTTTTGCCACAGTTATTATATTACTGCTGAGGAAGACTGGCCAATGATTGTGTTCAGTTGATAAGACCTTAACACATTTTTTAGAGATTGTTTAGAAATATATTCTGATTTAGTGTTTTCTTTTTTTGTCTATAAATTAGAATGAAAAAAATTAATTGCATAATTTCAGCCTAGGAGGTATTTATATGTGGATTTCAGGCTGATAAAGTGCCATATATAGTCTGCCCAAATAAGTAGCACAAATTTTAAAGTTGATTTAAAAGTAATATTAACAGTCTTCCCAAGATCATGCCAATTCTGTTTATAGAGTATTTCTAGATTAAAAGATTACATGTACTACCTGTGTGTTAGTCTGTGAAGGCTGTGTAACAAAATACTACAGATTGGGTGATTTAAATAACAGATATGTATTTTTTACATTCTGAAGATGAGAAGTCCAAGACTAAGTAATGACTGATTCAGTTCCTGGTGAGGACTCTCTTCTTAGCTTGCAGATGGCCCCCTTCTGATCGTGTCCTCATATGCTGGACACCTCTGGTGTCTCTCTTCTTATAAGGACACTGGTCCTATTGTATTAAGGCCCCATTATATGACTATTTAGCCTTTATCAGCTAATAAGTTGTATCTCCAAATATAGTCATATTTGGAGTTAGGGCATCTATGAACATTGGAGGGATACAATCCAGTCTATAAAAATCTATACATTAAAATTTTTTTGAAAAACATCAGAGAATCAGAATATAATGTTTTTAATAATCTCATCTAGACATATGAAGTACCTAGTCTAAACTGATTATAGCATCTGGCTCATTTTCTATGCTATGACCCATGAATGAGTATGGTAGTGAGTTGACTAAACTTTAGTTATAAAAGTCTAATTTCCAGGCATGTATAGACTGGAAAGCAATCTGTGATCAGAAGTATTCACCCAAGAGCACACTCAGAGAGCAAGAAAGGATCAAAGTGAAGCATCAACCAAGTGAAAGAAGATACAATTGAGAAGTGGAAATAGAAGCAAGTGCTTAGAAATAGTGTCCACCACACAGCACACTGGCACTGACTGAGAGGCTTTTGTGGTCTGGCAAGTCATAAGGGTGAGAGGACTAGGGCTGAAACAGCAGTGTTGTGCAGGAAGTACAAATTTCATTGCAAATTAAAAATTCTGGATAATTACAAAAAACATCTGGAGGAAATGTTGGGTCCAGAATCCACTGTACAGAATGCAATCAATTTTCAATAAGAAAAAAATTTTACAATTCAGGTATTTCTGAGGATCAGACAGATTTTGAGAATCTTTGCTTTAAGACACCTAGAATTCTGTTTGATTAAATAGTTATAAATGTATTTTAAGGCAATTTAATTAATAACTATTTCTTATTTTTGTTACTATATAACTTTAAAAATTGTTCTCTTTGTCATGGTTTTGTAAATAAGGAAAATTGTATAATATTTTAATACCATAATCAATACAATAAGGAACACTGCAAAATGAAAGCAATTACACTTTTTTTTCTTATAAAAATAACACATTCTGATAAATTTCTCTGAATTTCAATTTTGTTAAATAGTTCTTAAATAATTGGCTTCAAATAATTTTTCAAGTTTGAAACCTCTATTTAAATTTAATGGAAATATACAAATTTGAGAGTAAGAATTAGTAATAGGTCACACAAATCCTTTTATACTATTCATTATCTCTGATATTACATAAAAATGTAATATGTCATATTGGGGATTAATGGTGTGAATAAACAATAAATATACATGAGTATGAGTAATATACATATATGACATAAAGTCAAATGATGAACACCAAATGTTTAATTCTTAATCCACATATGTAACAGGTAGTGTACAGTTCTGTTCAGGATGTATGTATGTGTGTGGGCATGTGTATATGTATTTATAATTCTCTTTCTTTCATTTATGATTTATTCGGCTCTCAGGTGAGAAACAGACAGGATCATTGCAAAATGAAAACTTTTTGTTTGCACATTAATCCATAGGAATTGTGTACTTTAAACCTATATAATTTTATTAACCAATTTCACCCCAATAAATTTAATTTTAAAATAGGAAGGTCTGAGGAATGTTAAGGAATTTAAGGACAATAAATGTAGGAGAGGAGGAGAGAGTAATGAAAAAATAAAAGGAAAGGGGGAAATTAAGATGAGTATCTGTTGCATGAAAGATCTTTTATTGAAACACTAGGTAATGAGCATTTTATATTTAAGATCTACTGTCTCAAAAAAGTCTCAAAAGACATATTTTTAAAGGATTGAGGTGATCCATTTTATTTTACATGTGACTCAAAGAGCCTTTTTTTGTTTTTAGTTATTTAAATAAGTTAGGGACTTTGGAACTATTTTGCCTGCAAATTACATTTAAAACCCCTTAAAACTCGAACACACCATTGTTGATCTTCTAAGAAAACTCAGGTGCCCTGAGATGGTTAAAGATCCTTCTTAGACTTGTCTTTCAGACACATTAGTTATACATAAAAGACAAAACTTTACCTATTCAAAAAGTCGAGCATCTTTATGAAGTCATTCAAGTTCCAAAATTCTAGATATATAAAAGGCTGTAAGAATCTTGTTTAGAACAATACTCCAGTAACTCTAATTGTCTGAAAAATCTAGTAATTGACTTGGCTTAACACAAGGCATTGTACTTTGGCATTTTTCTATAGAAGATTACTACCTGATACAGATATCTGAGTATTCAAGCATGTAAACAGTTGAGAAGACATCAACCAGAATAATTTCATGATTAGTAAACACAAAGAAGGCATCTTTGTGAGCTACAGCGAGCTCTTAATCAGGAGAGGGCCGAGTTCATAATCAGATATTGGATACTGGTAATGCAGAGGTCAGAAAGGTTTTCCACCTTAAAGTGATATCTACTTTCGGAGATACAAAATTTTGTTAGAAATAAGTTCTGAAAAAAGCAAGATGAATAGAATTTTAAATAAAACTGAGAAAATAGTCTTCAAGTGAGAAAATATCCAAAGGGATAGTAATTATACATAAATTTAACTTATGAAAGAATATAAATGAATATCATATTTACATTAATTTTGCTTATTATGATTAATATGAGAAAAATGTCATTTAATACCAATTTTAATTCTAAAACAAATGATTGAAAGTCCTAGGTAATATAATATTTGTTATTTCTTTAGCTCCTGAAGCTTTGAGTCAACATGTTGAAACATTTAATAACTCCATTGTTTGTATTCTATCATACCTCTGAGAAGCTAGCAAGTACCTGTAGCCCTCTGCACACTTTGAAATGTCAGATCACTGTGCCTGGCTGTTCACTTTTTTTTCCATGTTCTTTTTCCTGTTAAATAATAGTATTTTCTTGGAAATTTGCTAGGTGATTGGTAAACTGATGGTATCTTTAATGGTTCTCTCTGGAATCACCTCCAAACTGATTAATCCTATCAACAGGCTCTTACCCACACCTACTCCCTCCACCACTGTTCACTTTGCATTTACCTCTTGGCTGTGGTTTCTCACTGTAGGGTATCATTTGGAGTTTCTTAACCTCTTTCAACTCCCTCCCTATATTTTAGGTTTTACCTTCTAAAAATAGAGACCAGAATATTCCCTTTACAACCTACTATAAGTGCAGTTTCGGCCAGACACATTTGTCTGAAACTTTGAATCAGGAAAGTAAGAGGCTGAAGGCATCAATTTTCTGGCCAAAGCAGTGCCACAGCAGAGATGTGTGTTCCTTCTAGTACACCACTGGAAAGGTTTCTGGTTTCTCTGCCACACTATATCATTTAGTTAGTGCAGCCCCTGAGGGATATGTGGGTGCTGTTCCTGAAAGAGCAGCTTCAGAATGTCTCTGGACCTTGTAGAAGGATGCTTCATATCCTTTAATAAATTAATTTTTTTTATATTCTGATTTCATAAGTAAGAAATGTGATATAAAATTTAGTAAAGCTTATTAGTAGTTTCTTCTCTGGATGTGTCCCAAAAGAAAGTTCGCTTTGCTAGTTGATTCCAAATTTCCTGGAAAAAATATTAACTCTGGGAGTGATGCTTTATTATATCATATAAAGACTTATGTAATGTCCCTTTCCAAACAGTATCCTACAAATGACCTGTTATCATTGCAGGAAAGTTACATAGATTTACATAATCTATCAAAATCAAGATGTTAGATAATATGCTTCTAAAATTTTATATGGTGAATTTCTCTGTGAAGATAAAGGTTAAGTGAAGGTGTTTCTGACACAGAAATGAGCCGAGCTTAGAGAAACACATTTGTCATAAAAATTATCTACAATGTTTAAAAGTATAGAATATTCCTATATTTAATATTTAAGAATAACTACATAAATGGAACTGATATAGATATATGTGAGTTTGATATTAAAATATCTGGTTAATAAGATAAAGCTTATTAAAATATAAATTGGAAACTAAATAATACTAATGACATAATAATTAAAATAAACATAAAATGTTTGTACTACACATCATTGGAGTAATTCAACGTGAAAAGAAAATTTAATTCAGTGTATTAGAATAGCTAGACAAAACAAAATATAAAATGCTATAATTATTCATCTTATTTGAGATACTTTTATATCATTAGTTCTTTTTAATTTATTCTTCTTTTTAGGATCTTGTTTTCATAATATATATTTTTAAGTGTTTGGATAGTACTATGTATGAGCCTTTTATTAACACATCTAGTAGTGATTTCTGGATGATATAATAAAAATGTTTACCAAAATTTACCGGCAGTAGTATATGTGGTATCTTTATTTTCATAATCACTTTTTTATTTATAAACTATTTGGCACATGGAAAAATCTGTGCATTGATTTCTATAGTCAAACTCTAAAATGGTATGAATTAAATAATTTGTATAGATACATGTTACTAGATGTTAATCACACACACTAAAAAGCACACCACTATCTTCTCTTTAATATAAACAATATATATCAGCAATCATACTCTTGACCATAAAATAGTAATATATGATAATTGGTCTTGCAATAGATTCAACATTGGAAATAAAAAGAGTAAGGGATTTATAATATGTGATTATTTTTGTAGTTGGTTTATTTTTTAATGATAGAATATTTTGTTTTAATTTAGTTAAATGTATTTGGTATTCATAATTTATATAAATCTATTTCTATAAATTATGTACCTCATAGTATTGTTATAGGTCAACAATTTTTATTGAGGAATCATTGTGTGCATGGGGGGGAAACTTGTGAATAACTAAAGAATACAAAACTCCTATTCTTCAGGAATAGAAAATAATTTGATGATACCTGCCACACAAAGTGAACTAAGTAGCAAGTCTTCTAAAAACAGTGAATAAGGTAAAATTGATCTAATGAAGATAATTTATACATATTTAAAATTTAATCTTAATTTTTAAAGATGAAATGTAATATTTAATCCACACAATACTCTTTTGCTTCCCTTGAAAATGTATAGATATAAATAAACAGGAAAATAGATGTCAAGTTTGTTATAAGTAGATTCATGAACTTCCAGGCATAAACATAGTATTATAATGGCAGTATAATGAGGCTTAGATTGTGGGCAAATTCGGGTAGTACCTTCTGAGCAGGCTTCTGTGGCCAGATTAAACCAGCCAAGATTATGGCCATTCTGTTCTTTGTCTCTGGGGATGTAGGAAGGTTTCTCTAACTACCAACAGGGCTGTCTTTGAGAGGTCTCCAGGCTGGGCCTCTGTTCCTTTGTTCTCCTGTTGCTCATGTCTGACTAGCTACCTGAAACTAGGTTGAAATCTGGATCAAGAAATAAAAAACAAAAATATTAATGAGAAAAATGACAATTTGAGTAAAATGTGTAGATCAGTTAATAGTATTATATTGGTATAAATTTAATTATTTTAATAATTGTACAGTGGTTACATAGGATATAATTAACATCAGTAGAAACTGCATGAAAAAACCTAGTACTGTTTTACTATTTTTGCAACTTTTCCTTATATTTAAACTTATTTCCAAGCAAAATGTTTTTAAAATACAGCAACTTTCTGGCTTTTGAAAATTTTCTACTTCATTGTTTCAAACAGGACTTCAAACTTGAATTTTCGTACTTCGTTCCTTCAGCTTCTTTAAAGATCCTAATACAGATAATAAATCTTTGCTACCTTTAATACTTAGAGAAACTTCTGTGTTCCTGAATAGTTGGTTAATTATACAGTTTCCATATCAAAAATGGTTTTAAGAAAACAAGATGGGAATTTATTAAATATTATAATATTAAAGATGGCGATCTGGAATTGTTTCTCTGATATGATTTCACTGTTTAAAATTATATTAATATTTTTAAGGATTAAAAGAGAATACAGTATTTTATGGGTAGATATCTAGCATAGAGAAACTAAGATGATATTAAAACTGGGTGAAAAATGGCATAATCACAGGTCTCTAAACAAATCAATGTAATCAATCTAATCTCTAATGTCTTGTAGCATGTGTTTGATACTGCTGTAATTTAAAAACTATGATTAAGTATTAATATTAATTTTAACACATAATTATTGGAGAATGCAGTATATAACTGTTTCTGAGAAAAGCTTTATTTAAAACGACACATTAAAGTATTTTTACTGTAGAGATTACTGGCAATGAAACTCATCTAAAATCTCATTAACTATGTAAATACAATGTAGAGAGGACTCAGTAATTCACTTATTTACTGAAAAGTGTATATCGATTTATGCAGCCAGTGAGTACTGGATTTGTAGCATGCTACTTAGTTCAACACAATAAAAATACATGTTACATGAAATGAATCCACTAGCAATAGCAATAATAGTCACTACATAAACTCAAAAACATACACAGATTCTGGAGAAGTTATTATGCATATATCTACCTAATCTTGTATTTTAAGATATAAGGAACACTTAAACCACAGAAATCAGGAAATATCACAATTTAAGGATTAACATTTTATTATTATTTTTATTATTTTAAAAAACAGTCATTAAACACAGGATTCACTGAATGCGATCTTTGGAGTCCAGTCATCATAAACACCTTTCATTTTATAGGAGTACTTTTAAAAATAAAAAAAGACTTAAGAGTTTCCCAGGTTTGTATTACACACTAACACATTATTAAAATATTATTTTTGGTAATTTGATACATATGTTGATTGAGACTTATAGGGGATGTTTTACATATGAAAATAGTGTATAATAATACCTAATAGTTTATCCTGTTAAATAATTAGATTATAGATACTCATATAAAATATGATCTTTTATACTTTTTCTAAAATCAGATATTCTTTAGTTATTTTCAAGCTGTTAAAATCCAAAAAAAGTGTTATTCTTCAGCAAATGTATAAACAATAACCAATGAGTGACCAAATAGTTAAATAGGATAAATTTAATAAACATGAATGATATGAAAAAAATTTTAATAGAATTTTCCAATAACAGGAGTACATAACTAAAGGTTTCTCCTTGTTTTCCTCTATGTCATTAGATTAAACTTCTAATTATAATCAGATTAATGGAATTATATTTCTAAAAGCAATTTTCTTATTTATCCAGGGTTTTTTGCACTGTTTCCTATATGAAAACTGGAAAATGGCTTCCAAATATGAGTAGTTTCTGAAGAAAATATAATTGAACAATTACACACAGATAATATATTTTTTCATGAATAATACGTATCAGTGAGATAGAAAGCAGACATTTTAACTTGACCTTACTTGTGGGATCTGCTTCAAGACCCATTTGTAAATTGATTGTATATTTGATCTGAACAAAGGATAACATTATTTGGTTCTCCCTGAATAAGATTATTAGCATTGGTTCAGATTTTAATACTTTCCAATCCATTTGACTCAGTAGAGAGTTTTAAAGTACAACATAGTGATAGAAAATTGAAATAGAACAAGAATATCGAAATATTATTTAAGGTGGGTTTAAGTTTCATTCTTGCAATATATGTATAAACTAAACAATACAAGAGAAATCAGAACAAAGAAGAAAAATGGATAATTAACATTATCATGAACTAACCTTATAGAATATGGAAAATTTAGGGGGAGGATATAGAGTACCATATAACAAAATGACATAGTAATGTAAATAGAACAGAAACAAATTCGTTGAGTGTCCATACTCCTGTTGGATTCTTTACAGAATTTAGTTTAATTAATTATAGCAGCCTTAATAGTTAGTTAATCATTAGACACATTATAGGTATGTCAAAGCATAGGTAAGCAAGTCATGAAAGTCAGTTAATGTGCCAAATCACAGATTGTAGCTAAAAACATTGGAATTTGGCCCCAGATTTTTCTAATTTAGTAGATGTTGGATATCTCAAAACACCATTTACTTTCAATGTAAAATATGAATTCATTGGCAGTGTGGTGAAAAGGGAAAATACTGTCTTCAACATAAAGAAAACTGAGTTTCTAGTCTTAATTTTCAAAAATTAAATAGCTGTGGTAATTATGGATATATTCAATATGTCTTTACCTCAAATTTAATACATATAAAGAAGAAAAGGAAATGAATGACTTATCTGCTATTATTTCTACACATAAAGCTCCATGTTTATTTCTATCATCTCATTTGTCTTTTACAAAATGACAAGAATTATTGTCCTTTATTGAAAAGCTATTTGTTCCAAGTATATAAAGCATATACTACATAAATATAATCACTTTTGTTTAATGGATAACAGTGAAGTCTAAGCACATATAATATAATTATATTATATATATAATATGAAAAATTATTTATCTTTGGAAATATAGAGATTTAATTTCTAAAGGACACTTTTCAGAGTTTTTTTTTTTCTTAAAAAGAGAACTTATATTTATGGTAATATATTGGGCTAATTTCTTGTAGGAAGGTTGATAGATAATAAAATTTCTTTACAAGCCTAGGAGAATGAATGTTTTATGACTACATTCTTTAAGAAAAATATACATGTGCACAATTCACAGTTTAAGAATAGTATTTTATATATTTATTATAAATTGTATTATATATAATATATATAACTTTACATGTATTATATATAATATCAAGATAAAGATCACAGAAAAAACTCAGACCTCAGTCTTTACAATTAAATGAACTAGATGACAGCTGATTCCATTTAAGCTCTAAAATTTTGCAACTTTTGGCAATTTGCATGCTAATGTGAGGCTGTAGAATATATTTAATGCCTTACACATTATCTTTTTCCCTTTGAACCTTTATTTGAACTGACAATCATAACCCTGACTTTTTCCTCGTAATGAGATATGTAAACCCTTAAGACCAACTTTACCATCTCCCCACACATGTGTGTGTCCAGAAACATACAGACAAAATGCTTTTTCTTACATAGTGACTGATCTTTTATGCTGAAGTTTATATAACTTAACAAGCATAGACATTACCATTTTAAAAAATTTGTGCATTTAATGTTTTGTAACAAAAATATCTTAGCAAAAATCACAATTATAGATGAAATAAAAAATTATTTCTACAAAATGCAAAAAAACCTCACAGGGTCTCTCTAAGAAACAGTGGTATTTTGTGTTGTCCTGGAGGTACTAGACAATGATAGACAAGACAAAATGGTTAATTTCAGAAGTCAAAAGATTGATTTCTGTTATTGGCAAAGGGAACAATTATATAATTTGTGCACAATAAGTAATTTTTGGATCTCAAAACAAATACTTTACATATATATGTGAAGATATAAAAAAAGTTAAGGAAACATTAATAAAACAAAAATGAAATGGAAACATTTATCCAAATTTGTATGTGGCTTCTAAAGCCCGCATCTGGCCTAATAATATTTGCTTATTTCCTAAAATTGAGCCTTAAGTCTAATATATTTACTATTTAGCTCTTAATAAAAAAAATTGCGGACCTCTACTATGAACTGTGTTCATCACCCCTAAAATGTTTTCATGACTATTATTAGTTTGTCCCTGATAAGCAACCTCTGTCCTATTTCTGTCATTAAAAATTAGTTTTATCTCATTTTTAACTTTATGGAATTCTTCAATATATACCTTTTTTGTGCCTGACTTTTTCCATCTATTATATATACGTGAGATTACTTCATGTTTTTCTGTAGTTGTAGGCTGTTCATTTACATAGCATTCTATTGTATAAATAGAACCAATTTATTTATTCTCTGTGATGAGTTTTTCAAAAATTTTCAGTTAGTGCTTGTTTCAGTATAGCCTTGCTACATATCAAATCACCCCAAAGTTAGTGTTAATTTTAAAACAGCATCTTTTTATTTGATCATGATCCTTTGGGATGGCAGGTCAGTCTGGGCTCAGTGAGGATGGCTCATATCTACTGCACTCTGTGTTGGCTGATATGATTTATGTGTTTGCAGTCCCAAGCAGCTCCGGTAGTGACTGGCTCATACCAATGCCTTCACTCACCTATCTGGTAGTCATCCAGGGCAGTGGGAGCAACTGGAGATCATGTATCTCTTCACCTAACCAGCAAGCCTGAACTTCTTTATCCAGAAAATGGGTTCCAACAGTAGCTCCAAAGAAAAATATATTTTATATGATTCTACTTAATCTTGTTTGTTAATGTTTTATTAAGCAAATTAAGTTACATGACGAAGTCTAATTCAAGGGGTGAAGAGGTGGATTTCACATCTTGATGGAGTCACATTATGAAAGGTCATGGGAAGAATTAGTCATTACTTTTGTAATCATCCTCAGTCTACTGTCTGGCCAAAATTATTAATCTTTTTACCAAATACAGGAAACACCCTCATCCAAGAACTCACAAAGTTTTACCCAATTACACTATCAAGACTGCAATTTCTTAATGTTTAATTCTCATTATATATTGGTATCCAACCTGAAGTTCCTCAGGTTGTTTCTTTGTAAGCCTCCTCTTGACAAAAAATCTGTGAACTAAAAAGCCAAGGCCCAATTCTACCTGTTTTACTTGATGTTTGCTTATCACAATCATATGTTGCAGTGAATTACTAGGGCAGCTGGGGATTGCCTACTTCTGACTGGCCTTACTGGACTCTATGGCTCATCACCTACTTGGCTTTTGGCAACATTTCGTGGTCACAACTCTTTTAAGTGTTTGTAGTAATTGTCCTTGATTAAAGCCACAAGAGGTAGCTCAGGTTCAAAAAATGGGAGGAACCACATTTATTCAAAGATTGTGCTATTTTTAAAAATGTACCTCAGGCTATTAGAAATAGTGCAGTAGGGATTTTTCTTGCATAGGTATATTGGTAAATATGTATAAACTCTCTGTTGAGTTTATATATAGGAATAAACTACTAAATCATTTTGCTAATTTTTTTTTCAAAAAAATTATACATTTCATCCAAATCATCTGGTCCTGGATTTTTCTCTGTTGGTAGGTTTTCGATTACTTATTTAATTTTCTTATTCATTAATAATCTGTTCAGATTTTTTATTCATGTTCAATCTAGGTAGGTTTTATGTATCTAGGAATTTATCAATTTCTTCTATGTTATCTAACTTGGTACAAATTTTCATGGTAGTTTCTTATAATCCTTTGTATTTTTGTGGTATCAGTTGTGATGTTCTGTTTAATCTCCAATTTTATATATTTTTCTTTTATCTTGATAATTCTAGCTAAAGTTTGATCAATTTTATCTTTAAAAATACAGCTTTTAGTTTCATTGGTCTCTTCTATTGTCTTTTTAGTGTCAATTTCATTTATTTCTGCTCTGCTCTTTATTTCCTTTCTTCTAACTTTGGGCTTTATTTGTTCTTTTCCTATTCCTTAAGGTGTAAAGTTGTTTATTTGAGACCTTTCTTTTTCCTAATGTAGGTGTTTATCACTATAAGCTTCCCTCTTAGAACTGTTTTTGCTTTATATCATGAATTTTGTTGTGTTTTTATTTTCATTAGTCTCATGTGTTTTTATTTTTAATTTCCATTTTGATTTCTTCTTTGACCCATTGCTTGTTCAGGAACATTTTGTTTAATTTCGATATTTTTGTGAATTTTCTAGTTTTCTTCTTATAATTTATTTCTAGTTTCATACCATTGTCTTTAGGAAAGATTATTTATATGACCTCAGTCTTCTTATACTTATTAAAACTTGTTTTGTGGCCTAACATATGAGTTATCTTGAGAATATTCCATGTGTGCTTGAGAAGAATGTGTGTTCTTTTGGTGGATGGAATGTTCTATATATGTCTGTTAGTTCCATGTGGGATAACATGTAGTTTAAGTCTGTTATTTCCTTGTTGATTTTCTGTCTAGATGATCTAACCTTTGTTGAAAGAGATATTAAATTGCATTACTATCTGTTTCTCCCTTCAGATCAGTTACTTGTACTAAGTAGGCATCCTCTTCTTTATTACTAAATCTAAATGACATAGTTTCTCACTATTTAAGCTGAGGGGAAAGCTGCAGAGTCATCCGAACAAGTCAGAGTGCCACTTTGAGAAGTTTGTGCACATAGTGATTAACATTATGTTTAGAATTAATTATCAAAGTTAGGGCAAAAGGACCTTAGTTTTCTCAGTAATTATTTTTTCTTGATGCCAGTAATGCAAAAGCAGACATTTCCTCTGAATCTTCATTTAGACTCTTTTAGTTTAACTGTTTTATAATTAATGGAAAATTTTCATTGTAATATTTCTTGTAATATTTTGTAAATAATGTTATTTTGCATATTTCCATAATTTTTTGGTCTTTCTTGGAGTGTTTTCTAAATAGATAGAGATATAAAATGAGTTGTTATTTGTTTATCGGTATTTTAAACCAAGAAGCAGACATTATTTTAAAGTGATTATTTTTGCTATGATTTTAAAAGAAAATGATTTTTTTTAATATTGAAAGGGACGTTGGTAGAAACTCTAATTATTATATAAGATATATTTATTAATTTCCATTGAATTTCTTAAAATTACCATTAAATTTTAATTTTGCAACTAAAGGAATAATTTGAGAGATATTAATAAGCTAATTTATTTTTTATTCTACTTTATTCTGGAATATAATTTACAATGGGTAATAGTTTCATTGGATTACAGATATTTTATATAATTTAATTAAAGTGAATAGGGCTTCATTACTATATATACAGACATAATATACAGATATAATACTTGTTAATTCTATATATGTGAAAAATATGGTTAACAGTTGTTCAAAGTCCATAGACTAATGAATGTTTGAGACAGGGCTTAGACATAGAGTTTCTTACTAAGACACTACTGATAAGTTAGGTGGGAGAGTTCTTTGAGAAGGACTGATCTAATGCCTCCAAGTGTTCTGTATTCATGGTTCTTCCTACTAAATTTCAGAAGTAACTATGTCCCACTCAGCTCTCCTCATTATTGTGTCTAGCAGCTGCAGAGGAAAAACAATACTTCTCTTTGGCTTGAGCACAAAGTATATTTGGCAGGGATCCCTTGGAGTCATCTAAAAAATATCTAGCATTTCTAGCTAGAAGTCCAATGCAAAAGATTTTGCAATTTATTATTTTATTTATTAAATTTTTGTACACTTTTATGAATGTGTTCAGTACTTTGCATAGTGTTTTCTCTATGGAGTCATGTGACTGGAATTTTTTTTTGGCATTTTTATCAAGAAATTATTCTCTTCCAGAGTAATAAAAAATCTTTTAAGTTTTAGAAATTATGTACAATGTTTTTTTTTCTTTCACCAGATTTATAAGATTTAGATTGACCTATTATTCACAATTACATGGTTTACAAAAATTATTTTAATTAGCTTCAAATCTTAGTTTTTGGAGTCTCACTCTCATGTATTACCTTTATATGTATTACTTTCTTATATTACACTTTAGTTTCTTCTATATTCTGATTCCATTTCAGCAACCTTATTTTATTTAAAGGTAGAGAAATCAATACAAATCTTGTACATATAAAGAAAATAAATTATAGGACAAGAAAATGAATCATTCTACACATATTTTAAATTTGTATTTAGTAGGAAAATGGGATGAAGGAATATTTTAGTGAAATATTTTTACTATTTTAATATACTGCACTATCCTGAAATAGAAGGCTTGCTATTGTTATTTTATTGCTCTCTTTTATTCTAAGCTATATAAAATATGTTCTGTATATTAGCTCTCATTTAATAAACTATATTTCATTACACAGGGAATTTAAGCACTTTTTATTCTGACTGTAACATATAATTATATGTATAAAATAAAAATAAATAATTAGTTTGTGATCTTTTTTTGCTTAAAAAATACATTTAATAAAATTCTAGCAAATTTTAAAATTTTATTGAACTTAAGAAAAGTGCACTTATTTTGAAAAGACATTACTTATTTTTTAAATCATATTATGCAGCAGTACAAGCAATGTTCTATAAATTATAATTGACTCATAATATCATGGAAATATGGCTATGTAATATTGAAGCCAAATTAATATGGATGCAGAAACATTGTAGAAAGTTAAAGTGTGGCGATATTAAAAATAAAACTGAGCAAACAGCCCAATCAATGTCTTAGATAGCAAAGCCAACCTACTTTTAATAAAAAATTATAAATTCTTGAATGCATTTATTTCATATTCCTGAACACGTATGGCTTAAAAATACAATTCTAATAACCCTGTCCCAATGTATTCTACCTTTCTTTCTGGGCAACTAACATGATTAGTAGTCCTCTGTATCAGTATACTTCAAATGAAATTTTGGTTGTTACTTTCTTTACCTGCCTTAATTTTAAGCTAATTAATTTCAGATAGCCCTGTAGACTAATTTTGTAAATATTTATATAAAGTATTTTTAGAATATGCCAGTGTTTATTAGAGAGGTAGAAGATTTTATATTTAGAAACAGACTTAGTTTTAGAAATCTAACAGAAAAAAATATAATAATTCACTTGGTTCTTCATTTCCAATTTTACATAGTAGACTTGGTGTTGTGTAACACCATTCCTAAAGCGTCTTTTAAACTGCTCATGTTTTTATTTCCTTCCTCACTGACTGCACTATCATAGCAATAGACTTTTTCCATATTCATTTCACCTTCTCAACTGCCTCTCAAACCTATCCCAAAAGTGTATTGTTTTTCTATTTATTTTCCAGGGACTTAATTTCTTCTTCATTTTACTAGAGTCCAGCATTATTGCTTACTATTTGTTTATGATTTCCATGTATCCTTGAAATATGATTTTTAATCTGCACACATGTGCCAACCACAAAAGAATATAAATTAACCCTTCCAAATATCATAACTATCCCCTAATCATCTTTGACTCTACTTTGACTCCACCAGTTCTAGCCTTGCCTTTCTTTTTATTCTTGTCAATATTTTTCCCATTATTCCTAAGTCATCCATTAGCAAATATTAATTTATCTGTGTAGTAATTCTTAATATATCTGTGCATTTACTTTAATTTCCAAACTCTTATAATCATTCTTAGAATTATATTTAATATAAATAACTCATCACTTAATCAAGTCCAAGATTAAAAAGCTATACTTCAGGCTAAAACACGATCCTTCATATTGACAAAGATTCTTTGCTTGACTTAACTTTAAACAGACTCCTGAAATTTCTAGGCATATCTTGTACTTCCTGATAAAATCACTTTTAGCAAGAATCTTACTAATTCAGTATAACCAGAGCTCTCCACCTTGAATATCTGATCACCCTTGATGTCTGATCCTCATCTGTCACCATCTCTAGGTGATATCTGATCACCCTGGCCTGTCTGCAACAAGAATCTTGTTAGGTTAGTTTAACCATAATCCCCCATACTCCTGATCTTTCCTCTTAATAATTTTCCATCCATTGACCCTCACCCTTCTCCTTGGTTATAAATTCTCACATGCACTTGCACTTTTCTTAACTGTGCCCAATCTCTCTCCCCCATCATAAAATCTCATTGCAGTGGTCCCTCTACCTACTATGATGGTAGTACAGTTTACCTTACCATCTTTAACAAGTTTGACTGGATATTTTCTTTAACAATTTGAAACTTAAAGTCTATATGAAAAATATGTAATATTTACATTTGCATACAGAACTTTATGAAATCTGTATAATTAAAAAAATAAATTTTATACTGTCACAATACATGATTTCCTCTTTTGAAGATGCTTACTTTGTGCATTCCTATGATATAGTGATTTTATGATCTAACAAATATAAATGATATTTTTATATTCTAAATGAAGATGCTTGGGTAGGTAATAGCTTGTTTCTAACTCTCTTATCTGCAATTCACTTTTTAAAACTTAATATCAGTTAATACTATAAGTGCTCCAGAAGGGGTTCAGGGGTAGGAAGTAATAGAAAGGAAAACCAAAACCATTTTCTCTTTATTTAATATTACTACCTCTCAATTGAGTCAAGAATAAGTCAAGAATTTATGGCTTACTAGTAAGGACCAAGAAAGACTAGCCTTACTTACTAGTTGCACTGAACTTTAGATTTTTGTAGTATATTGGTCTAAGTACAGTTTATAGATTGTCATCACTCCTGATATGTGATCATGTGTGCCTCTTTATAAAATGTCCTACTTTTGAACTATAAATAGGTTATTCCTAGCTGGGTGGTGGCACATTAAATATTTGCTGATATTCAGAGTAAATTGAGAATCATAAGATATATACTAGCAATTGGGGTGTATGATCACCCTTTTTTAAAAATGCAGTAATAAGTTTTTGTCTATATTTAACAAATAACAAATATTTGACTTTAGTCTTAAATACAATCATTCAAATCACATGCTTATGTTTTCTAATTTGGAATATATACATTTTAGCTTTTTTAAGTTTATTGACAATGGACATTCTAATATTATCTAATTTCTATTCTGTAATTATCATGTTTTGAAAAATCAGTTTTTACTAATACTTGAATTATTTAACATTATAAATTTTATTTTTAAAAGGCATTTAATACTTGTAAGCAGCACATACGCATTCGTTTTGTTTTCTCCTCTGATTAAGTTAATTATCCTCTAAACATTTGTCAAACCAAGAACATAGAAAGTTATCATATCATGCCCTTTCTTTGTGCTTATCTTCTTAACATTTTTTACAATAGGTGGAATTAATTTAAAATCAACATTATAATAGATGACAAGGGAAAAACAGAGAAACTGGCACCTTGAAGATGAAACATAATTGAGTTTTAGGTAGTTTTATGAGTCAGAAATAATATGCTAATTTCACATTATTTATCAGCTAGGCACATTTTGGAGCACTGTCAAAATAGATTCAAATTTTCTAAATACCTATTACTCAATGCACAGATAGACTATTAAAAATCAGTACAACTTTATTTTTCTTTTTTTTTTTAAATTGGTCCATGCCGCTTTTCAATACTTCAGTCAGGCAGACACTATAACTCATACTTTGCTAGCCACAATTTTCATCAAGGCAGTTAATATTCCAATTAAGAGAAAATAAATAAAAATCTCTTACTTTATGAGTTTACTGCACTTGTGGGTATATTCTCACTTTTCACTCCTGTTATATTTTAATATTATAAAATTTGCTATAGCTTTGTAATCTTTTCTTAATCCTTCTTCAAAAAAATATGAAAATAGCTTATACCCTCCAAGGGCACACAGCTTAATCTTTATTCCTTTTTTTGTTTATTTTATTATCATTTAAAGGATACACAACAATGATGTTCAAAACAAAAATATTTCCATAGGCAGCTGTTTTTTTGCAGGCTTTTGGGAAGAGGCAGAATTTTCTTTTTGCTTCAAGATACCTAGACAGTTATTAGGTTAAGTGCTGTAATAATCAGAGTAAAGAAGCTTCCTATTATAGTAAGCCACAACAAAATTACAGTTATTAACACTAGAACAATTTAGTTCTTGTTCATACAAAATCTACTGTAGATGTAAGCAGGATTTTCTTAAGAAATGATTCAGAGATACTGGAACCTTCTGTTATATCTCTGATTACTTACTTACTTGGTGGTCAATAAGGTCTCCACAAAAAGGAAAAGAGGGAGAAAAAAAATATTGCACATGCAAGATTTTTAAAGAATAGTTTAGGAGATTTTTTACATCCCATTTACATGTTCCATTGGCTAGAACTAGTCATTTGGATGTATCTAGATAAGAAACAAATTGAAATGTAGTCTTAAGCTCTATTACTTCACAAACCTGGCCTAGAGCTGCCCGGGTGAAATAAACTAGCCTCCTTACTGGGAGGGCAGGGAGAGACCTAAGAAGAAAGCAGACTACCTCATTTCTAGGTGGCAGGCTTAATAAGCAAAAGAACTTAAAATGCTTGTCTTGGGTGGCCTCAAGATGAGTAGTTTGCTGCATCCACTTGCTAAATCCTAACAATTTATATGGAGGCCTTAACTGGATTCAGTTGTGTACATAGGTGGCTTAAATGGATTCAGTTATGTACATAGGTAGGCCTTAACTGGGTTGTCATATATTCTAATTCAAATAATCTCATGCCACATTACTGTCTGAAGGCTGTGTTCCTGAGCAGATTCCAGCACAGGGAAGCAGAGTGTACTTTCCAAGCACAGGAGAGGAAGTGGGGAGCCTCTACTGCCTGTGTCCAGCTCTGGTCAAATGGGTGCTCATATCTTCTTGATGACCTTTCTTAGCAACCTTATGCTTTTTTTGAAGCATGAAATGGTCTGGTAAAGATAAAGGTTAGTCTCTGTATATATACACACACACACACACACATATACACACACACATGCACATATACATGCATATGTATATATGTATATATAAGTATAAGCAATTCAATATAACATGACTTGAAAATAATGTAAAACTTTTACCTTAAGCAATGTCTTCTTTCTTATTTTTCATTTTTAGAAGCAAAACTCTGTTTTTTCAATTGAACCATCAGTTGTTGGTATTTCAATTTTGAACTAACATAACAGAAATATATAAAGTAGAATTTTTTATTTTGCTCTTTAAAAATGAAATAAATATATTTGTGCATGTATGTTGAAGTAGTACATGATAGTTATATTTATATGCTTAAAGAAGAGATCCACTTAGAATTAGCCCTCAATAAGGAACATTAAATAAGTTAAGATCATTCATACATAATTTTCATTAACTTTTTCTCTTATAAATTTTATATATTTTTATATAATGGCTCTGCCTTTTATTGTACTATGGTTATTTTCTAAATTTGTTATAAGTATACTGAAGACAGTATCTTTGGCTTGCAAAAAAAAAATGCTTACTTACAGTTCTTACCCTTAAATATTTGGTAAATGGATTTGTAGGTTAAAACTATTTTTGCAAGGCAGATGCCTAATAATATTTATCTTGTATTTAGGGTATCCCTGTATAGGGTTTTGGACAGGAAAAAGAAAACAATCCAGCTATCCCAGCAAGAAATTTTATATAGAGAATTGGGTACTTTAAATCCTTGGCAGACAAAAATTTAATAAAAGTAGTAGCATAAAGTCTCAGTGTACTGAATTATAGAGTATATGTGGATAGAAAAATTTTATTACACAGAACATGATACCACTACCAAATTTGGTAATCGAGATCTATATAAAAAAAGAAATGCCAAGACTAGAATAGACAAAAGCAAATTCAACTATTTACTGATAGTTTCCTATCTACTAGCTTCCAAATTTTAAGTTTTGTCAAAGGCATAAGCTGTTCTAGAAGCTTATAAAGTTGGTCTCCTTTTCTCTACTGCAATAACATCTCTATTGCAATGTGTTTTTTTTCACAATTCAAATGAGAGTCACTTTCCTGTCACCAAGAAAATCCATATTGTATTACTAAAAAGTAAAACAGTAAGCAAGTAAGCAAGAGAAATCAGCCCAACATTGGACACTACCAATTAAATTATAAATTTTTAATCACATCTGTCATCTTCATAAATATGGAACTCTCTATGGTGATTCAGATGCAGTTGTGAACTTTACCAAATCTAGTATCCCAAGATCAATTACTGAATTCTGCTCCATGGCTAGAGAAGAGATAAGTAACTCAGTATTACCTTCATTATAACACAGGCTTAAAGAGAAAATCTCCTGGAACCTAAAGTAAATGAACCATTTTTAGAGTAGATTACAAATGATAAAGGACTTTTATTTAGTCTTATGTTCTTAACATAGGAAAGCATGCCACAGAAAATTTCTAACCATAATGCCTTAATAAATGAAAACTACTGAGCTGTTAAATCACTTCTCAAAAACAAGAATGAAATGTTCTTTTAATTTTTTTTCTTTTAGATGTGTTTTCTATAGCATTTTAAAATGATTTCAATAAGCATAACTGTTTTGAGATACATCCATGTTGTTGCATATGTTAATAGTTATTTTATTACTGATATATGAAAATGTATATGTCTATATACCTATTGATAGACATTTGGTTTATTTCAAGTTCTGGGCTATTACAAATTAAGCTGTGTTGCATATGTACATACAATATATTGTGGAGACATTTGTTTGCTTTATGAATGGACTATTGGCCTGTGGTTATATTTTGTTACTTTTCCACTAGCAATGTATGAGAGTTCAAATTGTTTAATATCCTGGCCGACACTTGCTGTTGGTAGTCTTTGATTTTAGACGTTCTAAGCGTGTTTCACAATGAAGTTTTAAGGTGTAAATCTGTAATTATCAATAATGTTGAACATCTTTTTATGTGCTTAATTGCCTCACATACATCTGCTTTAGCAAAGTATTTGTTAAAAATTTCACCTATCTTTAGTAGGTTTTTTATCTTGTTGTTTTGAGAGTTCTTTATATATTCTGAATACACGTCTTGTCTGAGAACCGTGAATTGAAATATAGATTCTATTCTAGTCTCTGGCTTGTCTTTTCTTTCACTTAACTGTGTCTTATAAAGAGTAAACAATTTTAACTTCTATAAAGTCAAATTTATAATTTTTTCTGTTAGATACCATTCTTCCAATTTCTATCTAAATATCTTAACCTAATGCCAAAAAACTTTTCTTATATTTCATTCTAGAAATTTTTCAAATTTTATATCCAAGTCAATAAACATTTTAAGCTAATTTTGTATATATTGTAGTTATGGACAGAAGTTATTTTTGTTTTTTGCATATAAAATTGAAAGTATCTTTTCTCCAGTATATTGACATTACAACATTGTTGAAAAACAGTTGATTGCATATATCTTCTCTGGACTCTCTTTAGCTCAACTGAGGCATTTTTCTATCTTGACTCATTAATTATTATGATTATATTGCTTTATAATTAATATTAAAATCAGAACATAGAAGTTCTACACATTTTTTTGATCTTTTGGCTATTCTAGGTCTTTTGAATTTTTAGGTGAATTTTAAAACTAGTTTTTCAGTTTCTAAAAAAAAAATCTAATGTTAAATTTAAAAGTTATTGTTGAAAGAGTTGACTTCAAATTTTAGTTTCCAATCCAAAAAGACACAAAATCTTCCCTTATGTTTAGATATTTAATTTCTCTCAGCAATGTTTTATAGTTTTTATAACAGAAGCCTTTCATAAAATTTATTAGATTCATTGCTAAGTAGCTCATATATTTTGATATTATTATAAATGATGATATTGATGCTATTTTTAAATTTTATTTTCCAATTTTTAGTTTTAATAAATTATATAGTGAAATATAGTTAATGTTTGTATACTAATCTTGCATTGTGAAACCCTGCTAAATTCATTTATAATTTTAGTGGTTTCTTTGTTAATTCTATTAGATTTTCTTTGTAAAATAACCAATAACTCATCAGTAAAGATTGTTTTTTATTCGACCTTTAAAATTTCTACACATATTTTTTTCATTATTACATTGGCTAAACCTCTAAGACAATGTTGAATAAAAGTGGTGAAAACAGGCAGAGCCCACAGTTAGAGTGCACTCTTGTACATTCTGTGGGTTTGGACAAATGTCTAATCACATGTAACCATTAGCATAAAGTCATACAGAGTAGTTTCACTGCGTTAAGAATCTTCTGTGCTCCATCTGTCCGTCCCTTCTTTACCAATAACTCCTGGAAATCATTATCTTTTTATTGTTTCCATAGTTTGCCTTTTTCAGAATGTCATATAGTTGAATCATAAAGTATGTAGACTTTTCATATTGGCTTCTTTCACTTAATAATATATATTTAAGTTTTCTCCATGTTTTTTTCATGGCTTGATAACTCATTTCTTTTTGGTACTAAATAATATTTTACTGTCTGAATGTAATGCAGTTTATTTATTCATTCATCTTCTAAAGGACATCTTGATTACTTCCAGGTTCTAATAATTGTGAATAAAGATGTGCTGACCAGTAACAGATAGCCAGGTCTTTTTCCAACAAAATGAGTTTACTGGGGAACAACAAAAAATTACAATTTGAGACATGCTGTCTAATAGAAAGCCACACTCAAGGCCAGAAAAACAAAAGAGAGGAACCCTATTTTATGGACTTCCAAGGGGTTGTTTTCAATGAAGAGCCCATTGGAGGAAACTGGAAGTTCAAAGTATAGTGGTTTTTCATTGGCTGAATTATAGCAGTTGCTCATTGGCTAAGCTGTTACTGGACAAAGAGGAATCTTTTTTTCCTCCTGCTGAGGTAGTAAAGTAATATCACTTACTGTCAAGATATAAGTTATATCTTTCCTGTTGGGGTTAGTAGGTATGTTAAGTGACCCAAGCACGAGAGTTTTCTTTCTTAGCTTCTTAGCTTTCAGGCTCCAATTTAAGTGAAGTTTCTGTTTATTAATTTTTACAGCTACTATAAATATCTGTGTGCAAGTGTTCGTATGGACAAAAAATTTCAGCCCCTCTGGATAAATACCAAGGAGCAGATTTGCTGGATTATATTGAAAGAGTGTATAGTTTTGTAAGAAACTACTAAACTATCTTCCAAAGTGGCTGTTCCATTTTGCATTACCACTAACAATGAAAAAGATCTCCACATCCTCATCAGCATTTCTTGTTGTAAGTATTCTGGATTTGGTCCATGCTAACAAGTATGTAGTGGTATCTCATTGTTATTTTAATGTGCATTTTCTTGATGACATGATATGAAGCATCTTTTTATATGCTTGTTTGCCAACTGTATGTCTTCTTTACTGAGTTGTCTGTTAAAATCTTTGGTCCATTTTTAAATTGAGTTGTTTTCTTATGGTTGATTTTTAAGAGTTTTTTGCATAATTTGCATAACAACCCTTTATCAGATATCTTTTGCAAATATTTTCTCCAAGTCTGTAGTTTGTCTTCTCATTCTTTTGACACTGTCTTTCACAAAGCAAAAAAAATAATAATTTTTATTAAGTCCAGATAATCAACTATTTATTTCATGGATTGTGTCATCAATAATGTACCCAAAAAATTATCATCTAACCCAAGATCACCTAGAGTTTCTCCAGTGTTTTATTCTAGAAGTTTTATAGTCTATCCTTTACATTTAGGACTGTACCCATTTTGAGTTAATATTTGTGAAGAATATAAAGTCTGTCATTGTGGATATCAAATTGTTCCAACCTCATTTGTTGCTGAAAGTTTTTCATTGATGCTCTGTATCAGTTTAGGGAAGTTTATGTCTATTCTATGTTTGCTAAAAGCTTTTATCAGGAGTAGAATTGGTATTGTGTAAAGCCTTTAAAGAAAATTGAAATGGTCATAAGGTTTTTCCAATCTAGTCAGTTAAAATAGTGAATTACATTGACTAATTTTAAATAAAGTATTTTTGAATTTTAAAAATGTATTATAGGAAAGTTGCAAAGACATTAAAAAGGGTTCTTGATTTTGATTTATTATTACTTCTTGTTGCATTTTCAAATACTATCACTTTAAATAGAGCAGACATATTTAAAGGCCTTTTCAAATTGTTCTGTTGACTATTTCAGTAAAACTAAGTTTCTCTGTTTGTGGAGTTTCTTATCTGTCTTCAAACACTGTTGAATCTCAGTTTTGTGCTGACCTTCAGTAGTAGAACCACTGATTTTTAAATATCTGGTGATCTTGCTAAATGTTCTAAATATACTTTTGGGTTGGCTGTTGTGATTCAATATTTTGCTCTGTGATTTGAGAAGCACTACACTTTTGGGATTTGCCAGTTATTACCTGACCTAACTTTTTTTCTGACCATAACACTAACATATACTGCCATAGAAGGGCAGTGCTTAGTCACCATTTCTGACTGCTATCAGAAGTTTTGGTGACAGCGTAGGATTTTTTTTATCAAATGGCCCAAATATTCCAAATGCCACCTAACAAATCTTGAATTTGTAATCCAGTCTATGACTAGTCCAGATTAAATCTATCCTGATATAAATAACTTTATACTAGTTAATTAAAGGACAACTTTCTCCAATGTTGTTTTTCTATCAATCAAGTAGAGCCATCATTTTATCCTACAGAAATTTTTCAAAACATTTAGTTTGTTGATAATAAGTGATATTTCAAACTAGGCTAGATCTCTGCCGTTTTGATCTGCTTTCTATAAGCATGATTCAATATTTAATATATAAATGTTAAGGATTATTAAAAATGCCTAGTTTGGGAATATAATATTTTTAAGTGTAATTTTGCATGATTAGTTAAAGAATAAGTAAAAACTCAGTGTACAGTAAAAATTATCATGCCAAAAGAAACAAAAACCCCAGTATAACATTGTTGACATAAAGGAATAACGTATTTATGGAGTTAGTTTTAATATTTTTATTACACACCAGATATATATCTCATGATTAACATTTTCCCATTTATTACATAAATGCAAAATTCTATAATTTCTAACTATTTATAACATTAATTTTAACTATTAAAAATCTGTAGCTTTGCCATGCTTTCAAATAAACATGTAACAGTGTCGGCTACTTCAAAGGATTTTATTGCATCTTAGTATTTAAATGGCATGGTAAAAAAACCTGCAAAGCATATTAAAATAAGGTAGTAGGAGTAACAATTTTCTATATGTGTGGAAGGATTTCACAAAATTTCCTTCATACCAATTATTTTGGTAGTAAGTTAGTGGGAAAAAAAAAGGATCACTGATATTGTTTAAGGATTTGAAATACCAGTAAATTATCAGTTTAGTGATAACTTATTGTATATCACTAAAAATATCTAATGAAAACTGCTTGTCAAAATATACATAAATTTTTTTAAATGTCAAAAGTGACAAGATAGTCTCAAATTTTATTTTTTAATACAGTCTTCTTTTTTCTAGTTTCAGCAGTGGATTTAATAAAATAAAATGTCAGCTTTTATGCTACAATGCATAGTCTGTAACTTGGAGAGGAATGGATTTTTGAATTGTATAAGGTTATATAAATATTGACCTTGATGATTATAAAAATTAGGTAGAATTTTTTGAAGGGACCAGATACACTGGAGTAACAAAATAAGCTTAATAAAAGCAGCTGATGATAAAAAGCTGTTCCTGAGGACATTTTAAGTGAAGAATAAAAATAAAATAAAATTACAGGCTTATAACTATATAACTTAAATACATTATTTTACTTTAATCAAATAATTATCACATTTCTAATGCTTATGTGGGATTACACATATTCATAAGACATGTGAAACAGACCCTAACTACATCTAATTTATAGAATAGTGAAGTACCCTCTGTCACCACCCCCATCAGTTATATTTATTTACAAACTATACAGTGGATATCACACAAATTGTAGTTTATTTCTGGACTGATTAATCAGAAAAGTGTGTTGTATTTAATTTGAATATATGTGTGTATATATATATATATACATATATATATGTATATATATATATACACACACACATATATATACACACATATGTATGTATGTATATATATAAGGCAGGTTAAAAATTCACAATATTTCTTAATTCACTTGAAATATTTATTGAGAACATAGTGTGCTAAGTACCATTTAAAATAAATAAAACAGGATCTTTGGAAACATGGCAGAGTGAGAGACATTCCCATGTCTCTCCCCTTGAAACAACAATAAGCTGAACATCTAAAACTCAACAAAAAACACCCAAACTGCACCCCAGCACGTCTGAGTGTGGGCTCTGTGCATAAGAGCTCCCACAGGTCAAAACCCCAGGAGTCAGGTGATGGACTGGGAGAAATAAAGAAGCTGCCTCTCACTGCTGCCAGAGCTTCTTGTAGGAGGATGGGGAGGGGAGTAGGAGTGGCAAGTTCCCTGAACAGTCCTGCCTTGGAAAGCTGTGAGCTCACTGCAGCTGGTGGCAGGGCCCAGTCCTCATGGCGGAAAGCAGAAAAGCAGGACAGCAGAAAAACAACAGTTGATTTTTACCAGCCACACTTGCAAAACTGAGGTAGAGCCACATCCCCAAACCCCAACCTAGAATGCCCCTTCCCTCATACCCTCTGAGACCGAACACTGCGGAACCCTAGGAGAATCTGAGCAAATACTACTGAAACTGTTGCTAACACTGACAGAGATTGAAACTGAGGGTAGCAAGCAAGATTAAACATATATCAGAAAATGAAAAGACATTATTAAGGCTTTATGTAAAGCAAGGATCCAAGAGGCTTAGATGCCACCTACTAGAAACCAAAAGAAAAGTGCCTTCTTTGCCACAGGCTAAAGAGAGACTTTTATACAATAAATATTTCTGAAAAAAAAAAAAGCAGAATACATTTTCATTAATGCCCAGGCAGAGAAATAGTCCATTAAACACCATGAATAACCAAGGCAACAAGGCATCTCAGGAAGAAAGAGAAAAATCTACAGAAAATAAGCTTACAGACATAGAAATATGCAATTTAAGTGACAGAGAATTCAGGATGGTACTTATGAAAAAACTCAGTGAGTTCCAAAATAAATCATATCAACAACTTTAAGAATTTCAAAAACACCTATATGAGCAAAGCAGAGACTAAAACCCTCAAAAAGAACCAAATAGAACTTTGTAGATTAAGAAAACACTACAAAAGTGAAATAGCAAGATTGGGAAATAGAGTCAACCAAATGGAGGAAAGGATCAGTGATATTGAAGACAGAAAACAAGAAATAAATCAGAAGAAGAGAGAAACAGAAGAATGAAAAATAATGAAAGAGAAATTCAAGAATTAGCTGATACCATTATATTTCCTCTAGCATCAACAGAAGAAACATAAGAATAATGGGCATTATTGATGATGAGGGAAAGGAGCAGGGACTAGAAAGCATTTTCAGACAAATAGTGGATGAGAATTTCCCCAATCTAAGGAATGAGCTGGAGTTTGGGATTCAAGAAGTCAACATAATACCCAATTATCTCAACCCCAAAAGGCCTTCACCAAAGCACATTGTATTAAAATTATTAAAAATCAATGAACAAGACAAAATTCTCTGAGCAGCCAGGGAGAAGAAAATGGTACTTTATAAAGGAAAACTCATTAGATTATCCTCAAACTTCTCTGCACAAACCTTACAAGCAAGGAAGGAATGGAATTGAATATTAAAACTATTAAGTGAAAGGAACTACCAGCCACAAATAATGTATCCAGTTAAGCTCTCCTTTAGATATGAAAGAGAAATTAATACTTTTTCAGACATACAAAAATTGAGGGAATTCTCTACTACGAAGCCTGCACTACAGGAAATACTGAAAGAGATCAGCTCATCTAAAACAAAATGACAAAAAAATAATACATAATTAGGAGTAAGGTGACTAGCAGCGTGATCAAAGCAAAGGAGTGTAACTCTTACTAGGAACAGGGCATTATAACCTTAAAATAGGAAGAGATTTGCTATAGCAAGATAGTAATGAATGTTCAGCATACATAGGGACAAATTGAGATAACAATGAATGAAAAGGGGAGGATTCAAAGATCCAAATTCGCAAAGGGGAATGGAGATAAGACACATGCAGAAGGAAATGGACGACTGTGTGTGTGTGTGTGTGTGTGTGTGTGTGTGTGTGTGTGTATTATCCTTTATATATTCATAATGGTAACCACACACCAAAGATTCAGAACTGAAGTATGTAACATAAAACAAGAAGTATCAGACACAAAACCCACAAAAGCCAATTAAAATAAAGAAAACAGAAACAAGAGGCCAAAGAAATAATGGAAACACCGAGCTACCAGAAAGCAAAAGATATAATAGCTATAAGAAGACCTCATATTTCAATAATCACCCTAATTATAAATGGACTGAACTTGCCAATAAAAAGGCACCAGAGGTACAGATTGGATCAAAACACAAAACCCAACTGTATACTGCCTCCAGGAGACACATCTCAGCCACAAAGACAAATACAGATTTAAAATGAAAGGGTGGAAAATTATATTTCAAGCAAATGGCATTCAGAGAAAAGTGGGAGTAGCCGTACTAAAATTGGATGAAATAGACTTTAGAATTAAAAAAAGGTAAAAAAAGATACTGAAAGATACTTCATAATGATAAAGAGAATCATGCACCAAGAAGACATAAAACTTATTAATATCTATGCTCCCAGTCAAGAAGCCCCAAAATATGTAAAGCAATTACTAACAGAAGGGAGAAACAGACCAAAACACTATTGTAGCAGGAAACCTAAATACCTCACTTTTGGATAGGGACAGATCATCCAAACAGAAAATCAATAAGAAATCACATCTTTAAATGACACATTAGACCACTGGACATAATTGACATTTACCTGAGCCTTTCATCTCAAAATAGCTGCTTATACAGTCTTCTCTAGTGCACATGGAACATTCTCAAGAATCGACCACATACTGCGATATAGAGATAGCCTCAACAAATATAAGAGGGTTGAAATCATACCAACCGTATTCTCTGATCATAATGCTTTGAAACTAGAGATCAACTGCAAAAAGAAATCATGAAGAACCACAAATACATGGAGATTAAACAACATGCTACTGAAGAATAACTAGATCAGAGAATAAATCAAAGAGATTAAGAGATACATAGAAATGAATGATAATGATAGTACAATATATCAAAACTTTTGGGACACGGCAAAAGCAGTCATAAGAAGAAAGTTTATATCATCACAGGCCTACCTTTAAAAACAAGAACAAGCTCAAATAAACAACCTAACACTTCATCTTAAAAAAACTAGAAAAGGAAGAACAAAGCCTAAAGTCAACAGAAGGAAAGAAATAATCAAAATTAGAGGACAAATAAATGAAATTGAAAACAAACAAACAAAAAAACAATAGAAAAAAATAAGTACAACAAAGAGCTGGTTCTTTGAGAAGGTTAATAAAGTTGAAAAATCCCTGGCTAGACAAACTAAAGAAAAAAGAAAAAAGACACAAATAAACAAAATCAGGGATGAAAGAGGGGAAATTATGACTGATATTGTAGCAATATAAAGGATCATACAAGAATACTATGTAAAAGCATATAACATCAAATTTAATAACCTAGAAGAAATGGACCAGTACTTAGAAAAATACAACCTTCCCAGACTGAATCAAGAACTGGAAAATCTAAACAGACTGGCAGCAGTATGGAAATTGAAACAATCATCAAAAACCTACCAAAAAGTAAAAGTCCAGGACAAAATGGCTTCACCAGTGAATTCTATCAAACATTCAAAGAAGATTTAATACCTATTCTCCTCAAACTCTTCCAAAAAATCAAAGAGGAGACAATACTTCCCAACTCCTTTTATGAAGCCAATATTACCCTGATACCAAAACGTGGTGAAGATAATGCAAAAAAGAAAACTACAGATCAATATCTCTCATGAACACAGATGCAAAAATTCTAAATAAGATACTAGCAAACCGAATATAGCAACATACATTTGTACAAAAGCACAAAAGACCCTGAATTGCCAAAGTCATCCTGAGAAAAAATGAGGCTAGAGGCATCACTCTGCTTGACTTGAAATTATACTACAAAGCAACAGTAATCAAAACTGCATGGCATTGACACAAAAAAGAACACATGGACCAGTGGAACAGCATCGAAAGTCCAGAAGTAAACCCATATTTATATAGGCAAATAATTTTTTATGAAAAATCTAAAAACATACAGTGGAGAAAGGAAAGCCTCTTCAATAAATGGTGCTGTGAATACTGGAAAGCCACCTGCAAAAGAAAGAAACTAGACTGTTTTCTATCACCACACACCAAAATTAACTCAAAATGGATTAAGAACCTGAATATAAGACCTGAAACAATAAAATGCATAGAAGAAAACATAGGAACTAATCTGAAGGACCTTGGATTTAAAGATTTTATGAATTTTACCTCAAAAGCAAGGAAAGTAAAAGCAAGGGAAGTAAAAGCTAAAATAAATGGATGAAACTACATAAAACTAAAAAGCTTCTGCTCAGTAAAAGAAATTGTCAACAAGGTAAAAAGACAACCATGATATTTGCAAGCAACACCTCCGACAAGGGCCTAATATTGAAAATATACAAAGAACTCATACAACTCAATAACAACAACAAAAAAAAAAACAAATGTTCCAATCAAAAAATGAGCAGAGGACCTGAACAGACACTTCTCCCACAGATATTTGAAAAGATACTCAACATTGCTAACTATTGGGGAAATGCAAATCAAAACCACAATGAGATACCATCTCAGACCTGTTAGATTAGCTATAATCAACAGGACAAGTAATAACAAATGTTGGAGAGGATGTGGAGAAAAAGGAACCCTTATACACTGCTGGTGGTACAGCCACTATGGAAAACAGTATGAAGGTTCCTCAAAAAACTAGGAATT
Source organism: Macroglossus sobrinus (assembly GCA_004027375.1). Taxonomy (NCBI): domain Eukaryota; kingdom Metazoa; phylum Chordata; class Mammalia; order Chiroptera; family Pteropodidae; genus Macroglossus; species Macroglossus sobrinus. The sequence continues at coordinate 541,448 of PVKZ01000421.1, read as the reverse complement.
GATCTACCATATGATCCAGCAATCCCTCTACTGGGTATTTACCCCAAAGACTTGAAAACCCATATCGGAAAAGAGATTTCAAACTGATGTTCACATTAGCATTATTCACGGTGGCCAGGATATGGAAGCAACCAAAGTGTCCTACGATAGATAATTGGCTAAAGAAGCTATGGTACATATATACAATGGAATATTATTACTCAGCCATAAGAAGGGATGATATACTGCCATTTGCGTCAACATGGATGCACCTCGAGATAATCATGCTAAGCGAAATAAGCCAGACAGAAAAAGTTGAAAATCACATGATATCGCTTATATGTGGGATATAAACCTAAAAGCAACAAATGAGCAAGACAGAGACTCATGGACATGGATTATTGTCTAGTGGTTACCAGAGGATAGAAAGTAGGGTAGGAGGGGGAAGGTAGACGGTTAAAGGGGGTCATATAAAAGGGGTTGGGGGAGGGTGAAGTGAGTAAAGGGGATCAAATATATGGTAGCTGTAGGAAACTGAACTTTGGGTGGTATACACACAATAGAATATACAGATGTCAAATTATAATGTATACCTGAAAATTATATAATTGTATTAACCAATGTTACCCCAATAAATTTAATATAAAATAAAAATAAAAAATAAAATAAACAGTAATATAAACAGGCATAATCCCGGATCTCATTAATACATCATTCAGGTTTATTAAGTGCATTGGCATTTAATGGAAATTGGTAAATAGCATCTTGAATAACACATTTAAAATTTAAAGTAAATTTTTTTATTTTATACTAAAATTAATTACAATCTGTTTTACATTTTCAGACATTTTGGGCTTTAAAAATATGATTTAAAAATAGTTTTATATCATAAATAACATGACACATATGTGTATAATAAGTATATAAAGTCATATATATAACTTACATAACAACATATGATATAAAGTAATACATAAAATGTACATTTTATTTTAAATGGTTAATATATTTTAATAATTTTCACAAGAAAACAAAGTATGGATATTACTGTACCACCAATATGTGTTTCTATATTTAGTTTATGTGTCTATAGCCAATTTAAAGGCTGGAAAAGGTCTGGAACAAGATAACATTTTAATGAAGAACATGTCTACATCATTTTTATCAATTATTCATAGTTTATCTTATTCATACCAATGTCTTATTGACCACTTAGAATCATTTATCTAACTTCATTAAAATATACTATATTTCAGAGAAAAATTACAATAATTAAAAAAAATATTTTTATTAAAATAATTATTTCTTGAAGTATATTAATTAATAACCTTCAGAACAATGCTAATCAAAACACAAGTCTTTTTTTATTGTTGTATAATTTATTATGGTTTTGAACTTTACTTTTTTAAATATATTTTTTTAATTTTTCAATTATAGTTGTCATATAATTTATACTAGTTTTAGATGTACAACATAATGATTAGACATTTATAAAACTTATGAACATCCCGATAAATCTAGTACCCATCTGACTCTGTACATGGTTATTACACTATTATTGACTATATTTTTTTATGATATACATTACATCTCCGTGACTGTTTTGTAACTACTAATTTCTACTTTTTAATTTCTTCCCTGTTTTGCACCCTCTCCAAGTCCCCTCCCACCTGGTAATCCTCAAAATGTTCTCTTTATCTATGAGTTTGTTTCTGTTAAGTAAGGCTCCTAAGTCTCCTGGTTAGTTGAGTGGCTTTATGTAGTAAGTATCCTCTGGGATCCATTGCAGTTTTCCCTGGTCACTTGGGCCAGGTGCTCAAGTTTTGTCCCTTTTTTGGATTATGTGCTCCCTCCTATTGTAGTTGAGCCTTGATTGCTGTTTCCACGTTAATGGGAGGCATTGACCCTTGGGCTGATTGGCTGTGAGGATTGATCAGTGAGACCGAGCTTACAGAGCAGGATTCACTTTAGCAGGGCTCTGGTTCATGCTCAGTCTGTCCTTGGGGTGTATCCTCCTCAGATGCAGCCCTGGGTGGTGCTCCAGCCCCAGATGAATCATGCCACTGGGCATGCCAGCCCAAGGGCCTACTAAAGGAGCCCAGCTGCAGGCCAAGTTCAGCAGCAGCACTTCTAGCACCAAATGGCAAGCAATCTGCATATGGCAGCCACCTGTGCTGGGCTTAGAGGTGCCTACAGAGGCCAAGAAGGGAACTGAAGCCGGCTGCTGCTTGTGCTGGGCGTGGGGCTACTTAGGAAAATGTATAGGGCATACCAAGGCCAAATGCTGCTTCTTTGAGTTTTGTGAGCCTTTAAAAGATTTTAGGAAAGTCCACAGCATGAGCCAGGACAAGCAATTTGTATGGAATAAACCACTGGAGGCAGTTTGAGTGGCCCCACAATTTGGAAAAGATGGAGTCTCAGAGAATCAACTGAGTGGAACAATCTGTGTTAATCAGGTTGATGGAGACTCAGATATGATGGCTGTCTGCCTGTGTATGTTGGGAGGGGTGAGGGTTCTACAAAGGAATAATGGATACTGTGAACGCTTCTGTCCAGGAGAAAGCCATCCCTCCAGCCCTTGCCCTGAAGCCAGATAGCTCAGCTCCCCCACATTGTGTATCTGACACTCTTCTAGCAGCTGCACCAGTGCTGGAGCTCAGAGTGAGTGAGTCTGTCAGCGAGTAAGTGTGTGTGTGGGCCTTTTAAGAGGAAGGTCTGTGACTCCCATTGCCTTCTGTCTCACTCAACCACAGTCTTCACTGGTTTTTACAGCCAGAGATTATAGGGACTTCTTTTCCTAGCACTGGAACCCTGGGCTAAGGAGCCTAGGATGGAGCCTGGACCCTCACTCCTTAAGGCGTGGTCTAGGGTGTGATGGCTGCAGTCAAGATAATCCTCCTGATTCTCAACTGTCATACACGGTTGTGGGATCAACTCATTTTGAATCTCCACCCCTCTTACCAGTCTCGAGGTGACCTCTTGTGTATGTCTACAGTTACTGGACTTCTGTTCAGCCAGATCTCAGGCTACTGCCAATGATGGTTGTTCTATAGTTTCAATGTAATTTTGGTGTGGTCATGAGAGGAGGCAAGCAAAGTGTCTAATCTCTACCACATCTTCAAAACACAAGTCTTTAATTAGCAAATTTACATATTATTATTTCATTCTCTGGATACTATACTACCTGATATTTCAAGTTATTGCTCCGGCCTATATAATTTTTTTCTGAACATAGAAAGAAACAGCAACAGCTAAAAATCTGGTCACACCTGAGATAATTTTTCTTTAATGATTTTATAGTAAAAATTTTTACACTTTAGACTGTTTTTAAGGTTTGAGCTAGGTAAACTACAACTTGATCTACCCCTAATTATATTTGTAATAACTTTATTGAATTATAATTAATTTACACACAAAAATTACTCATTAAATTGTACAGTTGAATAATTTTTAATAAACCTATGATTTTGCAACCATAAATATATTCTTTAGAATTTTCAAGTAACCCATCAAAATCTTTCTTGTTCTTATTTGCAAACAATCTCATTTGCATCATTTGACATAATCAAACACCAATCTATAGATGTAATAGATGTACTTTTTCTAGAAATTTCTAAAAATGGAATCATAAAGCATGTAGTCTTTTGGATATGGCTTCTTTCATCTAGGGTTAAGATTTATTTATTTTGCAGACTGAGTTAGGTTTATTTCTTTTTATTGCAAGTAGTATGTCATCATATAGATACACCACTTTGTGTTTATTTGTTAATTAGTCAGAGGGAGATTAGGTTGTTTTTTAAGTTTTAAATATTATGAATAATGCTGATATGATCTTACACATACAAGTCTGTGTGGACAGGTTTTCACTTCTCTAATAGATAACTAAGGCTAATTACTGGTAAGTATATGTTAAACTTTTTAAGAAATAGTTTTTCAAATTGGTTTTACCATTTTTATATCTCTACCAATAATGCATGAAAGATTGATTTCTCCAAATTATTCACAATACTTGGTATTTTCAGTTTTTTGGATTATCACTATTCTACTGGGATATTAGTGGAATTTCATGGTGGTTTAATTTACATTTCTCTGATAATTAAAGATATCGAATTTTTGTGTGTGTGGGCTTAATAGATATTTCGATAACTTCATTAGGGAAATGTCAATTCAGATGTTTGACCATTTCTTATTTATGTTGTTTGTTGTTCTCACAGTTGAGTTATAAGAGTTTTTTTTTTTTATGTTGTAGATATACTTACTTTATCTGTTATATGATTTTAGTCCGTGATTTGACTTTTAATTTTCTTAATGGTGTCATTTGAAGAACAAAAGTGTGGGTTTGGTAGTGTACTCATAAAGTGCAGTCACTTTTAAAGATTCATTTGGCTTTCACTCTATGCCAGACTCCTTCAAGTCTTCATGATACAGCCACACAGCTTTATATGGCCATTCTATTGAATCTCAGCTCGAAAATATTTTTGATCATTTTTGTTTGAACTCATTTTATTTTGTCTTTTCCCACAGTAAGCAAATTTGAATTTTTGTTTTCATATTATTATTTCTGTATCTAATGCTTACCTTACTTTTATTAATCTAATCATTTCTTTGTATTACCTTTATATGGTGTCAATTTATTCCATCTATGATAGATGAGGTAATTTAGATGCTTTCTTCCCATTCATTCTCCTGTCTCTTCCTCTCTTTCCTTGGTCATTATTTTATTATTTCTTATGTTATAATAGTTTAGAATATTATTATGTGATAGAAAATTAGTTCTAATTCATTAAAAAATAAATTTTTAGAATTAGGCTTATAATCATTTTCTCTGCTTCTTGGTTCTTGAAGCTGATATTATTATTCTCTTTATTGACAGGATTCTTAGAAATATGATCTCTGTGAGTTTCTGCATGTTTGAAAATATATGTCTTCTTCATTTTATAGATGGATGATGATTTAAATGCTTTGGAAAACATTTAGATCCCATTTTTCTCCAGATTTGTAGATTCCAAAATGTTCCTATGTCAAATGTTGCCTTATAGAAGTTATAAAATAATTTAATTACTGTACTCTCTATAGATTATTTTTTGAGGAGAGAGGGATAGAGGGTCTATAAACCTGTACAATTATTGACTTTTGAAATACCTTTGCTCAGCTATCATCAGAATTAATGGGTCAATATTAATTTTTTTATCTTCTGAGAAAAATTATTTCCTTTCAAACTTTAGCCTCAAGATTTTCTTAATGTAGTTATGTTAAATTATATTTTTGAGGACATTCCTTTTCCATTTGTTTTTTTTTCTCTTGTTTAGGACATTCAAGACATTAGTTATTAATACATTAAATCTTTGTTTTATATTTTCTGTTTTTCATTGCTCACTATTTTTAACTTTTATGTTCTGTGCTATTTTTCTTTGAAAACATGCAAGTCAGTGATTTTAAACTTCAAATAATTATTTCTATAATTATTTTTCATTAATCTTTTCTTATTTCAAAAAACCATCCTGATCAAAAGTTTAACTTTGAATACCACATTTTAATCTTTTCTTTTTTGTGAATATTTTTCTCACTTTATTTTTCATATTTAATATGTTTTGTCTTTTCAATATATTCATCCTTGAACCTGAGATTTTCTTCATTGTCGAACTATTTGATGATGGATACTCTGGGACTGTGACCAAAGGACTATACATTAGTAGCATTAAGGTCAAGATTTAGTTTATTGTCATACTTTGCATTTTTTAAAAAGACCCTTCTGTTCCTGTGTAAAATAAATAAAGTAAAGGGGCACTTGAAAGATTAAAAACAATAATAGAAATTTAGAAGATAAATTAAATTTGGGGAGTTAGTGATGGTTTCATTAAAGACAGTGCCCACCACAATAGAAAAAATAGAGAATATATAAGCCATATTTTGGTAGTATCTTTTAAGATGGGATATTTTAGACAGTTTTTTAAAGTACAATTAAAAATGTCTGCCAAAGAAATATGAAAGTTGTAGAAGAATCTCCAATATTATAGAAAAAAAGGAGGGTATAAGGAGGTCAAATATAGCAAAATGTGTAATTAGTTTTTCAAGTTGTAAGTCAAATTGTTTGAACAACAACAAAAAAAAAGCAAACTAAAATAATAGCAGTCATACAAATAAAAAATTAATGCATCCTATTATTTCCATAAACTTGTTTACAAAAATTTAAATAAAATAAATGTGTCCATAAATAATATTTTGAATGTGCTAAAGAAGGTCAACAATTAAGGCATTTCTGAACTGTATCAATACTACTGGAAGTGATGCTTTATGTGCAAATTTACATGCAAATTTGTATGATTGAATTTTTTAAAAAATACTAAGCGATTGTGAACAAGAATTCAGTAATTACATAAACTACTATTCTAAAAATTGTGCAGATATAAATGCCTTACACCTATAGATAAGGAGACACATATTCTCCTAAATAACTGACATATTGAAATTTTCTAATCCAAATATTATTTTATTGATAAAAATATCAATATGTTTATTGAAACAAATTGTGTAGTAATATGTAAACACATAGAACTTGAACACATTTTTAAATGAATAAATGTCTGGATTGATCAGAAAATATATGATATGGAGACAGGGAACTTTAGATTTTCTGGAAGACATATACATATATTGTCAATATAAAATAAATTTAAATTTGACTGATAAGATATATTGCATGACAGAACTCTTTCCTGTATAAATATGGAGGGAAAACTCCACATTTCTGATGCCTTTGCTTTTGAGTGTATAACTACTTACTACATTATTATTCCAAATTTGTTAGATATTCACAGTTAGGTTGCTTATGAAAAAAATTAATCTGTTATTGATTAGTAACATATATCTTATGATTCTTTTGTCTCTGAATTTACTACTTTTGTCTCTGAAACTTATCACTAATGAATAAGAAATTTTCTTTTTCTTTCAGTCTCACTTCTAATAGTTTCAAAAACAAATGTTTTTGCTAAAGAAATATATCTCTCCTTACATTCTTCAACAGAATGAATGTCAAACATTTATGACAATTTGTTAATTTACACTTTGTTCTATGTAAATAGCTGATATTAACATGATGAATCTCTAGATAGAGGCTCACACTAAAATGACTTGGTTTCCATACATTTTTTGAACTCACAATTGAAAATGCAATGTTTATAAACTGTGACAGACATGTTTTTTATCAGAGTAAGTTAGGTAAAAAATCTTACTACAAGTCATTTTAGCTTTGCTACATGATTTTAGTTTTAGACAATTGCTATGACCATTTCTATACTTTGAAATTATCAATGATATTATGTTTTTTTGAATGTATAAGCATCACATTCTACATTCTTTTTTATATATTTTAATATAAATTAGATAACAAATGAAGAAATAAACTGCCGAAGTAGTCAGTAATCATAATCACATGGACGGTGTCTAGAAACAAAGACAGTCTCTCATTTGGATGCAGAAACATTTATAGTGGTTTCTTTATATTAAACAAATGGAAATCCATTTGTATACAAGGATGTAGAAATACTGGGGAAACATCAGAGTGATAAACTGTAACCTATAACATCCTATAGATGAGAAACTCATAATTGAGAGCCAGCAGCTAAATATTTAACCATATTCTTTGGCTTCTGTTATTATGAATGTTTGCTCAGAGAATGAAGATTTATGTACATTGCAAATGAAACATTTAATTGTGAAAATTTAGAAGTGACCTTAAATGCCTCTGGAAGTAATCTTCAGGATGTTGTTAAATCTGATAAATTTGTTAAAGTAAAGATTTATGCAGATTCCTTCAGATTGAACAGAGACATAATTTTAGAGAAACTTGTATTTGGGGGGAAAAAGATGGATATTTCTAGTATGAAGACATTGAGGATTCTCTTGGGACTTATTGTAGATCTTCATAATATATTTAGTATAGGCTCACAATTTTAAGACATTAGAGATGGTTTAAAAACTAAAGATCTTTCTTACAAAAGGCTTCTATTTGAAAGCTTTAAATTTGGGATGATCTTTTCTTATATTTAATTTTTAATAGTCTCCCCCACAAAAAAAAAAGTTATTTACAGTATTCAGCCTTCTGACGTGATACTATAGAGAGCTAAAGTTCAGAGTCTTCTTTAAACTAGTGGCACATACGTGAAATAACCATACCATCTGGAGGAGTTCCAGTTGGGACAAAGGGAGGATTTTATCATAGCTGAAAGGGACAAAGATGGGCACACTATGCTGTGGAGCAAGTTTTAAGTAGAAATTCCAGGAGGTAAAATGGTGAAAACTTTCCCATGTTTTCTGTTTTAAGAAGAAACTGACCGTATAAAGGAAGTTGGAGGAAGGAGAGAGGGTGAAAGTTAATGATTCTAAGCCACATTAATAAAGAAGATATCTTTATGGAGAGCTTTGAACATAACTAGACCTTATTTGGGGAGAATATAGAAAAAAAAAGTTGGTTTAGTTTATCTGTCATTTTTATTAACAGGAGACTATTAACCATCAATTGTTTGTTTTACAGTCATAATACAATGGATATTCACATTGCAATATCATGAAATGCTTTTGGCATAATCAAAGAGAGATTAGATCATGTTTAGTATACATTATCAATTTCTATTGTTTTGTAAAAAATAATAAATGCGTACTATCATTTATTATTCAGAATTTTTGTATAAAATGATTACAGTATATCCTAATTATGTGTTATTTATAATCAGGACTTTGTAAACAGGAGTTTAACACATAAAATCTGCACACATTATGTAAATCATACTAAATATAATTGTCATTGTAGAATTTTCTGTAAGAGTCAATTGATTTGGTGAAAAATCAGTTAAGCAAGTAATTACTTTTAATTGCCTATTTAATGAGCCCAATAGTTTAAATCATCTGTCTAGTGTAGATGTAGAATTAAATATTTTGTGACTAATGTGTGAAGAGACAAAAGCATATGTATTTGAATTTAAGTACCTTCACTTGGTAAATATTTATAACTTTTTTCTCTTTTACATACATGTAATGAAACATATCTTTTAATTTTACTGTAAAAATTAAATTACAAGATACATAATAGTTTGACACATAATAGATGTTTAAAACATTTTCTTCTTTTCCTTCTTTTCCCTTAACATAAAGTAAGACATGTTATTTATCCATGAAGTGTTGCCATTGTTGACATATTTTTCAGAAAACTTATCCCTCATATATTTTCTTATAAAGACTTATCTCTTTATACATTTCACATTTTAGAACTCTACTTTCACAAACTTCAATGAATATCAATGATATTTTTAAATTAATTAATGTTACTAACAATGTGCCATTGTAATAATAAAACATTAATGATTCTGGTTTTCTGAAGGATTACCTTAAAGGTTAAGGGGATAACCAGTATAAGATGTAGATCATTAAGATGAGACACACAGTTCTTTGCATAATTACAAGTCTTTTTCTTACCTGTAATTATTTTCTTTCCCATTGTTGCTTTTTTTTTAAAGTAGATATTTATGAACTCTTTCATAAGTCATGTGAAACAATTCTAACTGCATTAGTTTTAATCACTAATTTATGAAAGTGTCTTTGATGATGATGCTTTATTTTGAGGTTTTATAACAATTTCAAATGATTATTTCAAAGAACACCTTCAACATTCAAAATTCTCAAAGAAAATGATAACATTTATTTTATAGTTCAATTCAATTTATCTCAAAAAATGCACATACCGATTCCTACTCTGTATAAAACATTGATGTATATTAGATGAGAATACACTTTTCTAAAATTAGATATAAGTTTCAATTCTATTTAGATCAAACTAAAATGACTTCCCCATTCATACAAAAAAATTCAAGGTCAAATACTTTGTCCTGTTTGGTATTTTCTCAATGTTTCACTTAGAGTTAATTATTCCTTTCTATATAATTCTAATGAGTATTTGTGGTATATCCTAAATTTAACAAAATTATCTTGATATCTGACTTTGTCTAATATTGCATCACAAAATAACTACATTCAGATGGCTGTACTTCCAGTAGTTTCTAAGGAACACCTATCAGATTAATCATCTGCATAGAACAGGTCTCAATTCTATAAATAAATGAATGAATAAACAAACAAATAAATAACTAGCTACCAAAAATCACTGGAGAGTAAGCCAGAAGAGGCAGGAACTGAAGGGTAGTCTACACTTAGGAAAACAGAGTGGCATTAGATAATTTTTCTATTGTATATGATATAGAAAATTATATGATATATTATTATATAATATATATTTCATATATTATGTGGATTTTTGCCTTGTAGAAAACTTAGTCTTACTGAATTGAACAAGTAAGAGCTCAAGAAACCAAATCATCTGGATAGTGAGATGGTAAATTCTTGTATGCAAGGAGCTACAATATATATATATATTTTGTATATAATATATATATACAAAATATATATTTTTATATACAAAATATGTATATTTTGTATATAAACTACACTTCTGACTGATTTCAAAATGTACATGTATAAAAGAGATTCTAAGCAACCCACTTAAAGATAAAATAATTGAATAGAGATTTCTTTTACCAGATACTGCAGGAAAAACCAAGTTGGGAGTTTTAGTTTACACACAATTATTGTATATCAAAAATACCTATTTAAAAGTACCTTCCAAATGAATATAACAGAATTCAGAGTCTAAAACATAGTCTCTACATTATAATGGGTATAACCTAAAATTAATAGGTGTATAAAAATAAGTAAATGTGAGCCATATTCAAAAATAGAAAAAGAAAGAAAAATAATATAATGTTGGTCCTAACCCCCAAAAAAAGATTCTAAAGAATCTATTGAAACTATGCTCAAAGACCAAAAAGAAATGTATGCTTGTAATGAAAAAAAACACACAGGAATTTTGACAGTTAACTACAAACTATTAAAAAGGTAGACATAATAAAAGCAAATAAATAATACAACACCTGATTTTTTTTTAATTACTAGATGGATCTGCCAGTGGAACATGTACTTAACAGTAGAACACAGATAAGAGAGGAGTGAATTTTTAATACAAAGCAATAGAAATTAACCAATCTAAAAAATAGTATAAGACCAAAAAATGGAAATGAGCAGAGCCTAAGGGACCTGTTAAAACGTATCAAAATATCTGATATGCATGTAATTGGAACTACAAAATCAAGAAGATAGAGAAAATTGACCCCCAAAAAATATACTTATAAAAGCAAGTAAAAAGAAAAAATTTTCAGATGAATCGAGAGACAAATTTATAGATTCTATTCAGACAATCACAATTAGGACAAATACAACAGTGTGAGTACTATCTGTCACATCCAGGTTCATCATAGTAAATCTGTTGAAGATCAAAATTAAAGATAAAGCCTTCCAAGTGGCCAAAGAAAAATGATATAGGGAACATAGAGCAACAATAATAAGCATAACTACTGAATTCTCAGTAGAAAACATGAGGGATAGAAGACACCTTTAAAAAACTATAGGTTAATAATAATTTGTCTACTTTTAAAAATAATCTATCAATTTAGAATTCTGTATCAAGTAAAATTATCATTTAAGAATGAAGGCAAAATAAAGACACTCAGGTCAAAGAAAACAAAGAGAATTTGTAACCAGCAAATCTATACTATACAGAATACTAAAGGAAGACGTTCAGGCTGAAGGGAAATGATACTGAATGGAAACCCAAATCACCCAGAAAAATAAAGAGCATCAAAAAAGGCAAATATGTGAATAAGTATAAAGAAGGTTTTTTTAAAAAAATCTTTTAAATACACATGACTCTCTGGAGAAAAATTATATTGTCTTGTGGTGCTTATAACATGCACTATATCTCAAAAATAGCATAAAGGATAGGGAGGAATAAAATATAAAAAGTTAGAAAAATTATAATCAATATATATGAATATATGTAGATAATGTGCATATATACATATATGTGCACATATATATTGTGTGTTTGTGTGATAAACTGAAGTAGAATACCAAAAATGCTTTCAGTTAATAAAAGGAAAGAACAACAGGAAATAAATTCTCAACTAGGAAAAGTAAATCCAATTAAATCAATGAGATTACTGTCAATGTTAGTGAATTATAAATATTTCAAAATTGTATCTGCAAAATATTCAAGATAGAATAATTATATTGTGACTTTCAATAAAAACACTATTGAGTGAAAAAATATGGCTAGTTCAACTTGCAACTCAGCTTTCCAAATGTTTTTCCTCAATAAAACCATGGAATTTCTATGTGATTTGAGTGTAATTTTTATTTTGTCACACAGAATATTGAGATAAATAATTAAATACCATAATTAATAAAATGTTTACTATTTAAATAAGGTTATTTTAAATTGACACTAGTTTTCTTGTTGTTTTAACTATGTGTGTGGCAGTGAAAAGTTCAGTGATTACTAGAGCAATTAGAATGACTACCTAGGTACATGTTAGGTACCATCAGTTTACCCACCATTGATTTTGCACTGTTTCGAATATCAACAATTTTAAAAAGTCATATAACAAAGTGATTACTTTGAAAATAGTTTTATTTTGTATGTTCTCTGAAGGGGTCTCAGGCGCTCCTTGTAGTCCACAATTTACACTTTGAGGATATGTATTTAATAGGATTAAAAATAAGCAAATAATTATGTATTCTAAATTACTGTGCATTCAAGAAAAATGTAACATTTACATATGTTTCCTGCATATTTGTTGATATTTTGAAGGAGTGATTTAAAAGCCAGTATTCATAACTTAGAAAGTAATGTACAGTATAGTCTTTCACATCTGTAAACGTAGAGGGAAAAAGTCAGTTTTTAGTCAATGCAGTTTAGTTATGATTATTAAAATTGAAAGGCTGTTGTTGCCAATGAAATATTGCTCTTCACCTACTGAAATGCACATTTATTTTTACTCAGTACCTTGAAAGTTAGAGTTGAAATACATCTTTGCGATGTACCTAAGTCATAATGAAAAATGTGACATTATAAAAAGATGTGAATGATGATAGTCACTCCTAACAGCTTGATTTCATAATTTACTTATTGGAGGCAGCACAGGCACCATAATCTGCTGACTGTTTCTAAAGTGTCAGAACATAGTGTTGGAGAAATATGTTGTCCTGCATGTATAAAGATGATGCCACCAATCCATTGGATTAGTTATTCAATGTTAGTGACAGATTTACAGTTATTTCCCATTGAGACACTTTTTTCCACCTACCCTTACTCTACTCTTTTGATCACCAAAACACTTTATTTTTTAAAGATACTGTGGGGATAGAGAGGGCAGTATGTGGAATATGACTAAAGATATCTGATTATAATAAGATTGGGCTTCTTATTCTTATTCACTTACTTTCATTGGTTACAGACTATATAGAGAGAATTTAAATAAACCTAACATATTCCGTGCCAAATCGCTTTATTTTGTATATTCATTTATTTAACAATGCATCTTCCTATTTGTATAAATACAGACAGATATATTATTCTATAAATGCTGTATGAATTGTTTCATTCTTCTGTTCTAACATCTGCCTTAACACTTACCTGGTTCTTAAAATAGCCGCCATAAATTCGTTAATGTGATAAAACAAATTAGGACTATAATCCAGAGAATCTTGACAGAAGAATTGAGGATTTGTTGGTAGTATGTAAAAGAGAGAGCTTAGTAAGCTGTTATTTCAAGGAGATGAATTGTATTGTTAGTAAAAATATCAACCAGAATGCTAGAGTCTCAAACTACTAACTTTGGAATTCAGTGTCTTTATTATAAAGATATGTTTTAGGAATTTCATTCAGATACCGTTATATATTCTTTTAGTTATCCTCAATAAAAACCAGTGTCTTCATCTTTTTGATAGTAACTTATAATTGCAATACCTCAAACCTATTTAGAGTCTTACCTAATAATCAAGGTATGTGACCTCTAGTGAAATTTGTAGTGAGATTAAAATTAATGTAATTGTATTTTAGAAGGCAGTACCAAAGAGTTGTATCAATCTATACCAACGTTATTCAGTATGTGGAGCTCCTCAGCTGCACTGACTGATTCTTATAGCAACACTAGTTTAAATATATTAGACTTATATTAAATTATTGAAAATTTTAGTCCTATATTTATATGCATATTATTGAAAATTGAAATGTATGCAAGTCTTTTGTGTAGTTGACTGTGTTATATTAGGGGTTACAAAATAACTGAGTCATTTTTCTAAGAATTATCTAATCCAATAAGTTTTCAGCCATTTCATTTAATCTATAATTTATTATACCTTCTCCATGTCTTAGGAAACACTTGTTATATGCTTTTCACATAGACACATTTTTCTTCTCAATTACTTGACCCCCCTCATTTGATTGAAGAGCCAAATATGTGCCGTCATAAAACACTATAATTCTTTATAGCAATTATAACAATTTATTGTAGTTGATTCTTTAACTTGTATCCCTATTGTGCCTGACATGGTACACCATCTTAATCTTCTACTAATACCCCAACTACTAGAATATTGAGTATTGATGACCTATACTTGCATCTCTGTGCTGAAGAAGGTAGCTGCCTCGCATAAGTTTTCATCTAGTCAATAAGAGAATATGTAATTTATTCATTTTGCCTTTACAAAGGACATTTCTAAAGGGTCATTCTAGCTTCACCACTCTCTGTGGGACTGATCAAGACCACTGTGCCAACTACATCACAGTTCAACACCTCTTTCTGACCAGTTCTGCTTCAATTGCTTTCTCAAAAGTCTTATTCTTGAAAGCCCTTTCCATAAAACCTCTTGTATGCAAATCTGAGTCTGTTTTATAAGAACAAAGTCCTAAGGCATTTCATTCTGCAGGTTCCAAGGAAGCAGACACTGATATGTAATTGTGCAGTCGAAGCACTCACCATGAGGGGCTGGTAGTGGGATGAATAAGGATAGTTCCTGACATTTGGTGGCAGTGTCATTGTTATATTTTATGAGTGATAAGGTGGTAAACTAAAGCGGGATACCTATAGAGGTTCATTTATTAATGGGTGCAACATATCAGATCTTTAAGAGGTAAGAGGAAAGTAGTAATTATAAGAAGGATGACATTTGATAGTTGTTGTGAGGACAATCAATGCATTGGAAAAAGCCAATGAAAGGCTGAAGATGATTAATCACCAGTTCAGGTGAACTGTAACAGCCAGAGGGCCTCTTTAGTAGCATATAAAAAAGTTCTCACCTCAATTATAGGGTACTAAAAGCTATAAATTGAGCACAGGACATAATTAAAAAGAAGCAGAGCTCCCAAAAAAGGTTGACATTTTATTAATTTAAGTCTGCTATGCCAGTGTCATAGGACTGTTGGGTAGAATTGTAAATTTGAGATATAGGATAGGGATCCTTGAATTAAAGCACTCAATAATATTGAATTACAGATCCTCCTGCTTGTTCTGGGGTTGTAAAAAATGACCCAGTCCTATTAGTTGAAAGCTAACTCTTGCTGAAGCTCTGTGCCTTATCAAAGAATATAAACATTCAATAGAGTCTATCCCCATCTCTCTTCCTATCCACAAAACCAATAGTTCAATTTACACCGTTACCTAAGAGATAAAAAGAACTATACCTTATTGGAGCTGCAAGAGCATGACAAGTATACACGAGGACAGATACTAAGTTTCCTGTATCAAGAGTGGGATAAAGGACTGAGTATCTTTATGGAAACACTCTCCTTAGACACAATATTTAAAACACTGTCAAGAACCAAGAGGTGGTAGTAGAACTAAAAGGGAGATCTGCTTACACAAGATGTTTTGATTCTTAAGGGCTTGGAAATGTAAAGGCCTACACTAATTGCAATAGAAATTCCAGACTTCTGTGAAGGCCCATGAAATATTAGAACCAAAAGCTCAGCAAAATGAAAAGCGTATCTCGGAAGGCTGAAAACATACAAGCCAACTATGGTCTATGTGATGTCACAGAAGTCACTCTATTTACCACATGATAGAAATGTGCTGGCTCAAGGAGGTGCTAATCCCTCTGAGAAGCTCATTGTTGTTTTTTTTATGTAGCCTGAAGCTAGGAAGACTGTTCAAGAACTGGCTTTCCTAATGATAAAGGTGAACGTCGGATCCAAATGTAATAACATTTATATAATGGCCTTAACCATCAGAAACAAGGTGGAGACAATTATTTTAATATAATAATAACAGAGCGGCAGCTAGAGGGCTTGTTTTATAAAGAACTATCAAGATGGCTTTCCATGGTATACCTAGTGAAAAGACAGATGAATAGCAACAAAGGAATTTCTCAATCAAAATAAATCAAGCATGACTTGATTTATGAAATAAACCAAGAGACTAAGAATAGTGGCAGCATTAAAAAGTTACAATATCTTACCTACTTTCTAGTCCTGAGGGTTTTTTTTTTCCAGTTCCATGAACCATTATTAGGTGGAGAGTCTGAGTCTCTAGGAGGAAGGAGGACTCTGCATCACCATAAGAAATGCACATCATAACTCTTCTCCACAGTTTTCCTCAGAGAGTCACATGTCTGCTAACATGAGTGATACAGAAGGAACAGGGGAAAGGAGACATTTTGTGGAGTGTTAAATATTGAGTGTAATTTAACTTTAACATTAAGGGGCTCGGAGCATCACCATGGCCTCTAGGTAGAATGGGGTATATAACGGTTAAGTAATAAATTAAGTTCTGGACCAGGTTCAGATCACAATGAATCTACCTGGTCTGTAAACCAAAGCAATGGTTATGTGCCTAGTCTAAAATACTTGACTGGTCCCACTCATTTTTTTCTTGGCCAGGTAATAGCTGTTATAGTGGTAAAACCCAAGAATAAACCTCTAAGATCACCCCTCTTGTAGGCCAATATGCTAAATCAAAAATTATTTCAATACTACTGCTTCAATCTATAAAGGGCTCATTGTTGGGGTCATTGTCCTCCTTTCATAAACAATTAAGAAACCAGAAAATATTTGAAACAAACTAGACAACAAACTAGAGTCCCCAAGGGAAGAGAAACCAATATGATAAACCTGAAATTTTACCCAGTGTACTGCCTGGAGGCAGTCTCAATGTTGCAATGAAGGGAGAGGAAACCTAAACAGGGTCCAGTGACTCACTGAGTGGGGCAGACAGAAAGAGGTCAAAGCAGTTAGAGTTCATGGAACAAAACACAGTGATTTGAGAACTGCAGACAGAAAATTTGGAAATTTAAAGAGAGATCTTCTAGCTTCTTTGGTTGTATAATAATCTACTTTTGTGTATGTTGATTCTTCTTGAGGTTGGGAAAGACTCACTGGAAAGCAGAAAGCTGAACAATTCCCTAAGCTTATATAAAAACTAAAATTGTTCACATTCTCAAGAGTCAGAGTGGAGAGTCCTTGTAATAAAAGTACATTAGATAGAATCCTCAGAGGATTCATGTCTTCATAGAGGAACTCTAGGGGAAAGGCTCTTCTATGTCCTAACAAAGCTTAAAAATAAAATTAGAGGGTCAAACTTACCTGTAGGTTAATTGCATGTCAAAACAAAGGCCAACACTCTTTAAAGTGCTGCATATTCCAGTAGTCACAATATACAATTTACAATTTCAGACATCCAATCAAAAATGAGGAGGCATGCATAAAAGCAGCAATATATGACCCATAACAAGAAAACAAAAATAGAACCAGGGATGATGGAGATGACGGATTGGCAGGAAAACATTTTTATAAAGCTATTATGTTTATTACAAACATGTTCAGAGGTGAAAAGGAAAGGACAAACATAATGAAAAGAAAAATGGAAGATATAAAACTCTAAATGGGTCATCTAAAGACGAAAAATAAAATATCTGCAGTGAAAAATACAACTGATGGAATTAATGGCATACTGGATTCTAGGAGGAAAAAAAGAACAGTGAATGTCAAGATTTAAAAATGGAAGCTACTCAAAATTAAGCTCAGAAGAAAGAAAAATTGAAAAAACATTGCTAACATGCAGGGAAATATCAAGACACCAAATAAATAAGCAATTGGAGTTCTAGAAGGAGTCAAAAAAGGGAAAAAAAATGAAATAATTTCCCCCAATTTTTCAAACTGTAAGAAAATTATAAACCACAGATTCAATAAGCTGAAATAACTCAAGAAGAGGAAACATAAAGAGAAGCACATATTATAATTAATTTATTCAGAAGAAGGCATAATCATAGACAATTTACTGAAAATTATTAATAGATAATATTAAAAGTAGCCAATTAAAGAGGAAATTATACAGTTACAAAATAAGGACATTTTCAATGAAACTTTTCAATCTGGAAAACAATTGAACAGAATCTTTAAGAGACCAAAAGTGAACAAATAAAATATAGTCAACCCAAAATTTTATACCCTGAGATAATATTTTTTAAAACTTAAGGCAAAATAAATGCTTTTCAGACAAACCAGAGCTGTACTGCCAGAAAGATTGTACTACAAGAATTGGGAAAGAAAGTTCTTAAGGCAAAATGCAATGTAGAACAAATGGATATGTGACTTTAGATGAAAAGAATGGAAAAGGCTAGAAATGGTAAATTCTGAGTAAATATAAAATAAATTCTGTCTTATTTTAAATCTCTCTAAAAAATATTTAACTATAGGAAGCAAAAGTAACAATGCAACAGTGCATTCTTGAAAGTATAAGATGTAGAAAGAGGATGGAACTATACTATTGTAAGAATAATAAGCTATTTGGAGAACTATAATATTAAAGATTATGATAAATTAGATTATGATTAATTTAATATGTGTATTATAAAATCTAGAATAAGAGTCAGCAAACTGTAGCTTGGGAATCAAGTCTGATATAGTCCTAATTGCTAGGAATGTTGTTTACATTTTTTAAGAGATTTTTTTTTTAAAAGTAGATGAAGAAGGGTTAAGAAAAGAATAAAAAGCAAAACGATTTAGAGAGAGGCAAAGGAGGAAAAAAGAGGATAAAAAGGGGTGATTGTACGTGGCCCTTCAGGGTCTAGCAAATCTTTTTTCTGTAGAGCCAGACAAAAATATTTTAGGATTTGATTTGTAGGCCACATATGGACTCTATCATGTGAAAAATAATATAAATGGAGCAAATTCAAAATGGAATCAGCTGCCATCCCAGAAGAATTAACTTGTACTTCTTACTCCTCAGACCTTTGGAATGTTTAAACTGGGTGCAATAAACTTTACTGGGCTAAACAAACATTGTATTCCAAACAACTAAACAACTGCTTGCAAAGCTAATGGGAAAGCAGACATTCTGACTACTGGACTGAAAATTAAAGACATTCTTAAAAATTAGCACAATTATGTATAGCTAAAGAACAAATTAGCTTATTTACATGTACAGAAATTCCTTTACTTATTACTACCAATTGAAATGCCTTTCTTATATTTATGTAATTATTCCTCTTCCCATTGTCATACAAAAAAAAAAAAAAAAACAAACAAAAACCCTTGCCTTTACACCCTAATCGAAACACTATTTGAGTTTCTGCTATAATCAGTGCTTCCCAAATAACTGTTGTTTTGGAGCTGACAAGAGGAAAATTACAGCAAGCCGGAGGGTAAGAGAAGGAGAAAAGGGAGGTTAGTTAACAGTTGTGAGCTGAAATCAACAAGACTTCTTACATTCTTCAATGTATGTTAAAACTTTGAATCAACTTACCGGTGGCTGTTTCAGCAATTATTTAGCCAACCACCAGGTGCCATCACATCTTGCTTACCCATGAACTTCGGGACTGTTTTTGTTGCCCACAACCAATTCAGACACAATGGTACTTCTTCCTTGTAAGACTATACATCTATCCAAGAACTTTTTCCTCTTCACCTTTTTCCACCCCATCTTCTGCTATTGTAAATTCTTTCAAAACAATTTACATCTTTCTTCTCTAAACTAATTTTATACAAAAGCCAACCCCAGATGGCAGACACATTTTCTTCTCCATCTATCCTTGCTGCTGGTGGTTGAGACTTCATGCCATAGGACCTGGTTCTTTTTCTGGCTACCATATGGCTCTTTCAGGATAACATTCACCCTTGTAACAAATCTCAAATAAACACCTGTGACCTCTCACTTTGGCCATCATTTTTAGGTTAACAGTCACATATTTATTTTTCTGCCCCTGGCTTTAGAGCACAACTGAAGAAATAAAAATGATAGCAATAAAACAATTGTGGAGATTAAATATACTCATCAAAAGCATTTTATAAAAACAATTATGGCTTGCATTCATAGTCCTACTATTATCTTTCCTGCTAGAGTTGTGTGTTGAGTAATGGAACTGAAATATGTCCTACTAGGTTATAGAAAAAAAAACATCAAATTTTGTGAATGTAAAATTCCCGATTGTTGATAAAAAATAAATTGGCTTCATTGTTTAGTAAGAGGTACCAATGAGCTAAATACAGTTAAACAAGAGTAAAATTGCTTATTGCCCAAATATAATCAACATCTAAATTTTAAAACATTTAGAATTATAAAAGGAAATTAAATTTCAACACATAATGTGACACTCTACAAAGAACTTATATATTTTATTTCTAGTCATTCAATATTTATAGCCTTATACTGTTCATACTATTATCACCATTTTAATTATAAGGAAACAGGCAAAGGCTACTTCAATATTAGCAGTATGTTTCAGCTATTTTTTTAGTTTTTATTTGAAATATATCTGTATAGCACAGAATTTATTAGGTAATTTGATAAAAAAAGAGAACAAATATATATATTAATAGCATAAGTTATTAGTTTGCCATACTGATTAAATTAAAATTGACAAACTATATGCAGTATGTGGTGAATATATATTGTACTTCATATTTTAGAAATGTTTCAATTAATAGTTTGTTCAGTTACAGTAGCATCTGGCAGGGTTTGATGAGAAACTGAGAGCTACAACTTCAAACAGGATGGTGATAAAAAAACCTCTGATGAGGTGATATTTTAGATATGAGCAATCCACATGTCATTACAAAAGTATTTATTAAATTTCTCCTGTGTGCCACTGTTCCAAGCTATAGAGAGATATGACCCTGAAAACAAGGGACGTGAGGCCTGTGCCTCCAAGAATGTTGAAAAACAGAGATGGAGCCAAAGGAAAGTGAACAAATTAATTTTAGATATTAAATGCTATAAACAAACCAACAAACAAAATCATAGATTAATATATATATATATATATATATATATATATATATATATATATATATATAAAAACAAAAACAAAAACGGTAGCAGTGAATGGAAGTCACTGTTATTTTAAAGTGGCCAGAATCTCTTTTAAAGGTTTAGCACTTAACCTGAGATACAAATGTGCTGATCTGTGAAATAGATACTCAAGAAAAGGGATGACCAGTGGAAGACCCCAGAAACAGAGACAAAGCCTGGGTAGAAGAGACAGAGGCCTAATTCTTCAAATAACCAATTGTGTAAATTTGAGCAAATTCATTGATTGTTTTTTCCTACACCTTGACTTCTTTATCTGTAGTGAGGTGGGTTAAATGATTTTATTGCCAGCAATTTTCTTTATGTTTCTTAATCATTTTCATTTGTTATGACTTTTTGTAGTACAGGGTCCTGGATGGTGAACTGTGTTTAACAGAGGCCACGAGAGAAATTGAAATAAAAAAGTTTGTTACTCAGAGGTCCTGAAGGAACCTTCAGAGAAGCCAAGACAGTGTAGGGAGAAAGCAATAGGAACTGGGGCATGTGCTTTTACCAGAGCCCATGATTAGAGTGCTTTTGGGATTTTTTGCTAAAGCCCAATTAGTTCTAACCAAAGGAGTGGAGTTTTAGTAAACTCCAATGGGATCTTATCTAAAGGATGCACAAGGAGAAAGCTCTGGGAGGCAGGAGAGACTGTTGATTGCAAGAGCTCCTGGGAAAGTCATATCAAGAACTCACATTTTCTTGTGACACTGTGCATTGTTATCTAGGACACACACATGGGGAGTCTAGTATCATATTATGATCCCTACAGTCCACTTAAGCCAAACAAAATTATTGCCGAGGCAGCAATATCATGGAGTAGATTACCTAAACTCTCAACAACATTATATTTGATGTAACTAATTTTGCAGTTCTAACCTGTATTTGTAAGCAGGTGATCATTAAAATAAATGAGTATTTCATTTTGAGGGAAAAATAACAAAGTAAATTTAGCTTCTGCATTAGGTGTTAATTATTTTTCTTTCTTACTCCCCAGTTTCTTACTCCTCAGTCTATTATATTGACACACTAGCAGATTTCTATGATGTAAGTTCATATATTTTATCGTAAATTTTATTAATTTTTAAATGAACTTACCTTGCATATTTTGATATATTACTTGTAGATAATATACATGATTATAATGATATGTATGTTTAATCTTATTTACAATGTTATTCCACCTTACAATGTTTATCTCTGCTTTGTTACTCTACTCTGGTTATGTAGTATGTATTTAAAAAAATAAGAGTTATTTATAAAACTTCAGTTTTCTGATAGGAAATTTGAAAACATAATTTTATTTTAATATTATAACATGTTTTAAGGAAAGTAAATTTGAAAACATAATTTTATTTTAATATTATAACATGTTTTAAGGAAAGTAGTCTGAATTTTGCATTGAGATGTCATTTAAAACTGGAGATTGGTAAATCAAATTTCTTTATCTCCAGAGGTATGTAAACAGACCTTTCATCATGAACTACATTGATGGACTAGATATCTATAGATATAAATATAGGTATAGATACAGATATAGATACAGTTATATACTTAAATTATATTAATTTACACATTATTAATTTGTATATGTTTTTACTAGCTAAGTACATTTGCTACTTTTTTGTAAAGTAATTAGAGATGAGACATGTGGTTTATTTGAAACAAAAAGATTGTGATCATTATAAATCTAAGAAATGTAATTACAAATAGCAAGAAACATTTGAAAATGATTATTCCCTCAACAGAGATCTACCTCATACCTATTGTGTGACATAGGTTATTTAAGATACTGTAGCAATATTTCAAGAATTGCATGCTGCAGTCACACACACAAACAAACCTATACTACAATCCATGTGTTTAATGATTTATCAAATACTTTTCTCTTCAAGCAAAAAGGCACATACAGAAATCATGGTCATGTCCAACCTCTTCAAATGCAAAGATGAATATTTAAATCCTATATTTATATTTTATTTCTATAAAATGAGAATCCTGATTTGGATAGAATTTGTCTAACTCAGACTAGGCAAGGTTTGAGGCTTGGCATTCCATGACACCCAAATACTAAAACGAATTTATGACGTGCTTACAACAATCATGAAAGTAGTTCATAGGAATTGGGGTGGAAAAGGTGGAAAACAATAATTATTCAGCCTGACCTAATAGAATCAAACACCTATTAAATAGGCAATTTCACATATTATTTAAACTAGTGAGATTTAATTCTCACACTAACTTTATGAAGTAATGAATCTGTTAGAATTATTTTAAGGAACAGAAATCCATCCTGCCTAACTAAATTTTTGAAAAGGGAATTAACTTAAAAAATAGTTATAACTTAAAAAAGAAGAAAACAGAAAGGAGGAAAGAAAAATTAACAATATCTAATGAAGGACAGGAATATTTATAGTTCTAGAAATTTCCATCATAAACATATGGGTTATATATTGGGTGTGTTGACTTTAGCCTTACACCAAAATTGCACTCAAGATTTAATTTATGAGGAGCTAACGCCTGTGTGGATCACCTGCCCACCCCCTAATAGCAGGTAATAGTCGGTAAGAGGGAAGTAAGTTCTATAACCAGTATCTTCCCAACAGCTACATTCAAGTCAATTTTTTCAAAATATGGACAAAGGGATGCCATGTAGGGGATGCCATCTGCAACATGGCTTAAGTTTTGTTGGTTTCAGAGAGATGAGGCGCATTAATTTAGGGCAAGGCAAAACAGCTATAAACCAGAATTTTCAAACTTCACTCTCTTTTCCTCTTCACAGTATTTATTAAGAAAGAATAACAAATAAGTCTCAATTTGAACATTTTACTTAACTCTGATTCAATATCTGAAACTTGGCAATTACATATGCATGCTCACATGATTGCAAAGATGAATACTTACAGATACATACAAATTAGAGAAACAAATTACTTTATAGGTCAGTTTTTAGAATTAAATAGATTATGCTTCTGATTCTTTTATATTCTTCTGATACACAATTTTAAAGTGAAAGTCTCTATAATTGTAGATTCATTGCTCAGCCAAAAATTTTTAAAATAACCTAAAAAATGAAAACATTTTAATGCTTCAATTTAAAACACAAGGCATAAATTTAAAATTATAGCCTGAAACAGATGCTCAACATAAGCCACAAGTACAGAGACAATTTTCATTATTATCAATTAAGTGCTCACTGGCTGGATATAATAGGTATTACAAGGAGAATGTCAGAAGCTATAAATCTTGAAGCACACTGAAGAGGGCAAGATAAAAATTGAAATTATAATATGGAGTAACATTTTTTTCTGCTTTTTAATTTTATACAAAATTGGAAAGTTTTACTAGTATAGCTTTATATAAAGATTATTATAGTGTATTCTCAATTGCTTCAGAATATTTCAATGTTTTAGTATTACAAAAATAAAAACTTTAAATATACTCAATACACATACATATATGTATATCTATGTGCATATATATATCATACTTTCATTGAGAAACCTTTTATTTCATAGAAATACTTTCCATCAACCAATCCCATTTACAAAAATAAATAAATAATTGAAATGACAAAAATGTAATTGATAAAAATAAAATTTATTAAGTTATATAATTATGTTTAACTACCCTATAAGAATGTTGGAGAATACAGAACTGGAAAGACCAGTCTATTATTGGTGAACAAAACTGGCTTCATTATCATAATGGAAAAGATGTTAGAAAACTTTTTACACAAATCATGCATCTGTCAGGCATTTTGCTATATGCTTTGCACTTTTTTAAAATAAGAGAACATCATTACTGTGAAACTTCCATTAACATTTGTAACACATTAAAAAAAACAGTTGTTTCTATTACATTTTTTAATTGCTTACACTGTGTTCTGAATACATAGTGAAAGTTGATCAGACGTATCTATTAAATTGTTTTATAAAGATACCATTACAGGGTACATGGGAAAAAAAATGCACAGTTAAAATCTTTGGCAAAGAAAAAGTTTTGAGTGAAGTTCAAGAAATTTCTCACAGGCAAAATTCAAAATCCATAAAGAAGACAAAGCAGTGTTTCTGACATCTCTTTGGCTACTCAAACATTTTTTTTGAAGTCCACCTCAAAGGTGATATTGTGAAGAAAACCATTTGTGATCTCTTAGAACTTGGCACAGAGTAGCGGAGTACATGGAAGCATAGTCTAATTTAGGGGTTCAGCTCTAGCTTTTCAGGAGAGATGCATTTGAGATGAATTATTTAATATACATAAGAATTAGCCAAATGAAGTTTGATGAAGTGTGTGCCTATCAGGAAGAAGAAATCTCGTTTGTGAAGGTCTAGAGGTAGCAAACCGTATAACTAGAATGTCTGTGCAGATGGAGGTGCCAGTAAAAAGTAATGAGATATGTTTGTATGTGTTGGTGGGAAGGTAGATTTGAGGGAAAGCTGAGGTTTAAATATATTAATTAGAGGTAGTTGTTAGATATCAAAGTAGAAAAATCCAATGGAAAATTGAATATAATTATCTGGAACTCAGAATTCGACACTCATTTATACAAGTTTTGTAATCATTTAAAAAAACACTTGTTGGAAATCTATATAGTGGAAATCTCTATTAAAACAGGAGTATTTACATCAAATCGGATCTATTGGGTAGTACAAACATGAGAGAGTATATCATTTACAAAAGACAGCAACTAAAAGATTAACCCTCAAGGATATTCGCAGCATTATCAAAGCAATATACATACATAAATAAGACTTTAAAATACAGCCAAAAAGACAAAAGCAAAATCCAAAGAATAAATTAATACAGCAAATTAGAAATGTCAGACTTTTAAGAAAACATGTTGATCAGTTCTAATACTGCAGGAAGCTTATCAGTTAAGTCACCACTTCCTTGGGTTGAAAAAAGGTCATTGATGATGTTAGACAAGGTTAGTTCAGGATGATTATTGAAATGTAATTACTTGAGAAGTAAATAGTATATGGGAATTAGAGATTATGAATGGAGATAATAATATAGGTAAGTAGGTAGAGGAATATATCATTCAATTATTATAATTATTTATTTTAATTTGAGAGAGATGTTCCAGGCATCTAGAGAGAGAAAACAAAGTAAAAATGAATTCTATTTTTATTAAGATAAGCATAAATAAGAAAGTAGGAATATTCAAATGGAGTAGGAGACATGGAGTTAAATAAAGGAATATCTTGTCAGATAGCCTCAATTTTCAGTAAAGACAGACACAAAGAAAGTTCTGAATGTGACAGGTGAAGGTTATGAAGGTATATCATATTATAAATTTAATAAGAGTTTAATTTAATTACTGAGAAAACAGGGTAAAAATGACTAGAGTTCTCTGGAGAGATTGCTTGGCATAAGAAAGTCACATGAATATTTAACTGTATTTGAAGACCATGAATCAGTATTACCTATGTGGTATCTAGCTTTTGCTATTTTTCTTTTATTTCCGATCATCCTTCAGGTTAATTATTTTAGCCAATTTTCCTGTGTTTGAATGATTTAATTGATGTAGAATGAGTGTTTGGTAAAGGCTTGTCTAGAATGAAAAGAAAGGGAGGAGGATTAAGAGTAATAGCTAACATGGAATCTTGGATGCATAGAGATGCGTGTAGAATAATAAACTGGTTGTACCTACTGCATCTTAAAGTTCTCTTTGAAAAATAAGAAGATGAGGAAGAAAATAAAGAAGAAAAGCAGGAGATTGTAACCAGAAAACAGAGCACAAAATATTAAATTTCAGCATATATATAGTTCCAGGTTATAACAATCTTGCATATAAGTAACATTGGATGAAAGTTACAAAAAAGAAAAAAAGGTGAATTCTTCATCTGTAAATTTGGATATTATTATTGGTTTCATAAAATTATGGAAATTATTAAATAAGACAGTTCATGTAAAAAGTTAAAAATAGGGACTGACATGTGGTATGGATGCTAAATATATTAACATTTTGATATCTGTAATTACTTTTATGGTCTCTGTTACCATCTACATATTTAGTAATTGCTAATTTTGATGGGTATCTACCATCTCCAAAGATAATTCCAAGTAAAATACAGAAAGGTAATTTGTAATACAAGACTGTTCACTCAGACTTCTGGAAAGGGGAAAATGATGGAAGAGAAATATGCTTCTGTACAACTTATTCCCAGAAGGAGATAATGGCAAGGTTTTACCTGAGTCAGCAAGAAAGCTACTATTTTTCTGGGAAGTCAGAGTCACAGAAGAAATAATGTGGTCATAGAAAAAATAAATTCAGCACATACAGTATGTGATTAATGTTAAAAGCAAATTACTATATCTTCCAATATTTATTGAGCATATTGTGCAAATCAATATGGAAGTGCCCAGTGGGTGCTGAATAAATACCAGAGAGAGAAAGGGAGAGAGGGAAGGAGGGGTGGGGAAGATGGAAATAGGTGTGGAGAAATTACTAATGGAGTAAATGAACAAATCAAACACACATGTAAAAACCAGAGAGATTTCACTGATTCCATTGATTTTAAAGCTAACAAATACCTATATCCTCTCTTTTGTTTATATAAAATCACCTTTGTTTTATGGATTGAGGAGGGCACAAAAGGGTAGGCAACCTATCTTAATGACTCGAACATTTCAAATGCTAATCTGAACTAGAAACACCCTCACAGACCCACTCAGAAACATTTAATCCTGGCATTCTGTAACCCACTCTGGTAGACACATAAAACTAATCATCAAAACCAGCAACATAAAAAGTCAGAGTATGATTAGAAATGTTAATTGTTTAATAAAGTTTTTTTTTAAAAAAAAAAACAAAACATGGAAAATTCTAGATTATCTATCTTAAAATCAGTGTTAGTATTTAAGGTTATGCTTCTTTAAAAACAAATTACTAAGTGAATAAGTAAGAATTCCAAAACAAGATAAAAGTAGCCATTTTCCTTGAACAGTATCAAATATTACATGTTTGACTCTAATTATATGATAAACTATTTGGTAATGACATACATTATCATCCTATGTATTTTAAATGATTAAGATATTGATTGCAGTTGTGCATATGTATGTAGAATAGTTATATGTATACATGTGTATATTAGAATAGTTTTAACAGAAAAAAATTGGGAGAATAACAGTGTTGCCATAGTTTCTCCTGTTATTAACTTGTTTCATTAATATAGTACCTTTGTCACAAGGTACATTATTAGAAACTAAATTTCATTCTTTATTTGTATTTTATTTTCTCATTTCAGAATTTCATCCAGTAGTGCAGTACATTTAGTTGTATCGTCTCTTCAGGCTCTTCTAGACTGTGATAGTTTCTCAGAATTTGTTTTAGATGACTTTGACTATTTTGAGGAATGCTGATCAGGAATGTTATAAAGTCAATATTAGTTTGATGTTTTTCTTGGGATTAGACAGGGGTTATGGCTTTTTGAGAGATAGGCAAGAAGGTTCCATTCTCATTATATCATATCAAAGGTACATGCTATCAATATGGTATCACTATTGATTAACCCTGATCACCTGGTTAAGGTAGTATTTGTCAGGTTTCTCCACTATAAAGTTATTTTCCCTCCCTACTCCCCTTGGATTACTATACTCTTTGGAAAGATTACTATACTCTCTGCATAGCTAAAATTTAAATGATGAGAAGTTATGTTCCATCTCCTTGAAGGGGCAGCATTTGTGTAAACTATTTGGAATTCTTTTCCATGGGAGGATTGTCTATTGTTCCTCATTTATGTATTTAATAATTTATCTCTGAATGGATTTATGTATATTTATTTTATACTTTGTGTTATAATCCAAGAATATATTATTTATTTTGTTACTGAAACTTTTTTCCTTTTTTCAAATTCCTTTGTGCCTCAACATGTCAACTATTGTTGGGTTTGTATTATAGTTTTTAATACCTTTTAAATTCTGGCACTACTAGATGCTAAGATACTCCAGGCTTATTAGGTGAATTTCCTGTCCAAGTCCTGGTGTCAGTTTTTCTCTAAGGAGCTCTTGGTTACTCTTGTTGGAGAATGGTATCTGAAACTAAATTTGGTCAGAATGTGCTCCTTGCTACTAAGGATGTCTTTGCTTCTAGGCTCTCTCAGCTGGCAGAACAAGGAAACACACATGTGCACACTAACTTATGAATATATACATAGCTTTAAATATATTTGGGTATATCCATCTGTATCTATGTTAAGTTAAATATAAGTTTATATTGATGACTCCTACTCTAGCCTATTACCACATGAGTCATTCTAGCCTCCTCCCTTGATTGTAACCTCTCACTCTAGCAGTGACTCACCTGGCCCTCACCATTCACCTGCCATCAGTTGTTTTATTTTAATATAGAACAATTATATGTATAATGGTTTCAGAATTGTTAAGTTGTACCCTGTGGCAAAAAAGAAAAAATAACATTACCAAGTGCTCATGTAAAATAACTTTTGTCTTTAGTCTTATAGTCTCTACTCACTATTAAAGTCACA
Source organism: Macroglossus sobrinus (assembly GCA_004027375.1). Taxonomy (NCBI): domain Eukaryota; kingdom Metazoa; phylum Chordata; class Mammalia; order Chiroptera; family Pteropodidae; genus Macroglossus; species Macroglossus sobrinus. The sequence goes on along the minus strand of PVKZ01000421.1, from coordinate 511,744 downwards.
TAAGTCAACATCTTCCATTCTCTCACCCCACCCCTCGCACCTTCTACTATGAGAAAATTTCATGAATTTGTAATACAGATAGTCTTTTGTCACATTCTGAATTCCATCTGGGATCCCTTTGTCAACTAATTTTTTGCTTACATTGTTTCAAGGAGAGATTATATAATTTGGCCAAAGGCATACAGTCAGAAAACAGCAGAGTATGTGTGAATGTTAGAGATATCTTAATACACACACACATGCATGCACATGTACTCACACACAGATAGGCTCCATGACAAGTTATTTAAGAAAATAGGGGATATAAACTTAGAAATAAGAAAGAAATTAAGCTATGAATACAGAAATAATTAAAATTAAGGTAGAGTGTTATTTCAACTCAACATTAAAATATTATGTTTATATAAAGATACGGATAAAATCTTGGGAGATATAAATTACCAAATAAAAATCAAATAACCAATACCCATGAATCATCTCGGCTGTTTTTTTTTTTTTTCTATTTGAATGGAGAAATTTGGAAATTATTTAAATAAAAAAACCTGGAGGAGTTCCATAAAAAAAATAAATAAATATTGGTTTCTATTAATATAGTAATACTGCTTACTTATTTATCTTAACTTTAATGATGAGTTCTTATTCTTGAATTTAGTGATTGTTAGACTCAAAAATTCTAGATTTACTTTCTGTAATACCATATTAGTTTATTAGATTTGCCATAACAAAGTACCACAAACTGGTGGCATTAAAAAAAAAGAAAAAGAAACAAACAAACAAACAAACAAAACCCAGAAATTAATTCTCTCATGGATTGTGAAACTAGAAATTCTAAAAGCAAAATATTGGCAGAATTGGTTGCTTGTGAAGAACTGCGAAGGAAAGATATGCCCTAGGCCTATCTTCCTGGCTTTATACCTTCCTGTGTCTCTTTACATCTTATTTCTTCTATGTATATCTCTCGTGTCCAAATATTTCCCCCTTTTTATATAGACAACAGTTATGTTAGAATAGAGCCCACCCTAAGGACTCTATTTTAACTTTATTATCTCCACAAAGGTAATATTTCTAAATGAAGTCACATTTTGAAATACTAAAAGCTTAGGACTCCAACATTTACTTTGGGTGTACATAATTCAACTCATAGGGGTTTGAAACTTTATATACTGAAAAATAGAGTACAGATGCTTAGGATATTTATCTTTGAAATAGTTTAATGTTTTGCACCAAATCATAATGACATTTAACCAGATATAACTTGTGCTTTTCAATCATTTATTTTTTTAAGAGGGAGTGGGTGAGGTAAGATTATATATTCTTTTCAATTATGGTAGTGAATTAACTATAATGTTATTAGTTTAAACTTTAAATTTTGTGAATATGGAGTTACATGTAGAATATATTACCATCAGAAAAGGTTGTTTCAGAGTCCCAGAATTATATATTACTGCTGTGCAAAGCTTCTTCAGTTTTGCTTTTAACTGATTCTTGTAATCTGTTTTTATGGAGTCAGGCTTTCACAAATTTTTATGGTCAACATTGAACTCAGTGGGGGGATATTATTTCAATTACAATTATCATAATTTCCTATTTTTTTTCGTTTTTGCTTTATTTGGCTTGTTAAGCTATGATCAGGTTTATTCTGAAAGATTTGATGATTTCAAACCAAATGGTATTTAATACATCCAGGGTCTACTCATGAAAAGAGAGACAAGAGAGAAAATAGCCCAGAGAAACTCAATATTAGAAAAAACATTATTTTTTCACTAAAATATTTGGCTCTCACAAACAATGATTAGAACAAAGCAGCTGTTTTGGTTTTGTTCTATTTCTGTTTTACATATGGGAATTAAAAGAAATATACTTCTAGGGGTATCTCTGTGAAAAGAATTGAGAACTTTACAATATTTCTCATTAACAGGGCCCAGGATCCCTGAACAAAAGCCAATTTCTATTCCTGGGATAATGAACACAGAAACTAGAAAATGCAGATACTATTAACTGTACTCTCAGAGCTATTGAATATGGCTTGTCAAAGGATTCAATATGCCAAGTCTAAAGATGAAAAACAAAAGCAATTTAATTTAAGAAAAATTAACAAAAACACACACATCAAAATATTAGAAAAATATAAATTGGACTAAGTGAAAAATATATTTTTTGGTTCACACACAAAAAAAAATTAGGCTAAAAATTTTTACCACAGACAAGGCCAGTATATTTTTTAATTTATTAGTTTGGATGACATGTTTGGAGATTCTCTGTATAAAACATAGTTGACAATACTGTTAATTAGGTCTTCCTGCCCAGGAATTGATCATAAATCCCAGGCCATCCTATATAAAGATCTGCATAAGATTACAAAACATCCCCAAGTGTCCCAGGATCTCATGATCACCTATTACTTTCATTTTTTACTTGAACTGAGTTAATTTAAGTATTAAATTGTTATACATTTTTCTACATCTTTCTGTTTTCTTCACTCTGTCAGCCTGAGTTTGTAAAATATCTCTTAATTTATCATTATTACATCCCTCCTCAGATATACACACTCAATTTACATATATATGTTGGGGTAGGGAAAGGATTCACTTTGCTAAAATACAAAATAGTTAAAATATAAAAAAATAGACAAGACTTTGCTTAAATTCCTTTAGGTCCTTTTATCATACTACTCTCTTTTATTTATTCTTATCTCTTCCACACCCCAAATTCCTGTTCCTTCGAAGAACATTGTTTCTACCACTAGTATTATCAATCTTTAATATTCCATGTCATGTTAGTCCTAGCCATCAGCCATCAAATTTGTCAATATGATTTTGTATGCAAAGATTTTTGTTCCAAATATAATTTCTATTCCAGAATATTAAAATGAAATCTACTCTTCTCAGCACTCAAGGATCTCGCTATATTATTTCTACATTGTCACTCATCTACAATATTTGAAATTGCATAAAACCTGAATTAGATGAATGTTGGAAGCAATGTAATAGGATGCTCCAAGAATCATTTCTTTCAACAAAACATCTACTAAGTTGGTAAAAACTGTCAAAACTCAACTTCTATTGAAATCTGGATACTAGCCAAATTTTTGAGCACCCCAGGGAGTGCATGATAAGGGAAGAGGTGGGTACATTTTGATGATTTTGGGTCTTTTGCATAGAAGCTATCACGCCCTGCACCATCCTCAAGTCCAGTATCAGGCAATGGTAGTAGAGTGACCCATGTTCCTGGAGTGGCTTTCTAATACCAAGGTAAGTAATAAGAACTCTGACTTCCAAAAATTGCGTTTGGATGTTTTGATCGGCCTGGTTGTTCACTGAGAGACTGGCAAATAGGCAGGCCATCATTTCAGTTCCCTGTGGATTCTCAGCATCTATTGAAAGAATTTAAAGAGAAAAGACACCTTTATTATTTTTTGTTGTTGTTGGATCCAGCCATTCAAGAAAATCTCAGCGACATTACTGAGTGACCATAAAAATAACTAATAGTGATTTCAGTGACTACACCCGACAAGCAATATAGAATTTGCAAAAATAATCTTGTTAACTCACTGAACAGACAACTGAAGTAAAAGTAAAAACAACAACAACAAAAAAAACCAGGGAGGGTGTGAGAATCTGATTTCCAGAGTTACCACATTATAATATTCAATATATCTAATTGTTATTTAAAAATTACAAAGCATGCAAAGACACAGGAAAGTGTGACCCATTTACAGGGGGGAAATGACAGACACCATCCCCAGGAAGCCCACATGAACACAAATGTGAATTAGACTCAGTCCTTTGATCTAAAGTTTTAGGCATTTTAAACTTCTGGGGGAAAAAAATAGTGTTGTTGAAAAATATGCTTGCTTTTCTGAAGTTATGAATTGAAAATATAAGGTTAATCCAGTTCTTATTTTAGAATTTATAGAAGTAAAATATATATCCAGCACTAATATGCCTATGATACATCCCTATATTATTTCCTGCAATTTTCAACTAATTACTGATGAGAAATAGCTTCATTTAAAATTCTTATGATTAGTTAATAAGTTATTTTTGACTTTCCATATCCAACTTCTGAAAATATGTGTTTTCCTTCGGTACAGAGTGAAATAATTTATTTGTATCTTCTAATTTTGCCATTATCAATACTTCAACTAGACAACCTTAAACACAATTTGTCTTATTCTCTGATTTGCACCTACCTATTTGAGGGTTAATGTAAATGATCTATTTAAGGTTGTTTTCTGAAATACTATCTTATGGTATCTTCAGCTTCTTTTCAGGAATGGTATGGCAGTTTAGGGAGTTGCTTGCATTGCAAAGTGAGCAAGAAGCTATTCTGTCTTCTTTGTCTTGTTAGCGGGTAGGAAGCTAAAGAATGAACATCAGGTGCAAGTTTTTGAGTACTGCTTCCCTTTACTTAGAACAATATGACAAACTTGAAATGTGCTAAACACTTTATGATAGATACTGACAGAAATCAGGGATTTTTTTTTCTGAAGAAAAGAAAAATAGTGTAAGGAGAGAGAATTTACAATGAGTAGCTGAGACGGATTGAGAGAGAGAATATTAACCATGATCTTGACTTTTTTCCATAGGATTTCCCACACTTACAAATACCTTTCCTTCAAGATTGTTCTAGAAGGGTATGATATTTGTGACATAACACATATAAGAGCAAGGTCACACATAACAGGATGCCTGAAGAAGTACCAGTGGACTGGGGAATATAGATTTTAATATCAACAGGTTCAAGTTGTTGACAGATTGGACATACTTGCTAAGACATGTGATCCCACAGGAAAAGCACATTTCAGAAATTGATAGCTGATCTGACTGTTACAGTGTTCTGGGAAAAGGAAAGGAAAAATGTGTTAAGGCTGGATGAACTCTGAGTTTTCTGATTTAATTTTGTGGTATTGCTAGATTATGATCAAACATGAATTATAAACTAAGATAAAAATTAAAGCTAACTTTTTTTATAGAACCTGATTATATTTTACTTATGGAGATGCTCACATAGAAAAAGGAGTATACAAATTTATTAGTTCAGAATTTTTATTTAATTCTTTGACAATTAAAATTCTATGCAATCCCTTTAAAACATAAATATATTTAATATATATAATGTTTAGCTATATATCAGAAAAAATTAGATATTGTCATATTTATATCCAATAATAGTATCACCATTACGAGGAAGAGGTAGTGAAAAAATATATTAATAATCGTTCTCCTGAATGTAGTAAAACAAATTAGATATTGTGTCTTTAATAGAATTTCCAGTATGTGCCTGAAGATGTTTCTAATAGCCAGAGAGACTCCATATAAAACAGCAAAGATGAGAGCTGTCTGTCACTGGGAATTAGTACTAATACAAGGTTTCAAGTGAGGTATTGATTAAGATACAAGAGGAGGGAAACTACTTTTAGATCATATGACAGGATATTAAGAGATTTTCTTTGAATCTTTATGTTCAAGAGTTAAATATTTTTCTCTTCTTTCTCTAGAATGTGTAAAAATCCAAAAATAAAAGCACATAATAACATCAGTAGATTTTTATAAATTCAAATGACAGAATATTAAACATTTACATTACAGTTATAGAGTTTGCCCTGTTTCCTTCATAATTAGATACAGATATGGATGTATATGTGTGTATGTATACCACACATATGTGTATGTATACATATGCATATATACATATGTATACATATATACACCTGTATACACATATACATATACATAAAAATTTAAATATATGGCAAACTTTATTTAAAATAAATAAAAACAGTCTTTTTAAGCTAAAATATAAAAACACCTCATATCAATGTTTTAGATCTAAATGCTTTGTTAAAACAATATTTAAAACTTAATACAATGTTAAATGGCTAAAAGGAAAAAACAAAAAAAGAAAAGCTTGGCCATATTTGTTATATGGTAGAATACATAGAAAACCATATTATAAAATCAATCCTTAGTAGTCTCCATGACTCAGAGACTGTTGCCTGGACCACACTGTTGTACTTCTTACAGTCAGGAAATCCGAATAAACATTAAGATCTTGATTTAACTTTACTGATTCTGTCTATATGTCTTATATAAAGAAGGTCATCATTTTTATTTAACTCACAAATTTTATAAGGGTAAATATTACCTTAACCTTCCACAGAAGTACTCCCTATTTCAAAAGTCTTTCCTACCCGCTGTTCTACTTGAATTGTTTTGATCTCTCCATACGTATATGAACCTAGATATAGAACAGGAAACTGTAGTGTGGAAATGCGAGTACGTGGATAGCTAATGTAGACAGTTGTGTCTTAATTCTGCCTCACAATTAAACAAGTTTGGAGGAAAAAAGGAAAGGAATTTTAACCAATTTAGTTATTTGCAGACTGTTTTCAAAACTTCTTTTGGGAACCTCTAAATCTGGACCACAGTAAACATTTACCTCTCTGTAGCTATCAACTACTCCAATTGTTTCTCATGTTATTTAGAAAAAATAGATAATTGGAGAAAGGAGACTATTTTCAATTTCCAAATAATGAGGGCAAAGACAAAATATTTCCTTTCTTAACCTATAACCAGATTTTCAACTTCACCTGGGAGCTATTTATAAAAAGTCATTTAAAAATATTACAAAAGGCTTTTAAAAGAGTTTTTAAAAATAAATGCATTTTTTATTTCTGTTTTTTTACTTTGCCCCTTGCTCCTTCCTATTTAATGACTTTCTCATCTGCCTTTATCTTTTCTCTGGCTTTCATAAAAAATATTTTACATGGTGAGAGGAGTTTAAATATTTAGTAAAATATAAAGGTCAATATATGTCATTTATATATATGTATATAAATATATATGTATGTATTACTTCATATGGTTTATGAGTAAATCTAGGAAAAAACCACTTTATAAAACAAGTAGTTGGGTTTTGTATCTTAGATAATAAAAATAAATGTCCATAGAAGGAATTAACTAATGTATTTCTCAATTTTTTACCTTATCATCTATCTTCTTTCTAAATATCAACCAGAAATAACAATAAATCAGTAAATCAAAATAGCTTTATTGCTAATGCTGACTTCCAAAAATAAGTCTCTTAGCACTTTTACCATGTTTCTTAATTTATTGATCTATTTGTGTAACCATATTTTTTCTTAATTTTTCAGACGTTTAGTGACATCTCTTATCTGCTTTCATTCTCTTCAATTTTCTGTCACTATGGAGGGAAGAGCAAGAGAAAGATGAACTCAAGGATCAAATCTACCATATTTTAAACAACTTTTTAATTAGTGTCTCAGTTCTTGATACTCATAGCAGGTTGTGTATGTTTTGTAGTACATATCCAGTTAGTTGTTGAATGAATGCATGTTACATTAAGGTCAACATAAGAATGTATCGTTTATTTCACTTTTATTTTTTATATATAATGTGCTATTTTATTATTTTAAAGGCACAATAAGAAGTTTAATACTCCATTTTATCTAAATTTAAGAACTCTCCCCACCCAAAAAAAAAAATCTCATTAAAAAACCCAGGAATGATCAAAAATATTTTTGGAAATACATAAGTTATTTAAAGTTTTTGAAAAACTCAATTTCTTTTTAAAAGTTTAATATGTATACCTAATTAAAAGTAATGATCATTTTTACAACAAATTGTTTTAGACAAAGAACTGTGATATTTGTTCATTATTTTCCCCTCAAGATAATTTCCATTTCTTCTCAGTTACCATAAAAAAAGCATCCTTTAACTATAACAAATCATCAGAATGTCCAGGTCATATTTTCATACATTTAGTAATTATACCTCTAGCTCATCAAAGAAAAGAATGCCCAAAACTTCTTTTAACCATAGAAATACATATATTTATTTTATTTTTATGTTAGTAATTATTAAAATGTATGCAATAATCTTTTGTTTCAGAAGAGATTTGGGAATATATATATATATATATATATATATATATATATATAGTAAAATTAAAAGAAATATGCAGATTTTCAAAACATATTCATACACAACAACATAAGCAAAAAAATAACCATTATCATGTTTAAAATATCTGACAATTTAAAAGAGCCTCTTGTTCCCTAAAATTGGTTATAGATCATTCATGAGATGTTGATTCCAGCATTTTCTTATAAAGGCCCTCTCTTATTTAGGTATAGATAAATATTTAGTACAAATAGAATGTGATTTGTAAATATTGACAGTAGCAGCAGTGGACAAATTCACATATTACTAGTCTCAGTCTTAAGGGTAGATTTTTTTTTTTTTAATGATAAGACTTAAGAACTATGGGAATTTACAGGGCTCAAAGGAGTGCCAGAAATGTGAATGAGGAATTTAGACATTTGTTTTTATTTGGGGTGACAAATTATTAATTGAAATTCTAAGATGTTGTGAGAAGAATTTAGGGAAAATAAATTATTTGACCTGGGAAGTTCATTGAGAGTTGCTTGATGGTTGATGTCTTATTGGCAAGCTCAGGCATGAGCCTCAGAGTTTTACTTGTTTGTGAAAAAACATTAATACCATTGCTGTTTTATTCAGTGAGACATAATTTAATGAACTGAAGTGTTAATCCAATTATTTAAGAAAAAAATTAAAAGTTTCGAGTTTATTAAAACAAAAGTGTAAAAAAGTATACATTATATTTTGCACCAATAGGAAATATCACATAAAAACTGAAAAATATATTTTCATTTAGACACTTACCAAATAATGCAGTGCAGTGAATCTACCTTCTGTACTATCACTAAGTCTCATTTGTCATTTTTGAGATAAAGACTAGTTTTTTTAGAAAAAGAATTATATTTATGCATCTCCTGTTTATAGATGCCAAATAATATTTAGAGGACAATTTTCACTCATTTCAATTTTAAAAATAGCTGTTAAATCTCTAGTCATACTTTTTCAAAGTAATGCCTAAAGAAGCATATATATGATGCTATTATTTATTAATAGAACTAATGCAATCTAAATATCAGGATCAATAGACGTATAAGACAGACAAAAACCAATCAACCACAAAAGTATCTGTAGCTGGTTGAGGATACATATGTTGTTTAGCAGGAACTCCTTCCTGAGGCTGATGCTAACTCTAGGAAGCAATTAACGTTGAAATGACTAGAAAAATGCATAAGAAGGCAATGAATCATGTCCAGAAAAAAAGCCTCATTTTTAAAGATGCTTAGTAGGATATACAGTTTACTCTATAGCTGGAACAATTTCAAAACAATCATCGGTTCCATTAACAGAAGTTTCCAGGTATTTACAAAAAGCTTCAAATATGATTTTTTAAAAAATGAATAGTGGATCTGTGTCATTCTTCACAATATGATTATAAGGAAATAACATTCTATCACTCTATGACAAAGGTAGTGTTACTTTAATTTGAAGATATTGTGTTTCAGAATAAAATCATGAGTAATACGTAAGCTTATATTACATTTTTTCAGCAGCACCATCTTTCACTTTAATTATTAATTCAAGAATAGTTTATAAAATTTAATTAATATTATAAACAATATTTTCTCATAGAAACATAAATATAATAATAAAAATGAAAATATTAAACTTCCTCTTTTTATAAGAGAGGAAAATGGTAGAAAATGGTGTATAGTGAAAAAGGAATTTATAGATTCTCCAGTTCAGAGTAACAATATCCAAAGTCAATTACTGAAGTAGTATATTCTGAGAAGAAGCATGATCTGAAATGAACTTCCTAGAGTGAATAAGACATTAGTATTGTTCACTAATGTCATAACAATGTTATGAGTGAATACTAAAAAGCAAATTGAACTAAATTATTTTCTAATAATTTTATATCAAAAATATTAATCATTTCCTTCCTACCCACAAATTATCTGAGCAGTTTAATGCTTTTTAATAAAAATTGTGTCCTTGAAAATAGAGATAAACCAGTCACCTACAGTCTAAAAGCTATCTCATTGGATTAGGGAGTAATTTTTAAACTGCTACATAGCACAAGAAATGTTCTATTAGTAAAGCTGAGAGAAAAAAAGAATTATAAATGCAAAAAAAAACCCAACAATGAGGAATGTGAGTCATCGCTAGATGGACAGGGAAAAGAGAGGGCAAACCATATATATTTTTAACAAACCAGCTCTATTTCAATTTGTTTCATATATATAACATGCAGGTAAAATTTCATTTGAATGAAAGGTTTTATGTGGAGAAAAAAAACAACCTATTAAAAAATATTAGGTGGTTTCTATGGTAAATCACAAAACAAATCTAAGGAGATATATTATTAATTACTAACATCATTGGCCAAGATAATCAATTTTTGGAATATGTATGTTTTAGGACTATTCTGAAATATAAGACAGTCATTCAAAACAAAACACCCAAAATTTAGTTAACATTTTGAAATAATATATAATAAATATTTAGGTAAGAAAATTTATATGGAAATGAAAAATTTTTATATTACTATAATAAATTTTTATATTTCTACTACATCCAGGTGGCTGAAGGGAAGAAAGCATTGCTTTAATGTATTTAATGAGGTTTCAGTTGCAGATTTGAATGCAGTCATTTCGATCCTTGTGTTCTTAGTGCATATGTCACACATTATTAGTCTATACTAAGAAGAAAAGTTAACATCAACTATTCCTTTTTCTCTATAAACAATGCTATCATATTCTGGCTGTCACTATCTTCTTTTCATTTATTATTGTCTGAAATGATCTTGCTCTAGTTGTTTTGTCTTTCTCCCTTCAAACTCCTTGCTTATCTTGTTCATTTTTGTATCTATATCACCTAGAAGGGTGTCTAGCACCAGGCCACCCAGCCACAGCCTGCTGCAGATGTGCTGTGTGGGTAGGGCTCTTTTCAGGGCATGCCCACTGGTGCTAATAGGCTAGGATTCCAAAATGGTGCCCACCGACAATGGCACCAGCCTGGCAGCAAGAAATCACAAAAATGACTGCCACCACCAAAGTCTCAGTTCCTGGGAAGAGTCCCAGCTGTCTCTTGACTCTCTAGTGGTGTTTTAAGATTAGTAAGTGGGTCTTTCTCACTTATGATTTATGTGCTTTTCTGTCTGTTGTTTTCCCACTGATTTCTGGGTTGAGTGAGTCTGTGTGTGAGCAGGTTTTAGTTTCCCTGCAGTTGTATAGTTTTTCAGGATGTATCCCCTGTTGGTTTTCAAACCCAGGGTTTTTTGTTATGTTTTGTATTTTTTTCTTGGGAGGGGATGGGGGCAACTCGGCTCTCCTGTGTAGATCGAAGGGTTATGGTATCTGGTATGGAGCTCAGGTCCTTCACTTCTCAGAGAAGTGTTTGGAACATTTGAGATCCCTCTCATCCATGAAACATCAGCTGAAATATTTTTTTTCTTTTGGGGTGCCATACCTCTGCCTCTCCTATCCTTCTTAGTGCTGTATCTTGTTGTGGGGGACTGTGTTCATTCAGTTTCTATGTCCCCTTTAGAGGGAATTATTCCATATGTAGTAGTAAATTTATTGTATCTATGGAAGGAAGTGAGCTCAGGCTCTTTTTACACTGCCATCTTGAACCTAGTCCATTTTTTTTATTTTTGATAAAAACAATATGTTTTTTAGAAAATGTCCAGAAATAATCTATTTCTCAAATTTCCTTGAATATTTTTTGACTATAGAATCCACTAGTTGCAATTGTCAGTTTTGTTTTTGGTATAAGCTTACATGAAGTCCTTTATCTAAATTCAATAATGACATTGATTGACAGAATTATAATGAATATTCCATTAAATGAAGAGCATGTCCAAAGCATAAATATGTAAACAATAAACTTAATAATGAAAAGAGAAGTAAAATAGAGAAGCTTTTCAAAACAAACTTTTTTTTCCCCCTAAGCATATCTTTTCTCTGGTCTCTAAAAATATTTTAAAGTGCTGATAATCTATTAGTAATAAACAGTCTTAGTACCCAGATTGTGCTCTCTAAATACCATTTCCCACTAAAACAAAGAAAGTAAAGATTGATTTCAGATTTGAGACAGGAAATATGAAAGATAAAGCCAGGAAGTTATCAAAAGCTGCCTATACTATGTAAAGATTTTTAAAAGGAACCAATTTAAAGGAAATTTTACTCTCTAAGATGGAGGGAAAAAAGTTTATAAAGAATAATTGCTGAACTGAATTTAAATATCTTAAATACATTAAAAATGTATGAATTTATTGAAGTCTCATTGGTTACCTTTGGATTGCTAGAACACTGGATGATTATTCTGAATATTGAAAAATAAAATGAAACAAGAATTTATCCTGCCATTTCTCTAATAATTTTATTTCAGGGAATATAAATAAATAACAAATGAGGGCTAATAAATATAGGGAATGTTTATATTAGCTTATCATCCTTTTAAACCTGTCATGAAATTATTGATCTTGGCAAAGATCATAGGTGGAAACCAACAGTATTAAGTAAATTCTACTTTAGAACTTTATGATTCATGCTAATGCTGGTGGAATCCCCTCATCAGTGTTGACAAAAGGTGAAGCAGTCTGATTAAGTGCCACCTAAGATGATGAACAAGAAATATGCAGCCTCGTTTATGAAGTAATCATGGCCAAAAGAAAAGCATCCTAATAAAACATCAGTTCAAGAATATAAGGTAACTGGGGAATGTGTTAAATAAATGTAGTAATCCACCAAACCCTGAAAGTGAGAAAATCTATTAGACAAATATTTTGCCTCAGATCCCCCAGAAGCTGATCCTTGGACAAAGATAATAGTGCAGGGACCTTGAATGGGGTGTGGCAAAGTGGGGCAAGGAAGGGAAGACAACCATAAGGCCTGCAGTATGGGCTATCTACCACTTGGGGGAACCAAAGCCTAATCCCATCCCTCTGGAAACTGCTAAGAAAAGATTTACACAATACCCATCTGAGGCATGCCATCCATGGAGGTGGAGTGTTTTTGCACCAACAGCCTTCATTTATTGATTATATATAATTTGATTTCAGGGACAATAATTCTGGTATTCCATTTAGGATTAAAATGGCTTTCTGAAGCTTTCAGGGAAACCACCAGGCAAAGAAATCAGATACTGGCTGCATTAAAAGATAATGCTCAGAGATAAGGGAATTGACTTCACAATATGTACTGGAGGCAACTCAATGTATTCAACAAATACATAGCATGGGGATGGAACGAGGAGGGAGATGAAAAGTTTAGAGATTAGAAGAAACTTCATAGATTAAGGAGAACTATACATATTCATTGTCTTGATTGTGATTTTATATGCGTCAAGTAGCATAAAATTGTACAGTTTAAATATGTACAGATTATTATTATATGTCAGTTATGGCTCAATAAGGTGTTTTTAAAAAAGAGTGGGGAAAAATAAACTTAAGAAATCAAATCAACCAAGTTAAAAGAAAAGATTTATTTGACTCTTGATTGTAACAAAGCAACTTTAAAATGAAACTATTATATGATTTTTAAAATTACAGATGACAGACTGACTTTAGATGATATTAAGAAATTGCACTTAATTTTACTGACTATGACGATGTTTATACAGTTATGTTAAAGTATTATCTGTTAGATATGATGTCTAGGATTTGTTTTTTAAATACAGTTGTGAAAAGAAGTTTGGGCAGAACAGAAAGCAAAATTAGACCATGATAGTTATTTTGCTATTAACCTCTGCTTTTGCTGTTCTCTCTAATTTTTTTTGAAATGCTCCATGGTAAACATTAAAGATATCAATCTTAAAACCAAAATAAATTATTAGAGATTTCTGCAAATAGGTAAGTAAAATACATACTTAATTACTATTACTTTGAATACAGCACAGTTTTTGTTTTGATTTTTATAGATGACTGAGTTTTGAAAACTTTACTTGGTACCATGATTCACACCATGGTCCCTCCATTCTTAAATATTGCAAACGAAATCATCAAAGTTATTAGAGGTATAAGTCTATATACAAAATTTAATCATTTTAATTTTTCAAATGACATCTGTTGTTAATAGATTAACCAATTAAATATATTTTTTGGAAGATGAAGTAAATCTAATAAGGCATTCCAAGTTATATTTAGCTGGGTCATTGGCATACCATGAGTTTTTTGCCATGTGAATATATAACTACCATTAATTACTATGGATAGCTTTGGTTTGCTCCTTTGTCTTTTCACCGAACTCTCTTCACTGAGTATATGAGTAGAGTTAGCCTTATTAAATTCTTCACAATACATTTTGATTAATATGTATTTCATTCCAAAGGAAAAATCCATCTATATTTTGCTCTATGCAAACTGAATTTTCAGCAGTCTATATAAAAATAAAATATGAGGGTTATTTTACTACTACTTTTATTCTGCATAGAATTTGTTTTACTATGCACCTTCATTTTAAAACATCTGCCATGTTCATTCACATAATAAAGAAATATAATTCTTGAATTATAGTAATTTGAAGATTATATTTACTGGTTCCAGATCCTGGTTTAATAAAACTTAAAATAAGGACTTTGAAAATGCAACTAGAATGGCACATATTCTTGGTATATTCCAAAGTTAAAGAGAAAAAAAAAAAACAGTGAGAGAAACGATAACTTGGAAAACTCTGTTAATTTAATATGCAGTCAGTTCAATGTAGTATGTTGAAAATCCATTCAGACATTGGCATTTTCTGTAAAAAATGTACTTTTAACACAACTTAATAAGTAGAGAGGAAGACAGTTTGCTAAAAGAATAATTTTATTTTTTACTCGAAATAGCTGCTATATCATAATGATGAAAGATTTCTTATATGTGTAAGACAAAGCTGAGCTATAATGAGGTTATTCTTTTTTTCTAGACCAGCAAATAAATGAACTGTAAGTAATGGGTTCCAATTTAGAATTCTTTTTTCATGCTGAAAATAAGGACTTTGCAGAACTCTGATATATCTTTGAGTGCTTCTGCATGTTCTTCAGTCATTAGATATGAATTTATAGGGGTTGAGAGAAAAAAGAAGAGTAGAATTCCATTAATATTCTATAATATGGTAGTGTTGTCATGAAACCCTGAAGCTTAACTTTCTAAGGAAAATAAATAATGTCTGCAATGAATGAACTAGAAAAGAAACTAATCTCACAAAAACCTAATTGACACTAAACCCAATAAAGCAACTTTCTTAAAGAAAGACTTTTGTAGATTTTGAAAAAGTAATGAGATAGAATCAAGGCACAGTAAAAATACATTTGATAATCAAAAGAAAATTTAAATGAGTTACCAGCTAGCTATTCTAAGGGATGAAAAATATTAACTTGTGCCATCTATATCCTGTTTCACCATTCTGAAGTTTTTAGACATATATTTTCAATGCCTGAAATTTATTTATATTATCTTTAATGCAGATAATATGTGTACTCTCTAAATCAATTGCTTAACATAGTCTTATAAATAAAGAAATCTGTGTTTAAAAAGAATTTGAAAGTGAGAGTGGTTTTAATGATATATTTATGGAAGACTAATTTTAGAGATATTAAAATAGAGTGTTATCTATTTATATTTTTGTTAGAGGTTTTTTTTATGTGTTCTAATAAAAGTGATTTGAGATACAAGAATGTAACAAAGTACTGTGGGAAGGCTTTTTGTAAGTGACACACTGATTTATTTCTAATATCCACATAATTGCAAACTGAAACTGAATGCTCTTCTGACATTTCTAAAATCTGATACTAGGCAGTAATGGTTATGGTCTTGATTACTTGGGAAAACAAATATTTATGAAACGATGTCCATATTTTTGAGAAACATCCAAATGTTCAGACAAGAAAACTCAACACTACATTTAACTTCCTTTTTAATAATAAAACGTTGACTTTTTTTTTGCTATTTTCAGCTTATCTATTCTCCTGAAAATCCAAGAGACCAAATAATATTAAACCCAACTTAATATCTTTTATTTATCTGCATGCTAGTCAATGAAATTAGGAAAAAAAAATCATATTAAACAAAATATATTTTATCATAAACTATCAATTTTAGAAAGTGCTCCTTACTTTTCTTTCTATATATGCTTATTTTATGATCACAGTTGCTTTTGTTTCTATGTTAAGTTTATATTATTTTTAAGATTTATAGATTGTCTTTATTCATTGCAAGTATCAATTCTATGTTTTTATGATCAATATACTTTTTCCATAGAAATGTCTACGTAAATAAAAATTTAATAAAAATTTATTGTATACTTATTATGTTTTAGATATTATACCATGTGCTAATAATTAAAAGATTCATTTAAATATGAAAATAATTACAGTACAATATATCTTATGAAAATATGCATTAATAAAATATAAACATGATAAGATCCTGCTAAACACACAGGGGTTAATTGAGAGGAGGAGAAGAAAAAGCCTTGCAAAGTTTCAGAGAGGAAGCAGCATTTATACAGTGCTGAAGCTGACAGTATGTACAAGGCTCTTTTATAATATTCATGGTGGTTTTCTAGCCTACTTTCTAAGGGAGTGGTAAAGTGTAATTGCCAAGAGCTCAATCTCTGTCTAGAAAGTCAGCCTACAAAGTTTCAATTCCCACACTTAGTACCAACTTGGTATTGTAATCAGTCTTCTTATCTGTAAAAGGGAGGCAAAAGTAACACCTTTCTCAGGTTACTATAAAGCCCATTTAAATTTGGCACATAGTAAACATTCAGTAAAGGCTAACTCTTCTAGCATTTATTACTGTTTCTCAAATTCTCCATACACAGCACCATTTCCAAAGCCCTTCTGGTGGTCTATTGGGAAGCTATGCTCTTACTTCTACTGCATTAATCCCATGTTTGTTCTTGGTCTACAATTTCCTTCATTCCATTTTCTCCATCAAATTGTTCTCATTGGTTTGCATCTTTCAGAGATCCCTAAACCATTTGCTTACTAATAATGCATACCTTCTCTTCTGAATCATAATGTTACTATTTTTCATACTTATTTGCTAAGATGTAAATAATAAATTAAAGGGAAGTAGGGCAAATACATTTGTTCCCTACAACAAATTACCAGCTGTGTGAAGGTGCCATCTTTTGAGAAATTATTTTCAAGCATGAGTAGTAGTAGGCAGGAACGAAAGAAGGAAGGAAGGAAGGAATTAAGGAAGGAAGGAAGGAAGGAAGGAAGGAAGGAAGGAAGGAAGGAAGGAAGGAAGGAAAGAAGGAAGGAAGGAAGGAAAGAAGGAGAAAGAGAGAGACAGGCGACAGAGAGAGAAAGAAAAAGAGAAGGAAAAAGAGACGGAGAGCAGAGAAAGTGAAAAGAACATAGAGATATACCACCTGGGAAGTTTCCTCAAACTATGTTTTTATTTGTTTTGTTTCATTTGGTTTTAGTGTTTGTTTAATTTGACTGTAGCATATTTACTACTTTAAAATATTGGTCATATTCTTAACATTCTTCAAAGGCAGATTTAATTGAGAAATGTATACAGTAAGCTCTTTCCATTTTGTCATCATGGAAGAAAAGATTTTTGTGGTTTGTTGGCCTTTCTGAGACTGTATATGGATCCTGACACAGAATGTAAGACTACATTGCCTGTATGATAACTAAAAGAAAACCACAAAGAGATTTATTTAAAAATGTAAAAATATTTTCTACAACTGAGTTGAGAGTAATTGATTATTTGTAATCTAAGAAGTGAATTATTTCTAACCTAAAAGTACCTTAATTCTTACAAAGAATGAATGCCTCCTCTCTGTCATCTACCACCCCCTATAACTTTTCATCGATGGCCTGTCATCTGTATGTTATCTATGTTAATATGATTCATTCAGCAATTCTAAAAATCAGAGTCTATAATGGTTTTATTTTATTTAAATGTTATAAATGCTTATTTCTGGTTTGGAAAAAAAAGTCCTTAATTTTTTTCTTAAAAGATGTATTATCATATATATTTATATGATTTCTTTTCTTTTACATCCTTTTTTAATTATGTCCAAATGAAAAATCTTTAAAAATATTCATGGTACCTTCCTCCTTTGGTGTAACACACAGCCTCAATCTCATAGCATATGATCCTATGCTGTATTACAGCCAGATCAACTGTCCTGTTACATAGAGGAATGTTCTTAGCAAAAGATTTAAAAAGAAATTATATTATACCTCTCAAGTCTTGGCGCTAAAAGATTGTACATTCAACTTGGGTGATTTCAGAAGTTTAACAAAGAAACTACTTGAAAGGTGTAGGCAAAGATTAGAAGCAACAAGTAATGGTTCAGAAGCTTATCATTAGAATGAGTAGGAAGCCTTTACTACCAACTTTGAAAGAGTATAGTGTGTCAGTATTTTTCTCTGGTTTTACATACATATATATTCTAACTTTTCTAATCATACTGATCAGATATTCTGCAATTTGTTTTTTTTTTTTTACTGGTTATCCCATTCCAATACATGTCTTTCCTGAATATGGATTTCCCAAAATTTAAAATAATAAAAATAAAGATGAGCATATGTGAAATTAATAAATAAGCAAAAATAACTAAGTAAAATGAATGAGATAACAATGAAGAGAAAAATGCTTTAAAGTTGTGAAGTTTTATTACCTTAACCTTATATATTCCCAAATCATAATATTAACTAAAATGACCTATATCTACAAAATCTATTTGTTTGCACTATAACAATAATAGGTTTAATAACAAATCTTTCAAATACTTATTAAAACACCCAGAAAATTAAATACTGATTTTTACACATAGAGCTTAACATTCTTTCAAATAGATAAGAGAATAATTACCATCCCAGTTAATCATTTTTAATTTCCAGCAAACACATTTCAAATATTTTTAGTTTCAAAAATATTTCAATGATGAATTGATAATCTTAACCTAGAAAAGCATGTGGTAATAAGTGAAGCTTATTTCTGATCTCCCTGTCAGTGCTTACTATAACAAATTCCTGATTATATTTCTCTTCTAGAACATCTGTCAATTGCTCTGAATTTCTCTGAATTAAAAAAAAACCCGTATCTCATTTTTTGTTTGTATTTCACCATCTACTTCTTGTTTAATTTTATTGTATTTTTCTACTCATATGAATAACATGAATCTCTCTCTCTCTCTCTCTCTTTTTTTTTTTTTTTTTTTTTTTTTGCATTAGAGAGCATAGCAGGTAGCGGAAAATGGGAAGGGGAGGTGGCCCAGCAAGGATAGCAGGTAACTCATGGTGCTCATTAGTTTCTGGGAGAATAAAACTAGTAGAATTACCCACCTCTCCCCTTACACCTTCTACCACTATTAATAATAGACAACAAAAAATATTTGAATTAGTGTTTTGGGTTAAACTAATGTTTATGTACCTCAGGCAAATTAGGACAAATAAAAGTCTGAAGAACCTGTTGTTGCACTGAATTCACACTTGTGAAGCCTGGCTTTGAAATCACTCCCATGAGTATCAAATTATGAGTGGGTAATGAGGCAAAAATAAATATAAACAGAAACAAAGACAAAACCAGTATACTTTCAGAAACTACTCATCTACTGTGGCTAACATCAGTATGTGAATATGATCAGTTTAGGTGAGCTGGGTAGATTTATAAACTCTGATGAAAACTACAGCTTCACTTCATATTCCTTTTTTTATAATGTGAAAATGTACGCCCCTTAGAGGCTGAATTTTTACTAACTAAATTAGAAGCATACATCTACGTTTTTAGGACTAAACAGGTTTATTATTTGGTTTTTCTGTTTACATATAGTTCATTCATGACTTATTTCTTCCTTAGATGACTGGAAATGACTTAAAATTATGCTACAATAATAATTTGTGTCAATATGTCAGTTTATTGTTTCTTGGCTTTAAATGCACCTTTTTAATATATGCTCTATGATAACAGAATTCCTTTGTTCAGAATTTCTTCTTTAAAGTGAGCATGATAAACTTTCTCATTAGAGATGGTGGAGAAACATTGCAGGAAGAAGAGGTCCCAACACTGTCTCTCCCACAAAAACAACAAAAATAATTAAAAACATGTACATTTTCTTGAGACATTATAAAAGAGAAATTTTAGTAAGCAAGCATTTTTTTCTCTCATTTTCATAAATACATTTAATGGATAGAAGAAAATAAGTTTCTAAGATTTGGTCAGTAATACATTTAAGACATTCAAAGATGGAGTGTAGAAGGTTTGAGAGCATGTGTAGTATTCAGATAATACACATAAAAAGTACTAAAGATTTAAGCCAAAAAATTTATTAATTCAGAAAAACCTAATTTATAGGTGCCTAAGCTAGGAAAGTCTTAATATTATAAGGCGATGAAATATGTTTGAGGCTTACAAAGTTTAGATCTATTTGAATTGATTTTAATTAATGATATGCTAGAAAACAGGGATAAATATGATTCCAATATAAGTTAATCACTTAGCATTCCTTCATTTTGAAAACTTTGGATCTGGGCTGATGAAAAATTTTTGGTTTTGTTGTCATTACAGTTTTATTTCTTTCATTGAGGAACACACTTTATTATTAATCTTTTAAATTCCTATGTGAAGGAGATTAATTTGGTTTATGTGAAGTATATAGTTTGCCAGTTTTGTGAAGGGAGATTTTTGTGGAAACCAAAGGTAACTAACACTATGGATCTACCTTATTCTAATGATTTTTATAAACTAACGTCCTGGATTCTTTATCCTAGTCTGTTTCTTTGTTTTGACTCATCTTAGGATATTTAGTATCCAGTGAAAACAAAAAAATATATTTAAGTTTAACACCTAATAATATCGCAGTACTTTTAGGTTTGTAAAATGCATTCACAATATGACTTCAATAAATCCTACAAAATAAAACAATGATCCTTTGGTAATATAAAATTCTTCTCAGAGACAGAAATGTTAATGTCTATCTTTTCTTGAACACATTGGATGTAGTATTGAAACAAGAATTTTACATGCAATGTATTATTTAACTCTAATAAGAACTATGATAATTTTATTCAGATTTTAAAGATTACAAGCCAAGTTTAGAAAATTAATAGTTTCCCTTGGCTCCAAAAATATGTAAATAGTTTAGCAAAGATCCAAATCTAGGACTCAGGTTCCCAAATTTATGTATTTTCTGCTACACCTTAATAGCTTTCTTTTCTTTCAAAAATGATATATAGAATGACTGATAAATGAGATGATATGCTCGGTATTGTCCATGAACATATAGGTAAGATTCAGTTATTATGTTGAGGGAAAAGTTCCATGGACAGATTCCAACTAAATAATTTCTAAACAAAACTCCAGTCTTTTCAAATAGACCCAATTTTGTTTCCACTTTACTTTGATATAGACTCTCTGTATTGAACACATATGTTTATATATGTGGAGAGCAGACCTGTCCCAACAAAACTGGAGGGTAGAAAATGTTATCTGCAGAAAACACAATTCTAGCTCAGAAGCTTTATGTTAAACCTTGGTTTTGAAAGTGACATCAACAAGATGGCGGGCTAAGAGGTCCCAACACTGTCTCTCCCACAAAAACAACAAAAATAATAAGTAACTACAAACTTATGAAAATAGCTCTGGGGAAACTCTGGAATATTAGGAACAAGCAGCAGAAACCCTGCAGAGCTCAAAACCGAGTATGGCTGGAAAAAAAAGTATAGGAAGCATTTAATCTATGCCACCCCATCCCCCGGTCCAGAGCAGCTTGGCACCAAGAAGTATTTTACCCCATGGAGAAAAGGAGAACAAGACCCCAACAAGACTTGCTACCATGGACATTTAGTCCTTTTTACTCGTAACCCCCACTATCTTTACCAAATTTGAGCCCAGCTGTGACAGAGATGCCTAGAGTGCTGCTACTGTTCCCTTCCCATTGCTACAGCTGTTGCTATGGTGAGGCCTGATCCAGGAACCCCATTCATTGTCGTGCATTGCTCTCCAGGATCAAGATACCATAATACCTTAATATCTGGGAAATTAGAGCTGCTGCTGCTCAATGCCCACCTCTAAGTCTTGAGTTGCAGCTTTGACCTGCCATTACCAGTGCCACATTGCTGCTGCTCTGCATTACTCTCTCTGGGTCCTAATTTGGGATTTGACCAGCTAGGGACCAAGATGCTACTGTTCTGTGACTGCTTCCTATGTCCTACATAGTTTTGGTTTTGATCTACCATCACTGGGCTGCACCACACTACTGCAGCTCTGTGCCCCACCCCTGGGTTTCTAAGTCATGGCTTTGATCTGCTATCACCAGGCTGAGCTGCTACTGTTCTGTGACTGTTCCCTGGTGCCAAAGATGGGACTTTAACTGACTATTTGAAGTGTGTGCAATTTTTTCTTTAATAACTAATACATTCTACGTACTTCCCCAAATGCAAAATCTTCTCGTAAACATGGAATTTCTTATGTCTTTCTATTGTTGAGTAGCTACACCAATACATATAAAAATAAAAAATATTATTTAACCTAGTAATCTTGATTTAACTATAAATTTTCTGTATATCTTGACATTTATACTCAGATATGAGAAATGTAAAAGTAGGTAAAAATAATCTAAGGCCTTTAGATGATATAGTAGATTATGTCATTGATCGCTATATTTAACTCCTTCATTTATCCATGTCCTTTGCCATATCACTTTGATTTGCCCACTGCTTAAGCAGCTCTGGGCTCGATCATGTAATTTGCTTTGACAAATTAGATGTTATCAGATATGATGAAAGATATGATTGAAATATGCCTGCACAATTAGATTTGTTTTCTTTCTCTCTGGTACTTCTGTCAACACTGTGAGAATATGCCTAAACTTGTCCACTTCAGTATAAGAGACATGTGAAGTA
Source organism: Macroglossus sobrinus (assembly GCA_004027375.1). NCBI lineage: Eukaryota > Metazoa > Chordata > Mammalia > Chiroptera > Pteropodidae > Macroglossus > Macroglossus sobrinus. The sequence continues at coordinate 488,990 of PVKZ01000421.1, read as the reverse complement.
TAACTGGATTGTTCTCATCCACATGTGGGGCAACTTGGATGAGCAAATAAACTAGTTGATCCCAAAACAAATAAGTAAGCCCAACCAAGAATAATAATTAGCAACTGACCCAAAAAGAGTTGGTGAGATGATTGAGATAGGTATTGTATATATGTTTTTATATGTTTGTCTAGAGTTTTTAACTTTCTAAAATATATTGTATGAAACACTAATAGAAATAAGAATTAATTTTTTTAATTGAAACGTTGATTATGTTTTTCATATTATTAAGGTTATTACCATTCTGCATCTATTTGAAATGATACTTTTAAAAATTAATTTAAAATAAAAAGCAATTACCCTTTGAGTTTTTTTCACTGCTATTTAAATGAACACTTTCATATAAAATAGAACTACAATGTGAACCTGATTATAGCAGCAGCTGCTTATTGATGCATTTTGAATCTTGAGTTATTTTGAAGGCTAAACCTCAGTGGGAACTTTGTCAGTGTCAATACCTATTAATAATTGCTGACAAATTATCAACAGTCCAGGAGCAAGTTTTCTGTTAATGATTTGTAAAAAAACAAACATGCTAACTTTGAAATTGTCTTAATTTTTTGGCAATAGATATTTCACTTTAATACAAAAAGATCTACTTGATTTCAATAAAGTTTATCTGATATTGTTAGAGAATATGAAGAGTTTTTCTCTATGTGTTTTTTTGTTGTTGTAGTTTTAATATGACTTCTTGAGATGAAGAAAGTATATCTAGAAAATCACTAGATAAACTTAATATGATAATGGATGGAGTAAAGAAATTTTTGTTAGTAAAACAGATTTCAGGAACTTAAATAATGGCATTTTCAAGTGTTTGTTCTCAGTAATAGGAGTCTTAGCTGTAGTTTTCTTTTCAAAGGTAGCAACACCTAATATAGCAATGTGAGTGACCAGATAGAAGACACACAAAAGATTAAACATGGGAGATTTTTTCTATTTTATTTTTTCCCAAAAGATACTAGCTACTACATGGTGTAGCCAAGATAGTAAATCGTTTTTTTTTTTAATTTTATTTTAATTAGTTTTAAGTATATAGTACATTGGTTAGACAATTATATGATTTATAAAACAATCCCTTAATTACTCCTTCTGTCCTCTGCTTTTTCACCTAGACAATATATTAATGCTAACCACAGTCTCTATGTACTTCTTTAACCCTTAACCTCATTTTCCCACTCCCCTAATCTCCCCTCCCTTCTGGCCGTCACCAAATTGTCCACAATATTTGTGAATCTGTTTTTTATTAGTTTGTTCTTTTGTTCCTTTGATTCCATAGATAAGTGAAATCATGGTATTTATCATTCTTTGTCTGACTTACCTCACTCAGCATAACAACCTCTGGGTCCATCCATGTCATTGAAAATGGTAGGATTTTATTTTTTTTTTAATGGTTAAGTAATATTCCATTGTATATATGAACCATAACTTCTTCATCCAATCATCTGTTGCTGGGCATTTAGGTTGCTTCTGTATCTTTACGAATTATTGTTTTGGTTTTCGTTGGATAAATACCCTGAAATGCAATTGCTGGGTCAAAAGGAAGATCCATTTTTAATTTTTTGAGAAACCTCCAAACTGTTTTCCATAGTGGCTGTACCAATTTGCAATGCCACCAACATTGTATAAGGGGTCCCTTTTATTGACATCTTTGCCAACACTTGATATTCTTTTACTGATGATAACCATTCTGACAGGTGTGAGGTGATATCTCATTGTGGTTTTCATTTGCATTTCTCTGATGATTAGTGACCTCAAGCATCTTTTCATATGTCTATTAGCCATCTGTATTTTCTGTTTGGAGAAGTATCTGTTCAGGTTTTCTGCCCATTTTATAATTTTGTTGTTGTTGTTGTCATTGGTTTTGTTGTATGACTTCTTTATATATTTTTGGATATTAACCTTTTATCAATGTATCATTAGCAAATAACTCTTCCCAATCAATCAGTTGTATATTTGATTTCTTGATGGTTTCCTTTGCTTTGCAAAAACTTTAGTTTAATGTAGTCCCATTTGTTTTTCTTTTGTTTCCCTTGCGCAGGGAGATATATTCGAAAAGAAATTACCATTAGTAATATCAGAGAGTTTACTGCCTGTTTTCTTCTAGAAGTTTTATGGTTTTGGGTGTTACATTTAAGTCTTTAAAGCATTTTGTGTTTTTTCTTGTATATGATGTAAGAAAGTGGTCCAGTTTCTTGTTTTCTTCTTTTTTTTCTTTTTTCTTTTTCTTTTTTTTTTTTACATATATCTGTCCAATTTTCCCAACACCATTTATTGGAGACTGTTTTTACCCCATTGTATATTTTTACCTCCTTGGTCATATATTAAGTTAGTGTATAGGCGTGGATTTACTTCTGGGCTCTCTACTCTGTTCCATTGATCAATGTATCTGTTTTTATGTCAGCACCATGCTGTTTTGATTACTGTAGACTTGTAGTATAGTTTGATATCAGGTAGTGTGATACCTCCAACTTAGTTCTTTCTCAAGGTTGCCATGGCTATTTGGAGTCTTTTATGGTTCCATATAAGTTTTAGGATTATTTGTTCTAGCTCTCTGAAAAATGCTATTGATATTTTGATCGGAATTGCATTGAATCTATAGATTGCTTTGGGTAATATGGCCATTTCAATGATGTTGATTCTTCCTACCCATGAGCATGGTATATGCTTCCATTTATTTGTATATTCTTCAATTTCTTTTTTTGGTGACATCATTTTCTGAGAACAGGTCTTTTACCTTTTTGGTTAATTTGATTCCCAGGTATTTTATAGTTTTCGATGCAATTGTAAATAGAATTGTTCTCTTAACTTCTTTTTCTGAAAGTTCATCATTGGTATATAAAAATGCCACTGACTTCAGAATATTTATTTTGTAACCTACTACTTTACTGAATTCATTAATCAATTCTAACAGTTTTGTTTTATTTTTTTTGGTGGAATCCTTAGGGTTCTATGTATATAGTGTCATACCATTGGCAAATAACAAGAGTTTTACTTCTCCCTTTCCAATTTGGATGCCTTTTATGTCTCTTTCTTGTCTTATTACTGTGGTCAATGCAGTATTGAAGAGGCGTGGTGAAAGTGGGCATCCTTGTCTTGTTTCTGGTCTTAAGGAAAATGCTTTTAAACTTTTCACATTGAGTATGATGTTAGCTTTAGGTTTGTCATTTATGGCCTTTATTATGTTGAGGTATGTTCCCTCTGTTTCCACTTTGCTGAGAGTTTTTATCATAAATGGATGCTGGATTTTGTCGAATGCTTTTTCTGCATCTGTCGTTATGATCATATGGTTTTTATCTTTAGATTTGGTAATGTAGTGTATCACATTAATTGATTTGTGGATATTGTACCAACCTTGCATCCCAGGAATAAATCCAACTTGATCATGGCGTATGATATTTTGAATATATTGCTGAATTCAGTTTGCTAATATTTCATTGAAGATTTTGCATCAATGTTTGTAAGAGATATTGGCCTGTAGTTTTTCTTTGTTGTTGTTATTGTTGTTATTTTTGTAATGTCTTTGGTTTTGGAATAATGGTGGTCTCATAAAAGGTATCAGGGAGCCTTCCTTATTTTTGAATTTCTTTGAAGAGTTTGAGAAGAATAAGCGTTAATTCTTTAAATTTTTGGTGAAATTCACCTATGAAGCCATCTGGTCCTAGACTTTTGTTTTTTGAGAGGTTTTCGATTATTGATTGTATTCTATTGGTGGTAATCAGTTAGTTCAGATTTTTTTGTTTCTCCTTGACTCAGTTTTGAGAGATTGTATGTTTCTAGGAATGTGTCAGTTTCTTCTAATTTGTTAGCATGCAATTGCTCATTGTATTTTTTTATGATTTTTTTTTTATTTCTGTGGAGTCTGTAGTTATTTCTTTTCTTTCATTTTTGTTTTTATTTATTTAAGTCCTCTCTCTTTTTTTTTTAAATGAGTCTGGATAAGGGCCTGTCAATTTTGTTTATCCTTTCAGAGAATCAGCTCTTGGTTTCATTAATCTTTTGTATTGTTTTTCTAGACTCTATTTCACTTATTTCTGCTCTGATATTTATTATTTCCTTCCTTCTAGTCACTTTGGATTTTGTTTGCTGTTCTTTTTCTAGTTCTTTTAAGTGTAAGGTTAGATTGTGTATTTGAGCTTTTTCTTGTTTCTTGAGGTAGGCCTGTATTGCTATGAATTTCTCTCTTACAACTGCTTTTGCTGTGTTCCATAGATTTTGAGTTGTGTTTTTATTTTCATTTGTCCCAAGGTATCTTTTGATTTCTTCCTTGATCTCATTAATAACTTATTCATTGTTTAATAACATCTTATTCAGCCTCCATGTGTTTGTGTATTTTCCAGTTTTTTTCTTGTAGTTGATTTCTACTATTATACTATTGTATTCAGAGAAGATGGTTAATATGATTTTAATCTTCTTAAATTTATTTAGATTTGTTTTATGTCCTAACATGTGGTCTATTCTAGAAAATGTTCCATGTGCACTTGAGAAGAATGTATATTTTGCCATTTGGGGGTAAAATGTTCTGAAAATATCTATTAAATCCATCTGGTCTAGTGTACCTTTTAGGCCCATTGTTTCCTTGTTGATTGTTTGCCGGAAAGATCTGTCCATGGGTGTTAATGGGGTGTTAAAGTCTCCTACTCTGAGTGTATTGTTATTGATCTCTCCTTTTATGTCAATCTATAATTGCTTTATGTATGTAAGTGCTCCTATGTTGAGTGTGTATATGTTTACTAGGGTTATGTCCTTTTGATTTATCGATCTCTTTATCATTATGTATTGCCCTTTTTGTCTCTTATTATAACCTTTGTTTTAAACTCTAATTTATCTGATATAAGTATCTCTACCCCAGCTTTTTTTTTCATTTCTGTATGTGTGAAATATCTTTTTCCATCTCTTTATTTTCAATTCATGATCGTCATTTGATCTGAAGTGAGTCTCTTGTAGACAGCATATGCATGGGTCTTGTTTTCTTATCCATTCAGTTACCCTGTGTCTTTTGATTGGCACATTTAATACATTTACATATAAAGTGATAATTGATAGGTACAGAGTTACTGCCATTTTATTATTCATATTTGTTATTTCTATTTCTTATTGCCCCTTCTCTTTTTACAGAAGTCTCTTTAATGTTTCTTGTAATACTGGCCTATTGGTGATGAATTCCTTAAGCTTTTCTCTGTCTGGGAAACTCTATCTCACCATCTGTCTTAATTGAAAGTCTTGCTGATAGAGTATTTGTGGTTGTAGATTCTTGTTTCTCATAACTTTGAATGTTTATTGCCAGTTCCTTTAAAAAATTTTAAATTTCCTTTAAAAAATCAATAGATATTCTTATAGAGGGTACCCTTGTAAGTAACTAGCTGCCTTTCTCATGCTGCTTTTAAGATTCTCTCTGTCTTTGATCTTTAGCATTTTAATTATGATGTGTTTTAGTATGGGTCTGTATGAATTCCTCTTTATTGGGACTCTTTGTGCTTCTTGAACTTGTATATCTAATTTCTTTGCCAGGTTAGGAAAGTTTTTTGTCATTATTTCTTCAAATAGATTCTCAGTCCCTTGCTCTCTCTCTTCCTCTTTAGGTATTCCTATGATCTGGATATTGTTACACATCATGTTGTCCCAGAGGTCTCTTAAACTATCCTCATTTAATTTGTTTTTTCTTTTTGTTCTGATTGGGTGTATTCTGCTACCTTGTCTTCCAGTTTGCTGATTCGATCATCTGCTTTGACCAATCTACTGTTGAATTCTTCTAGTGCATTCTTTATTTCAGTTATTGTATTCCTCATTTCTGTCTGGTTCTTTTTTATGGTTTCTATGTCTTTTTAAATGCTTACTGTCTCTCTGTTGAGGTTCTTATTGTGCTCATTCATTTTCCCCATAAGTTCATTGAGTTATTCTGAACTCTGTCTCTGGTAGGTTGCTTCCCTCCATTTCATTTAGCTTATTTTCTGGAGTTTTATCCTGTTATTTCATTTGTGGCATGTTTCTTTGTTTTCTCACTTTATTAGTTTCTCTGTGTTCATTGTGATGTGTCAGGAATGTTTGTTTTGTCTCTCAGCGTTGGCTAGATGGCCTAATGTAGAAGATGTCTTGTGTGGCTCAATGGCACAATCTCCCCCATTCCCTATGCTGGGGGCTCTGGATGTGATCTTTGTTTGGATTGTGTGTGACTTTCTGTTGTCGCAGAGCCTTTATTGTTGTTAGTAGATCAGTGGATGGGATTAACGCTCAGGCTTACTAATTGTGGGAATTGGCTGCACCTATATATGAGTTCCTATGTGGGGGCTGACCCCACTGAGTGGGATTTGCCTTAGCAGGCTTGTGTACTTGTTGCAACCACCCTTTGTTTGTACCACTAATGGGACTAGTCAGAGTTGCTTTGTTTGGTCTGGTGTCAGCCTCTGGACATGTTAGTTTTGTGGCCCCTTAGAAGGAGCTCCCCTGTATGCCAAGGTCAGCTACTGCTTTTGATTGCTCAGGGCTACCCAGTTGGAACTACAAAGTAACCTGCCAAGGGTTGTTGCTTATGCCGGATCTATAGGTAAGTGGAAGAGACAACGCTGTAGGCAATGGTCGGTTATCCCTCATTTCTGACCTAGGGCAGTTTAGCAGGGAACCAGTGGTCCTCCAGGTATGACACTGCCTGTCAGTTTCCCATAAGTCTCTGAAACTGGAAGAGCCTATGGGTGATATATGTGTTGGGTGGTACAGGGGCCCCAGAGTCTCCTGGATCTATTGAGTAAATTTCCCCCTGCCACATTGTAGTGTCAGTTTACATGCCAGTGCTATCTCTGTGGCTCCTGTACAAGTTTCCAATTTGTTGCAAGGTCAGCTTCTGTCCACCTTGGGCTTTAATGAGCCAACTCAGGGCAGGGGAAGCTTCCTATCAACATGCAGTGAGCACTTTGTGTACTGGATGGGGCAGGAGCTCAGGCGGTTTAGGGACCTCAGGCCAATACAGACCCCTGCAATCCGCTTAAGAGATATTACAGCTCATACAGGCAGCAGTGGTTTGCCCACAACTGTTTTTTTTTTTCCCCCAAATGTACTCACTATGCTAGCCAAGATCTGTTGCCTGCACAAACTGTATGACCCCAGAGCCAAGCAGGGTATGGGAGACTGCTTGTCAATGGGCCGCAGTCACTTTGTGGCTTGGGTGAAGCAGGATCACAGGGAGACAAGAGCCATCAGGCCAATACAGCTGATGTTTTGCTGAAATTTCTGTGCCTGGGCATTCCTGCTATAGTCACAGTGAGACCAGCTGCTGTCTGGGGCAGTCCCACAGAACTTTGTGCTCCCTGGACACACTATTGCAACTCTTGCAGGCCCCAGAGGTCTTCTTGCCACTAATTTTCAAGCAATGCCCATCTTGTGCTAGGAAAAGTTTGTTGCCTGTGTGGACTGATTGATTTGAGGGCAAGGGATAGGGCTGTGACAGTTCACTGTCAATGGGTTGTCTAGAGTAGTTTGTGGGTAAGGTGGAGCAGGGTCTCAGAGAGGCAATAGCAGTCAGATCAATACATCCTCAGTCTTGCTACAACTTTGGTAACCATTCACACGTTCTGGCAGAAGTACCAGATTACAGCAAGACCAGTTGCTGTCTGGGACTGGCCCACAGATCCCTGAGATCTGCCCAAGTTCCTGTGGGCAGCAGTGACCTGCCTGACCTATCTTGGAAATACAGCTCATAGTGCTGACTGCTAGCTGAGAATGCTTGGCCCTGAATGAGCACAGGGCATGGCAGCCATCCAGCAAGAGAAGCCCTAGGCAGTCTGCAGATTGGGTGGGGCAGGCGCTGATCCCCTCAGGCCTTACATTCACCCATTTTGTTTTTAAATTATGTTTTTAAATTCTGCTTATGTTTTCATTTCTAACATTTCAATATTAATAGCTAATTAGTGCCTTTATATTGTTGAATATTATCAACATATTACTAAGAAATATTTTCCCCCCTACTCTCAATGAAAAACATCTATGGTGATTTACAACAGATTGTGCAAATGTACAATTAATTGGGAAGAAAAGCTTTAGAAAGACATATAGAATGCATGCTTGGAAAGTGTGACTCTAGCCTAGACACTGAAGGATATTCATGCTATTGCCGGATATGTGAAAATAGAAAGGAGTTTCAGTGCACTGAGACAAAGGGAATAAAATGAGTAGAGAATGTCAAACTCAGGCCAATCTGTTCTAAATGTTAACTTACACATAAATATAATAGCAATTCTATTAACGTGAAGGTAGATACTGTGTAACAGGAAAAAGACTACTATCCATACAATATTAAATTTGATGTAATGAAAATAATTTTTAAAATTACTTGAAGGGGTGGGAAATATAGAAATAAGCTAAAAATTATTAATTTGAATAAAATTGTTGAAGAATGCATTGTATGATTGTGCATGAATCCCAATGCTATGGGAGCTTGGTATTTATATCAATAAAGGAAAATAATTACTTTTTTTTTGTTCTAGACTTTACATTCTTCTGTAATGTAATTTTGTACCTAGACTTTCATTCAACTGCAAATCCTATCCTCAAAATTAGTGGCATCTATACTTCATATAGAGAATGTCTCATGAGTTTTCATAACTATATTTTGCCAAATACATTTTCTTTCCATTATGTTTTACATCCCTCTTTTCTCAGTGTTATTATTTGCATACAACTTGAGAGCAGGGGCTATTCATATACTATATATTGTATTCTGTTTTTGCATATCAAGTCCTGTATAGTGACAGGTCTTTAATAAATGATGAACAAAATGAGCCTGTGAGTGATCAAGTTGAACATTTGAGAACTATTTATAAACATTATATGTTGGTATAAATGAGAATGAGTAAACTACTTAATATAAGACAAAATCATGTGAACCTAGTAAGAAGGTTTGTATTTCAAGATCATTCATTACTCATGAGCTGAATAATCAGAGTAAAAATAAAATTAGAACTACGTTTTAAATAAAATCATATTTGTATAATAAACCACACATTATCAATTAAGACAAATACTACTGTTCAAAATATTGTGAAAAATTCAGATGTAGAAATTTATAAAATTCTAGAAGTACATAAAGCCAGTTGCTAAAACAAATAATATGAACAAAATCTTAAGAGAAAGATTTTGAAGCAATTTTTATTGTAAAAAAGAGGTGATATATTTCTAAGCATTGATTTATCACCAATGGTGTATGGTTAGATCTAAAAATATAGCAATAACTTTTTCCTGGGAAATGCATGAAAAGATACAAAATTCTAGTCTTTTACTGATCAATAAAAAATGAACATTTATATTTATCTCAAGACTTATTTTTGAGACATTGTATTATTCAAAAATCTGTGTTTTTCTTGTTTGTTTGCTTCTTAAATTTTATTTGATAATGTAATACTTAAAAATCTTAGAAACACTGTCTTAGACTGAGGCTATTAATAAATTACTAATTAGAAAGCAACAAAAACATCAGTTACGCAGCCACATATTTTGTCTAGGAAAATAACTGGTCTTTTTAAAATGTATAGTGACAGATTATTATGTTAATGTATGATGTTATGTTAAGATGACTTAAGTGAATTCCTACAATCTATAATTTCCAGATTAAGATGAAAAATATAATTTGTAAATATTATCTCATTAAATTTAACATCTTTATAAATATTTAATATTCATGTTTTTTATTTTAGTTTTTTGAAATATATAAATATTATTTTTATAAAATATGAATTACAGAGTTGAACAATACTAAGTTATTTCTTCCTTTTTATAGTGCTTATTAACTAAATTTAAATTGTAGAATAGTTGGATGATTTTAAGTATAAGCCTTTAAAATATTCTTTATAAAATCTGCCCCCCTCTGAAATTAGCATTTCTTACATGCTTGTGCTATTATAATTTTTTGTTGATAAACTGTATTCTATTCAAGAGAGCTCATGCTTGATATAGTACTGAATAGAACCTTGTTGATTTTCAAAAGATCACAGCTGGGAAGCCATTCACAAGTAAGCTGAAAAATAATACTACTAGTCAACATTATGATGTATTTTCAGATTCACATGTAGATTTTAAGTAATTATTACTCATAATAATCATGGAAATGGCTATTTTCTTTTTCTAGATGAATAATTTCAGATCTGATTTGAGAAATAATTTAAAATGAATAACATAAAATGCATTTTTATTTATCATTTATTTATCATTACAGATACATGTTCCTTTAACAGGTAAGCAATCACACACCTAATTTCTTTAAAAATAAATAAATAAAATATCAGAATCTTTGAGATCTACTTAAATATATCATTGTAATAATACTAAATGTGTCCAGTTAATTATAACATATATTAAAGAAAAAATTCATGTTCTAATTTTAATGTTCTGTTAGTCTTATGGAGTCAGACGATATCCTACCCACCACTCCACAATCTGACATATATTTCTAGTATTTTTTTTCCAGGTTAAAAAGGAACAGGAAAATAATTAATTGTACTTAACTATTTCTCAAATGTATTGCATTCATCTCTGTATGTACATTTTTCATTATAATAAATATTTTACTTCAGCAAATGTAATATGAAATGCTTGCAGTTCTGTTTAAAACATTTTTTTTTCAGTTTTCTATATGTTATATTAAATGGGATGTCTATGCATTGAAGGCTTTTTAAATGAGATACTGAAATTATAGTTGATATTAACATTGTCAATCTATTCTGCCTCACAAATTTATTAAAACAGAACACCTCCCTGCTTTGAAGTGGATACATGTTGTGGGGTGAAGGGAAATATACCCCTCTAAAAAAAGGAAATCCATTCCTTCAGAGTCATATGAAAAATGAGGCAAAATCTCAAAAGTTGGAGTATCATATAATATTATTTTGCAAAGAGAATAATGGAAAAATCAATGACCTCTTTTTTATATTAATTTTATTGGGGTGATACTGGATGATAAGATTATGCAGGTTTCAAGTGTGCAGTTCAATAATGTCTTATGTATACTGTTGGGAGCCGTTTCTGCTGCCTGTCTTGCAGACAGGGTTAAAGTTGCCTGCAAGCTAGAAGTTTGCAGGGCAGGTGGGCTCTATGCAGAAGGAGGAAGTTTGGCTTAATGTAAAGAGTTGAACGTTCCTTGCCCCAGGGAATGGGGAGACAGAACAGGATGAAAGAGGTTTTGAGAGAACTTATGTAAATGTCAGCAATTGTTAGAATATCTGTGGATTTTGCTTCCCATGCATTTCTAAGAGTATAAATATGCTGTGCTTAATAAACTCGGGGCGCAGTATTTACTGTTAGCCCCGGATCTATCTTTTGTCTCTCTGTCTCTCTTTTTTTTTTTTTTTTTTCTTTTCTTTTCTCAATCCTCCCCCTCTCAGGAACTGTTCGATCTTAGCCGGTGGGCTCCGGCAGTATACTGCATTGTGTATATTCACTACCCAAAGTCAAATTTCCTTTAGCCACCATATATTTGATCCTCTTTACCCTTATTTACCTCTCCCCTCCTTCCTTTCCCTCTGGTAACCACTAAACTGTTGTCAGTGCCTGAGTTTTTGTTTGCGTTATTCATTTGTTGCTTTCAGTTTTATATCCCACAAATGAGTGAAATTGTAAGGTTCTCAACTTTTTCTTTTTAACTTATTTCACTTAGCATGATAATGTAAGATCCATCCATGTTGTCACAAATGGCAGTATTTCATCTTTACTTATGGCTGAGTACTATTCCATTGTATATATGTATCACACCTTCTTTATCCAATCATTCTATCGAAGGACACTTCAGTTGTTCCATGTCATGGCCTCCATGAATAATGCTTCAATGAAATGTATGTATGTATCTTTATGGACAAATGTTTTAAAAATTCTTGGACAGAAGAAGGATTGCTGAGTAACATGGTAATGCTATTCTTAATTTTTTGAGGAACTTCCATACTATTTTCTGTAGTGGCTATACCAATTTATATGAGGATTCCTTTTCCTCCACAACATCTCCAAAACTTGTTATTACTTGATTTGTTGATCATAGCCATTCTCACTGGTATGAGATGGTATCTCATTGTAGTTTTAATTTGCATTTCTATAATAGCTAGTGAAGTTGAGCACTTTTCATATGTCTATTGACCTTTTGTATGTCCTCTTGGAAGAAGTGTCTATTCATGTTCTCTGCCCATTTTTTAATTGGATTGTATTGTTGTTGTTTTGTTGAGTTGTATGTTATGAGTTCTTCATATATTTTGTATATCAGCCCGATTTAGTTAGTTTCCTCTTTGTTTTATTGATGGTTTCTTTTGCTTTTTACAGAAGCTTTTTAGTTTGATATAGTTCCATTCATTTATTTTTGCTTTTACTTCATTTGCCTTTGAGGCCAAATACATAAAATCCTCTCTAAATCCAAGGTCTATGAATTTAGTGCCTATGTTTTCTTCTATGCAATTTATTGTTTCAGGTTTTATATTCAGGTCTTTGATTCATTTTGAGTTAATTTTTGTGTACGGTGACAGATAGCAGTCTGGTTTCATTCTTTTGCATGTAGCTTTCCAATTTTTCTAGCACCATTTATTGAGGAGGCTTTCTTTTCTTCATTGTAAGTGTTTGACTGCTTTGTTGAAAATTATTTACCCATATGTATGTGCATTTACTTCTGGGCTCTCAATTCTGTTCTATTGAACGATGTGTCTTTTTCTGTCAATGTCATGTTGCATGTTGTTTTGATTATTGTTGCTTTGTAGTATAATTTGAAGTCAGAGAGTCTGATATCTCTGATCTTTTTTCTTTTTCTTTTTTTAGGACCCCTTTGGCTATTTGTGGTCTTTTGTGATTCCATACAAATCTGATGATTTTTGTTCTACTTTTTAAAAGTGCAGTTGAGAGAATTACTGATCAAAGTATAATGAGAAAGATTGTTTTTAAAATATACAGTTTTCATTATTATAAGAGTTATCAGGGTGTCAAATGAATTCTGACTCCCTGAATGGGATGTTGTAAGACATGTCAAATAAATACCACTTCTAAGCTTTTTTGACCATGGACTCTTTTTCAGTCAGGACAATATTCTGAGAAATGCAGTTTGAAAAACAAGGAAATTCAGGATCAGAAATATTAATTATCTTATAATTCATGATACCCGATATCCTAGTTCCGAATTCTAAGTTGGCTCATATGGTCCATGAGCCAAATCATTGTGACTTACCAAAATCTATGAACATCAGGAAGTAGCTTGCTAGGCACTTTGTATCACATAAAAATAATTTTGATTTTTATCATTGAAATAAAAACAATAAGCCTATCTTAATAAGAAGCATAGTGCCTCTGTTTTTAGTAATGATGCAGAATAGGAACCATTTGCTAATACTAATCATACAGAGATTTTAGTCCCTGTAGTGGTAAATAAGTAAGGTCAAAATGTTTTAAGGTGATACAACAGGACTTTTAGAGGTTATAAAATATTTTGATGCTATTTTTAGGTACACGAATTTGTTTTATTTGGCCTAATGTAGAGAATTATGAACAAGTGATAGTTTGTATATTATTTTCCAACTTTAAATGCATTCTCATCACTATCTCTTTATGTTTTTTTTTTTAACAATGTTATTTAGTTGTTCAGTATAGTCTTAGTTAATTAAATGCAAATTTTGGAAAGGAACAAATTTTAGTGCTCCAGTAGCAGACTAATAAAAAATATCAGTCTTAGTGCATATTCTTATTTTATATTTTAAAGACATTCATCTGTGCTATGAGTTTTTAAATAGCCAATCATTTTATGTGTAATGTCACAATATTACTCATCCAGGAAATATATATATATTACTTTACTTGACTATTTAAATACCTTCTGAGCAGTTCATAAAAGTACTTCAAGAAAAATTATAATTTTATTTCAACATGTATTAGGCTGTCATTCATTGTTCTGGAAAAGGAGTTTTACCCCCTCTTACTCTATATAAAGTGCATAGACATTTCATCTTAGCTTATAAAGGCAGTTAAAATAAATGACAGATATTCACATTTACTGACTACAAAATTAGACAGGAGTTATCTAAAAGTTGTTTGTAAAGAGCTTAAAGAATGTTAATAGAGAAAATCATATTTATTAACCTGATGTTTGAACCATATTAGTAAGGCCATTTTTATTTCTTGTCAACTTTATTTTATTTTTATTTTATTACACAATCAGAAATTATAATATTATAATAGCAATACTTTAAGTAGCACTTTAGTTTTACCCCTGGAGAAAGATCAGGAATACATGATAAGACCCTACAGTGGAAGGAGGATGACTGCCACATCTTTAGCCCATGCTGGTCTAAGCCTGGACTTAATTAAAACACAAGAGAATATTGTCCTCCCATGCCCCACCTCCATGGTAACAAAATACAGGTAAAAAACTAACCATGAAATACAACAAAGAGAACCACAACAGACATATACTCTGTGGTGAGCAGCCACACAATTGGACAAATTGGAGAGAAGCTAGGAGCAGAATTTTTAAGAAAAAAACCTTTGACAAACTAACCGACACTCTAAAAACAAAATATTAGTATAAGAATTTCAGGCCTCAGGTACACTGCAGATAAACATGTTTTGAATCCAGTTAAACTTCTGACTTCATCAATAAAACCACCACCATACAAGCCTAGCATAAAAAGAGGCATGCTCATCTCAAAGAAGAATATGTATTTATCTTAGTTTCTATCTCTGAAACACCATGTTTGGTTTCCGACAAAATATACATGCCACACACAAGACATAATTTAAGTCTTCAAGACACAGTTTGATGATGCAAACCAGACTCAAATATGATAGAGGTTGGTATTATCAGACAGGGAATTTTTTGACAGAAGTCACTAAAATATTAAAGACTCTAATAGAAAATTAGACAACATACAAGATTACATAGGTTATTTAAACAGAAAGATTAAAAATATCACTAAGATTCAAATGAAACTACTAGAAAAAAAAGATCAAAATGAAGAATGTCTTCAATGGGCTTGTTATTAGACTTGACATAGCTGAGCAAAGATTTAGTGAATTTGAAGATAGGCTGAGAGAAATTATTGGTATTAAAATACAGAGAGAAAGAACAAAATTCAAGTGTCATGGGTCAATATTAAACAATTTTAAGATATATGCAATTGGAATCTCAGAAAGGGAAGAAAGAATGAGGCCAAAGATATATTTGAAAAAATGTCTAAATTTTCAGTAATAGTTGAACAGTTTCAAACACAGTTGAAAGAAGCACAGAGAACAATGAACATGGTAAAGACCAAAAAAAGACCAAACATAGACATTATTCAAATTGCTGAAAACCCAAAGCAAACAAAAAATCTTGAAGGCATTTAGATTTTTTTTAAATGCTTATAGTGGAAGAAGGGTAAGAAGTACAACAGACTTATCATTAGCATCCTTGCAAGCGAGAAAAGATGGAGAATTCTTTAAAATCCTAGAAGCAGAAAAAAAAGTCAACCAAGATATTTACACCCGTGTAAATATTATGCAAAATGAAGATGAAATAAAAATTCACTCAAAACAATTAAAATAGGAAATATTTTGCTAGCAGGCTTAATTTAAAAGATGTTAAAGAAAGATCTTTGTTAAAATGAATATGATATAAGGCAGACACTTGGATCTACGAAAAAAAAAAGCATTGGATATGGAATAGATTAATATTTCTTTTAATTGTTCTGGAAAACTTTTAATCAAAAATAGTAACAATCTAGTTTATGTTTAGAGCATATTTAAAGCCAGAAAAGTATCATTTATTAATTCATTTTAAAAATAAATTAGGATTTATTCTTTACTAAGACAGTAGAGGAAATTACATAAAATATTTTTGAATAAACAGAGCAAGATACAGAAACATGTAATTACTTATATTTAAGAATTTCTAATAACCAGTTTGTAAATGAATTAAATAAAAAACAAAAGCTAAAATTTATTTGCTTTATATGGTGCATCATATATATTTGACCTCAGAGAGAAGCAGTAAAAATAAAGGTAAAAATATTTACAGTTTTAGTAAATGGGGTATTGATATATAAGACACTTCAAAAAGCATATATAAGTATATATCATTTTATTTAAATGCTTATAAGTATCACAGCATATATATCTTAACCCCTTATTATTTCTACCCAATCTCCCTTTAATCTTCTATCCATATCATTTTTCATTACTAATTAACCATATTTTCAACTTAATTTACACTTTCCCATGTTTTTTTCACACCTACATAATCATAGACAGAGACATAGACACTCACATAAACAATAATAGCAAATACTTATGTAAATTGTACCAGACCCTTTACTAGGTATTTTAAAAATATTATCTCATTCAATGTTTAGGATAAGTCTGTTAGGCAGTTATTATCATTACTGTTTTCCAGATGGTAAAGCTGAAAATACAAAGAAGTGAAGCAGTTTACCCACAGGCAAACAGCTTATAAATTACAGATTTGGAATTCAAATCTAGGTTGTTCATATCCAGAATCTCCTGTTCTTAACTGCCATGCTATCTTACCTTCCACTACCTCCTAATCAGTGGAAACATGAAGTATTCAACTCTCTGCCATAATCCATTCACAGGTATGATATAACTTGATATCATATGATATTACTTTTTATATGATAATGTAGAATAGATAACTAGAGGAATCTTTTAATCAAATAATAGATTGTATTAGGTTAATTAAATTTAACAAGTAGGAAAGGAGATATTTTTTTGAATAGAAGAAGTCACTAATGGCCTAAATAAAATATTTATGAAGTTTTTATCAAGTTGTCTTATTTAACTGTCTTCACTGACATGACTAATTTTGTCTTTGGTAAATTACAATCTAAATTGTTATTTTAGTAGCTCTTAAGTCATTCTAATGAATGAAATTTGGCAACCAGAAAGAATAAATAAACACGTATCTCCATATATTTAAACTGTGTTAATATATTTCCCAGATATGATTTTAACAGTACATTTTCAGTAAATAACACAGAGAGACTTTTCTCTTAATACAAACATATATACACAGAAATACACACACTATATGGTATGGCGTCAAGAGAAATTCTGAAAATGTTAAGAAAATTAAATGATTTTAAATTAGACACTTTTAGCAACTATGCCACAGACTCTTGGATTAGAAATGGGTATTAAATGATGTTCTAATTAATGCAATCTTTGATGGAGTGTTTAGGTCTTTATCTATATGTAAAATCATGTCTTGTAAAGAAACAATTTTTCTTCCTTCCAATTTGGAAGTCTTTTTCTTGCCTGATTTCATTGCTTAGGACCCTAGTACTATATTTAATAGGAATTGTGAGAGTATGCACTATTGTCTTATTCCTAACCTTAAAGAAAATGTATCAATTTCTTACCATTCAGTATAAAATGGTAGCTGTGAGATTATCATATACAGCCTTTATTATGTTAAAGTATCTATTCAATTTATTGAGAGTTTTTATCATGTGAATAGACGTTGAATTTTGTTGAATGCTTTTTTATCTATTGAGATGATCATATCGCTTTTTATATTTCATTCTAATATTATGATTCATCGATTTGCATGTATGAAACTATCCTTGCATCCAAGAGATGAATGATTCCCACTAAACATGGTGTATGAGTCTTTCGATATGCTGTTGAATTCAGTTTCTAATAATTTGTTGAAAATTTTTGTACTATATTCATGAGGAACACTGGCCTATAGCTTTTTTTCTTGTAGTATCCTGTCCGGAGTTGGTATAAGGGTGATGCTAGCCTTGTAAAATGAGTTTGGGAGTGTTCCTTCTTCAATTTTCTGGAAGAGTTTTAGAAGTACTGATAATAATTCTTCTTTAAACATTTGGTAGAACTCACCAGTGAAACTATCTGGTCCTGGGCTTTTATTTGGTGGGAGGTTTTTGATTACTGATTCCATCTCTTAGTTAATAGTCTGTTCAGATTTTCTGATTTTTCATGATTCAGTCTTGGCTGGTTGTACGTTTCTAGGAATTCATCTATTTCTTCTAGGTTATCCAAATTTGTTGATATATAGTTATTCACAGTAGTTTCTATCATACAATCTTGAGTTTTTAAATTTACTTCTATGATACTGGTAGCTCTATATAATTATTTAGTTTTTCTTCTCTTTCTACATTTTTTCCTACAATGAAGTTCTCTTTGTTTACTCTTACTTCTTTATGTCTATTTAGCTTATCTAAAATGTTTGATTTAATTATTTTATTTTACTCTTGTGACTTCCATTGGTTTTTACTACTCAAAACATGCCAAGTTACTTTTCCCCAAACGCCTATGAAAAATCTTATGATCAACCAGTATTCCAGTATTGTTATTGCTTCCATTTCTGATTTGGTTTTGTTTTTTTGTTTTAATTTATGTAGAAACAGAATTTTGCCTAATATTAAAGCATCTCTATTCAGATTTACTGATTGCACTGATGGTTAGTACATATATCACCACTTTTTTACACCTCCTTCTATAAGGTGAAGCTTAATTGCCCTTTTCTTGAATATAGGCTGGATTAAGTGAATCGCTTCCAAATAATGGAGTATTAAAAGGGAAAAATAACAAATTTGAAGTAGAAAAGCTGACAGACACTTAACCAAGTGATCAGGTTAACATCACCAGTGATAAGTCCTGTCAAAATAGAGACACACTGCCTCTGTACTAATTTTTTCCAAACTCTATAACTTTAATATATTCATGAGAAAAAAAATGGCAAACCAAAAATTGAGGGACATTCTTCAAAATACCAGGCCAAAATGCCTAACCTTTAAAAGTATCGGGGCCATAAAAGATAAGGAAAGACTGAGAAACTTCACAAATTGGAAGAGACTAAGGAAACATGTGACTAAATGCAACATGGTATCTTAGTTTGAATCCTGAAATAGAATAAAACTGTAATAAAATACTGGTGAAATAGAGAAAAAAATCTATAGTAGTAGTAGCATACCAATGACAATTTCTTAGTTTTGATAAATATATGCTTTTGTTGATAGAAACATTAAAGAAAGCTAGATGAAAAGTGAAAAAGAATGCTCTACACTATCTTTGTAATATTTTGGTAAATATAAAATGATTTAAACATAAAACTAAAAAGGTACATAATACCATATCACAAATGGATACTCTCAGAACTGTAAAGATTTAACTTTTTACCCAAATACTCTGTTAGTGTAAAGAAATATAATTAAAATATATATGTATAGCTATAGATATAGAAATCTATATCTATCTATCTATCTATCTATCTATCTCTATATAATAGGATTTGTGGCAGAATTTGAAAAACTGCCTGTGAAAATTATGTGAAATAATAAATCCTAATTATTATATAATATATATTTTAGAATATATATAATTATTAATTATATCATTAGTAATTATATAATAATATATGAATTATATATATAATAATTAAGAAACTACAGTGTTATTTCAGGAAGGGTTAATTGTATGTGATTTTACCTCTGCTGACTAGTATAACTTTAGTTTCTGCATTGTCCTCTATTTCCTAATCTCTTGGCCTACATATTTTAGAATTGACCAACATCCTTCCCATCAATTCTGTTTCATATTACTGGAATAATCTCTACTTCACCTCATTAAATTTAATGCACTCTCCTGGCTTAAAATAAATACCTATTTCTTAGGTCTTTTTGTAATATCTGACTGGATAAGTTCTGAAAATCTATTTGATAAACCCAACATTCTTATGAAATGCTAAAATGGCAATTTTATATTTATCTCTATAAGTAATTGATAAATGACTCTTGTGTTAGTTTGCTAGGACTACCACAACATAATAGTATAAACAGTGGTTTAAACAAGAGAAATTTGCTTTCCTACGTTTCTGGAGACTAGAAGTCCAAAATCAAGGCATCTCCATGTTTGGTTTCTCCTGAGGCCTTGCTCCTCAACTTGCAGACAGCAGCCTTCTCACTGTTTCCTCACATTGCCTTTCCTCAGCACACACATCTTTTGTATTCCTTTTTCTAATAAGTGCACCAGTTATATTTGAATAAGGCCTCAGCCTAATGGCCTCATTTTAACTTAATCACCTCTTTAAAGATTTTTATCTTCAAATATAGTTACGTTCGGAAGTATTAGGATTGGGACTTCAACATATGAATTGGATGAGGGACACATTTTAGCCCATAACATTCTCCATTTGATTTAGCTTCACGAGGACTTGGCACAAGTCTGTATTATCTATGTCTTTTTGTAGCCTTTTAAAATATAAATTAATGAAAAATGTATAAATGACCATTGTCTTACATGTGGAAGTAAGTTGTAACTTTATTTTTATTTACAATATAGTCTAAATTAAGCTTCCTGACTCAATCTGTAAGCAATAGAACAGTTTAAGTTGGGCAGAACTATATTCACAATCTAAGACAATGATAATCATTTTGAAACTAACTATAATATTAATATCAGAAAGGAGACAGTTTTCTCTGTAATTTTCCATTTTCTCTACTTATAAATTTTAAAAAGGAATGCCATGAAAACAGAAAAAAATTCAATGTGATTAGATTATGCTAACCCATATGTTCTTGAACTAGGTTCCTGAAGCTGGTTCCTTAAGAGATTTAAGTTTATGCTTTTCTTGAGCTGTCTTCTCGTTAACAGGCAATCATTTTCCTGACTGAATTTTTTATAACAGCTCTTATGTAAAAATTGGCTCTTTCAAAGTTCTTATATTTGTTTCTTGTTTTAAAAATACAGAAAAGGAAGTGTATAATTTCTTTTTAATAGCACATAGCCATGCATTTAAAAGAATCCCAGTGCACCATATAGTTAAGAAATATATAAATTACATGAAATGTTCATCTTTACCTGCATTCAGTAAACTTTTTAATAAAGTATAATATTTTAAGAAACATTTAAATGAAAAGCATTTTTATTTTCATTAAGTAAAATGACTGATATAACTTGTACCCAAATAAGAAATAGAACCAGCTCTCCCTAATGCCTCCCTCAGATTGATAGCCTCCTTCTTCCTTCCAAGGTCACACCTATCATGACTTCTATATCCGTATGCTTTTCTTCACATGTTTTAAACTTTATACAAATTAAATTATACATTATATGCTTATTTTAAGTCTAGCTCTATTTACAAGCATTCAGTCAAGAATATGCTATGAATCTATCAATTTGTTGTGTATAGCAATATTTATATAGTATTCCATTCAGAAAACTTATTTTAATTTGTCCATCCCATTGTTGATGAATTTGGGGTGGTTTTCATTGTTTGTTGTTTCTTTATTTGACATAAATGGTACTATTAGATTTTTTGTATATGTGTGGTATAAATATGTACCTTTGTTGGTCTTATACTTATGGAAACTAACTATAATATCAATATAACTATTAGAATATCAGGATCATAGTATATACACATTTTCATTGTTAGTAAATTCTGCCAATTGTTTATCCAAGTAGCACTAGAACTTCCATTTGGCTCTCTTTTCTTGGATGACTTACCCCTGAATCCCAGCCACCATATTTTGAAGAAGTTAAGAAGCTACAACTTTAGATGAGATTTCACCTTATAACATGCATTATCCACTCAACATGTGAGTGAGAAAACTCTCAGATGAATTCAACTACATGCCACTCTGATGAATGCCAACAGAAGAGCAGACCCTAATAAACTTGCTCAAATTGCATATTTGCAAACAAATGTATATGTTGCCATCATTTTGATCCACTAAGTTTTGGACTGGTTTGCTATGCAGCAGTTGATAGAAAGAAGAAAATTTCATTGACTGGCCTATAGATGATGATAAGTAAAGAATTATGACATCATTATTATTTGAGACATGTTTAGATAGTCAAATATTTGATCAATATGTAACTATAACATTTCTATGAATATCTATTTTAGTCTATTCTGATGTTACATATACTTTCTCAAAGTAGATTACCTGTATCAATCAATGATTTTTATGAATGAATTGATGGGAACTAAAAAATTTATAATTTTTACCATATAAATTAAGAAAAAATGGAGTGTATATGTGTGTGTGTGTGTGTGTGTATACACACACACATATAACATATTTATATTTTTAAATATATATATACACACACATATAACATATATATACATATATATATGTGTATATATATATATATATATACATACACACATATAACTTATATTTATATTTTTAAATATTTTAAAAGTGGGAATTAATTCCACTAAGGAGTCATATGTGAAAACTAGCAGTTGTCTTAGTCAGATATTTTATTGATTTGTAAAAGTGTTTTCCCCCTTTCTTGAACAAACTGACCTTTGTATTTCTAAAAAATATTTTAATCTTAGAATTTATGTTATTGGACCATCATCAGTATATCTTATAGAATAAAATATGAACATTTTTTAAAATATATTACAGGAATATACTTTTTATGGTTTGTAAAATGTATTCCCAAACCCTCTCTCTTTTTCTCTTTCTGTCTCTCTCAAAAAGGTACTAAACAAACAAAAATCTATGTTAAAAGAAAGTCACAATTTAAGAAATAAGATGTATTCATTTTAGGTGTGTTTTGACAAATGTATATTCTTATATAACTAACACTACAACCAAGGTATAGAATGCTTCCTTAACAATGAAAAGTTCCTTTGGTGACCTTTCTGCTTTACTTTCCCTCTCAATACACCTAGAACTCAGCAATCAATGACCTGCTTTCTGTCTTACCTGGAGTTACATATAAATGGAATCACAAGGCATGTGATTTTATGTTTGGTTCTTTGTTCATTATAAACTTGTTGAGATTTAGTCATAATGTATTTCAGATTCATATATTTAGGAGTGTAATTGTTGAATCATTTATAAAAGATACAGAAAACTTTGTAAGAAACTGCCAAAATAATTTTAATCCTATGAATTCCCACTGAGAGCCTTCCTCCTGCTTCACATCTTTGCCAACACTTGGTACTCTTAGTCTTTTTGATATCAATCATTATATTATCAGTGGGTATATAGTGGTATCTGTAATTTTAGTTAACATTTGCTTGATGACTAATGTTATTGTGCATTTTTCATGTCTTTATTGGCCATCTGCTATTTCATAAAGTATCTGCTCAGAAATCTTTTAAATTTTTATTGTGTTGCTTATCTTTTTATTAATGAGTTCTAGGAATTTTATGTATTTTAGTTACTACTAGTTTGTCAGATAGATGTATTATAAATGTTTTTCACCTGCTCTATAGCTTCATTTTTTCTTTAAACCTTTTTAGAGCAGAATGTTTTAGTATTGAACTCCAATTTATATGTGTGTGTGTGTGTGTGTGTGTGTGTGTGTGTGTGTGTGTGTGTGTGTATGTAAATTTTTATGGTTTGGCCTTTTTTGGATATTTTAAAAATTATTTTGCTTGCTGTGATTTTGAAGATTTGTTTGTATGTTTTCTCCTAGAAAGATAATAGTTTTAGTTTTTATTCTTCATTCTGTGTTTCACTTTTAGTTTTTGTTGGTATATCTGGGGGGTTCAGTACTATTTTTTAAAAATACTTATAGCTATTGACTGACCTGGACCCCTTTGCAAAAAATCAGTTCACTTTATGTGTGTATTTCTGACTATTGTATTCAATTACTTTATATTTCTATCTTTAATCCAACTAAACTGTATTAATTATGATAGACTAATAATAAATTTTAAAATCAGATTTTTTAATTTAATGTCTTTAATATTTTTATGTAAATTTTACTATTGATTTGTTTTCTCTACATTAAACCCTAGAGTGATTTTGACTGATTGCATTGAATCTATATGTCAGTTTGGGGAGAATTTTTTTTCTTTGTGATATTAAATTTTTTAATATATTTATTTATGTGTTTATTAATTTCAGCAATGTTTTATAACTTTGAAATTTGAATCTTGCACCTGTTTTGTTAAACTTTTCTGCATTTGAATTTTGATTATATTATTGACATTTTTAAAATCTCTATTTCTGATTATTTTTAACATATAGAAATATAATTGAGATTATATTCACTTGTGTCTTGTGACCTTTCTCACTGATTAGCTCACTGAATAAACTCTCTGATTAATTCTAGTAGGATTTTTTGTTTTTGTTTTATAGTTTTCTTGAGTTTCTACATACACATTTCTGCTTCTTGGTATGTCTAAAACTTTTTATTTGATATCAAAAATGATAAATATTATGTTTTTAAATATTTAAAAGTTTAAATAAAAGAAAACATGGGGCTTTTATTTTAAGAAAATTAAATTATTTGCAGATAAATTGGACTTATTTGAGATCTGTTTTTAAACTTTGCTAACACAGAAATAAAATAAATGTGACTTCAGGGATATTTCAGCCTTGTACTTAAGCATGCCTCCTGGAGGTGTGTTATTGAATGTTCCAGCTGATGCTCAAGGACTTTCTTTCCATCCTGGCTGGTCAGAGCTTGAAAGTCTCTCCAACCTGTGTGAGTTCTGAAAATGGTTTAGCTTTCAACTTTTCATTGTGCCTGTGAGAGGTTGTGGAATTTCACTTTATGTATATGCAGTCCATTATACAAGAAAGATTCTTTGCATATCTCTGAGGCTCTTTTTCCATGTATCTCCTTGTAGGAACTCTGTCCTATAAATTTCAGCTACCTCAGCCTCCACAAATGCCAGTTATATCTTTAAAATTAGTGAGACTGCCAGGCTCTTTTTAAATACTTGCTCTTTGTCCTTGAGTTTCTGAAATTACCTTCAGGCTTAAAGCCAGGCTATTGGATGGCTTACATCCTTTGTTTCCATCTCTCAGGGATCACAATCTGGTGCTTCCTCTTGTCTACAGTCTGCCAACAGTGGTTTCATATAGCTTTTTAATTGTGTATAATGAGAGTTCAAGTTGTGAACATCCTGTATCAGACCAATATCACTTTTAAAAAGATGATGTCTAAAATTTAAAAAATTGGTTGACTATGGGATATATCTATAGGTAAATAGACAGATAGATCTAGATGTTCTTGTAGTTGGAGGAGAATTTATCATTTTTTTCAATAATAATCAATTATATTGCATTTGGAGAAGATGTAAAAGCTCATATTGTGTCTAAGTAATGCTAAAATAAACCATGATAAAAGCAGTAATAATTTTTGCAAAAAAAAAAAAAAGTAGCCTGTCTTTTTAGTGGTTAATTTATTTGCTGATTTTTCACATTATTTTCCTGTGATGATCCTTAATTTTACTTTTATAATTATTCATTGCTCAACTCTCATTTCAAACTAAGAACATATATTAGTTGTTCTCCAATATGAAGTGAGGGTGTATAGAGTAGAAAAAACGTGAGGGGAAACATAAGCTATTTTCTATATATATAATAATATAAATATTTATTTATCATGATAGATAAATCTGAATTAAACAGGTCAATATAAGAAAAGCTATATTTGTTTATTCAGAATAAAATTGGGAAAATGTCCTCTTTTTTATGGGTACAATCATCAGCTGCAGAAATTGTTTGTAAATTAATCCTCTCCTTTCTACAGACTTTACAACATTTTATTCAATAAAATCATCTATTTTCAATAATTTTTTTTGTTGCAATGCCAGGGAATATTATTTATTACACTCATAGTAGCAGTTAAGTTATTTCCCAGGAAAAAAACAATGTATATTTCAGTAGACATTGTGACGAAGTATAATATTAGAGATTTGATCTGACACTGAGCATTTAAATACACATCATTTAGTCCTGTACTTATAGTAATGTTAAGAAATTATGAAATGAAGGTTGTAATAGGTGTGAGAAACAAAATTATAAATACAAATAAGAAAAATCATGAATGGTTTTAACTATCTGGAGCTTATTAATGACATAATTTTCTACTTTTCTGACACATATACCACATCTTAATTCATTCTCTATTATTCTATTTGAACCTAACCAATGTTTTTTGAGAAGTTGGATGCCATAAATGAAATGTGTGTGTGTGTGTGTGTGTGCATGTGTATGTGTATGTACACTTACAACATTAATACAATATACAAAAGAGACAACAGTAATGTAAGTAATAGTAAGCAAATGGTGTTGCTCATTTCAGTTTCTTTTATGAAAGTATTTTGATATTCCCTCACGTATGTTAGATTTTTTTCCTCAAAAATATCTATTTATATTTTTATTGCACAAAAAGAACAATGTAGGTAGATATAAAATATGCTAATATAGGTTGTTATTGGTTGAATTGTGTCCTCCCAGATTCATATATTGAAGCCCTAACATCCAGTGTGACCTTTATTTGGAGACAGGGTATTCAAGAAGGTAACCTTATTTAAGGTTTAATTAGGGTAAAGCCCTAATCAGATAGAGCTGATGACCTTATAGAAGAGAAGAGACACTAAAGTTCACTCCTCTGCACCTCCTCACACTGCCTCCTTTATTCTTGCACTTGCACAGAGGAAAAATCATGTGAGGACACAGCAAGAAGACCTTGGTCTACAAGCCAGAAAGAGAGGTCTCACCAGAAACCTACCATGATGACACCTTGATCTTTCATGAAAATACATTTTGTTTAAGCCATCCAGTCTGTGATTCTTTGTTTTGGCAGTCTGAGCAGACATACATAAGTTGATGTTATCTTTACGTTAAGAGCATTAGTAAATCAATTATCAAGATTCTTAAACTTATTGTCAAGTTATTCTAATCAATGCAAAAAGAAGTTTATGATATTTTAAGATGTAAACTACAATAATTTATGTAACATATAACTATAATATTTAAGCACTTTCTCATTCATTTCTATCCCTTGTGTCCCAAAGATTATCTTTTTATAGGAAATTGCACACAGAACCAGACTTCGCCATCGACAATAGTCAATTTTTAAATTTATTTGGGTGACATTGGTTAATAAAATTATATAAGTTTCAAGTATACAGTTTAATAATACATCATTTGTATATTGCATTGTGTTTACCACCCAAAGTCAAATCTTCCATTACAATGTCCGTTTTTTGAGGCTAGAATTGGTCGCAGTAATTGTCAGGTGATCATAGATTTCCTATATTAACTCAAGCAGGTTTTATTCCAGAAACAAAATGGACCATGTTTTATGAGATGCTAGGCCACTTTTTATTATAGTTCTTATATGTGTCCATACCCTTTTAAGACCATTAGTTTAAATATGAATGACTTATATTACTATGCATGGTGGGGATTGATAGTTAACTACATTTCATGATAGCTGTATTAAAAATCACAAAGTATTAAAACAAATGAATGGGCTTATTTTGAAACACCATATTAAGTAATAAATTTTATTCCCTGGGCTTGTAAATGGTGGTAAATTAATAATATTTTGAAATAGCCTTATTGGGCATTTAATATTTATCTTAATATAGTAAATTTTACAAAAGTTCCCCATATTGTGCAAAAGTATGTCATTTGAAAGAAAAAAGAAAAGCATTAAAATAGCACATGAAACTGTTTTCATAAAGCACTTATCCCAAAGAAATTCTTAAAGTTGCATTAGGATTAATCTAGACTAAAACTTGACACTACTGTTGACCACTCAGGCATTCAAGATCCCCTGACGCTCGTTGAAATAGCAGAGGTATTAACCCTCTAGTTCTGGCCTTATTCCAAATCTATTAATTAAAACTTCTCTACCTTATATTCCCCACATATTTCCAATTAGGAAAATTATTCTTCATTTCTTTTTGATATTGCTGCTGGGAAATGTTCTGGCACAAATCTCCTGTATCCGTTCTCCCTTGGACTTTAACTTCAACACAGCTTGGAATTTTGGATAAATGACATCTTTATATTTAAGGTGTTCTGCCCTCTAATAAACATGCACCACTGGACATTTTATTGAACCTGCTGTTCAGATAAAACATGGCGACTTGCTTATATGTTTTGTTTTAATTTCTTAATCATAAAACATAATAAGAGAAGAAAAGTGAATGGCAACTTCCCGAATATTTTAATGTACAGAGAGAAATATCCTGACAAGAAAGCAGAAGTTATACTAATCAAAACAGAGCTAGGAGTTGCCAAGCTTTTGCTTTCTTTCACTTTTAAACCTTTACAGCTGGCTATGTGTGTGTGTTGGAGCGGGCAGGGGGGGGGGCGGTGGCGTTGCAGAGAACAGATGGGATGAATTATATATTTAAACAGCCTTTGACATAACGTCAAACACCTTGGCTTTTACTCTGTAAATGGAACTCAATTATTTTCTCATTTATTGCAGCAATAATATTCTTTGTATTTTAGTAAAATGTTATAGACTAGACAAGCAATAAAACATATCTTAAAATTTTAAGTTGTGTATTACAGTGACAAAGTGATATCTAAGAGAATACTAAACATTCTATTTTAAATTAATAAACACCAAACAATTCATTTTTTATCCTCTGAAAAAAATGTTATTTTATTGCACAAGTTGAAAATTATCTCTTTTCATCTCCTAACATTAAGAACATTTCTAAATCAATGTTTATTTTAGAAATTTATTCACTGTTTGAGAAGTGAGAATGGTTTAGAGGTTGCTGCCAGCAAGAATCTTCCTGGCCTACATTTTTACAAATGGAGTCATGTATTGTGTAAAGGCAGAATTTAAGGTGTATTAATTATTTTATTCATTAATTCAACAAATATTATTTGAGTAACTATCACATAAAATATATGGGTCTAGGAATTAAAACAAAGTCCTTAACCTCAAGATACTTACATATTATTGAGTAAGAGACAGTAAGCACCAAAACAAATATAAGATATTAGATAATTATAAGAGCTGTGAAGAACAGATAATAAAGACATGCTTAAGTAAAGAATATTATGTACCTAAGATGGTCAGAGATGGTCTATATGAGAAGGTGCTGATTGAATAGAAACATGATATAAGTGATAGAGTGAGCAATGTAGAAGATATGTGAAAAATACTTTCCAAGCAATGAAATAGTAAGTGCAAAATACCTGAGGCAGAAGGATGCTTGCTATGTTAGAGGAACTGTGTGGAGACTGCCATGCTGCATTAAAGTGAGCAAAGAAAGAAAAGAAATGCTTGTGTGTTAAGAGTAGTGGCCTCATGGGCTGTTTTTATAGACATTGGCTTTTCCCTGACTGTGTTTAGCATAGAGTATAAGGTTAAAGTGGACAAGGAGTTTAGCTATGAGGCTTTTGCAATAATCCAGGTTTGAAATGATAGTGCTTTAGATCAGAGTGTCAACCAATAGTAATAATAAGCATTGGTTAGATTCTGGAGGTAATTCGAAGGTAAAAACTGTAAGTGATCTAATGGATCAATGTGTATATAAAGGAAAGAGCAGAATGAATGATCACTATGAGGATTTCATTCTTTGCAACTGGACGAATAAAATAGTTTAATGAAAAAGGTAATAGTGAGGATATTTGGTTGAATATTTTCTCCCCCCAAATTCACACCAATCCAAAATCTCAATATGTCAACTTACTTGGAAGTACAGTCTTTGCAGATCCTTAGGATAAAATTGCAATGACATAATATTAGGTTAATGTAAGCCTAAATCCTATAACAATGTTCTTATAACACTAAGTACAGAGACACACAGAGAGCAGAAAATGTAAAGATGGAGGCAGAGATTGGAGTGATGCATCTATAAGCCAAGAGTCACCAAACATTGCTGGCAACTAGATAAAGTTAAGAGAAAGGCATAGAGTGGATTTACCTTCAGAGCCTCTGGAAAAAGTCAATCCTGCCAACACCGTGATTCCAGATTTATAGCCTCCAAAACCATGAGAGAATAAATTTCCATTGTTTTAAGCCACCAAGTTTGTGGTAGTTTGTTATGGCAGTCCTAAGAAACAGATGCGGAGGAGAAATAAGGAGTTAGTAGGAAATTAGTGGTTTGATTTTGTGCATATAAATGTGAGATGCTCATTATACATTAAGGAGAGATGAAAAATGGGCAGAGTTAGTCATAAAAGGCTGGACTTCAGAGATGAATTTGGGCAAAATATAATTATGTGTATATCATTGGAATGGCTGATGTTTAAAGTTGTCAGCCAATGAAACCACCTGCAGAATGAATATAATAGTGAAGAAAATTTATAGAAATACTGAGTTGTTGGATATTCTAACATTTAGAATTTAAATAACAAAGGAACCAAAAAGGAGAATGAGAAGGACTAGAAGCCAAGTGAAGAGTCTGAAGCAGAAAATCCTTTAGCAAATGTTAACAGGTCAAGTAACGTGGATGATGGGAATTGAATATTGAGTTTAGCCATGTGGAAAAAACTGTTGACTTTTTCAAATAGTTGTTTAACGGAGCAGGGTCAGGCAACACCCTAACTGGTTTAAGTTCCAAAACTCATGAATTAGAGTGAATTCAAAGTTCAGGTTTGAAGTTTGGCAGGTTTGGGAGTTTGGCTGGAAATAGGAACAGAGAAATAGGACAGAAGCTTGAGGCAGATGTAGGTTCAAATATTTAAGGATTAAATTTCCTTGCTTGAATAATAAAAAATAAATATTTATTCTATTAAAACTTTTAAGTCATGCTAGTATGCACAGTGTACTATAGATTTGGGAAATTTACATATCAACCTAATTACAAAGAGATAAATCTATCTCACAACAGATTTGACTATGATATATAACAATTTTATTATGTATGGCAGTAGTATTTTGTCCATTTGTATTAATAAGTAAAAAAATGTATATAAAATGCAAATGGAAATTATAAGGGGAATATATTGAAATGTCTTCTTTTATGGCTCTAAAGAATAAAAAAGTTCAAATGTCCAAAATTTAATATAGAACTGTATGATATCTAATTTCTATAATAACAAGTCTATGGAATTTCCAGTGCTATCCAGAACATCAAAAAAATATAAATATTCTCAACTATTATAGCCTTTTTTTCTAAATTCTTTGTAATGTTTAATAAATATTGTCATGATCTATCCATTTTAGCACTAATCATATTTGATTTTTATGCTCCTCTTTCTATTCACATTTTTTTATTATTCTTTTATGTTTTTTTATTTATATTTGAATTATGTGAAGGCATATTTATTAAGAAATTAAGTTGCATACTCTCTAAAAAGATCATTTTATTAACTTAAGCTCTTTATTATGTAAAGTTTGTAATGCAGTATTTTAATTATTTTTTCTGGCTTTATTGAAATATAATAGATAATGAGTTGCTCATATTTACATTGTACAATTCAATAAGTTTTTTTCAATTATAGTTGGCTTACAGTAATAGTATATTAGGTTCAGTTGTACAGCATAGTGATTAGAGATCTGTATAACTCACAAAGTTTTCACTTAATCTAGTATCCCTCTTCCTCCTTACATATTTATTACAACATAGTTAATTATTTTTCTTATGCTACACTTTATTTCCATATCTATTTTGTAACTATCCATTTGTACCTTTTAATCCCTTTGCCCTTTTCCATTGTTCCCCAACCCCGCTACCATCTAGTAGCCCTCAAAATATTCTTTGTATCTATGAGTTTATTTTTACTTTTGTTGTTATTGTTGTTTATTTTGTTCTTTAGATTCCACGTGTATGTGAAATCATGTGATATTTATCTTTATCTGACTTGTTTCATTTAACACAGTACCATCTAAGTCCATCAAGGCAATATCTTTTCCCATCCCCTTCCTTTTAGCCTTGAAGGCAGATCATTAACATAAATTGTTTGGACTGCATATACAAATAGAGGATTTGTTTCTTTTCCCCTAATTTATTCATGTATATAAGAATTTATTTATACAGTATGGACTCATCAATATTTATTTTATATTTTTGTTTATAAGCCAATACTACTTTATTTATTTTTTTGTTCAAATTATGACAGCTTGGGCTTTGGGAATTCTTTCAGTTGAGCTCCCACAGGGTTTCTGTGCCTTTCGACCTAATCTCATAATTGTTTGTGTGTTTATGTGTGCACGTGGGTGTATATGTGTTTTTTGTTTTGTTTGTTTGTTAACCCTATCTCTACTTTCTGGCACTGCAAGATGCTTCAGGCCAATCTTGCATATTTTCAGCCCCAGTCCTAGAAGTAATTATTTCACCAAAATCCCCTGGGTTTTTTTATTGGAGAATGGCATTACAAACCAAGATCTGGGTGCTAGGTCTATTATATTCATTTTTTTACTCTGGATTTATTATCTCATTTATAATAATTATTTTAAATACCTTATGCCGATTTCAATATTTAGGTCATCTGTGTGTTTTTCATATCATGTATTTTTTTTTCTTTTGTTTATTTTATTATTTCTCTTTTATTCTTTATTCATATGATGCAGCAAAGAAATGATTAATTGTATTGACTCTATTTTGTGTTCTTTTCTTTTGATGAACAATATATTTTTAATAATATGAAAATTATTGGATAATCACCTTGATTTCTGGATACTTGAATTCAGAAAATATTAGGACAGTTGTATTTTGATGTTAACATTAATCTGAAGATATAGATATTCTTCCTGTGAGGTGATATGTACTCCTATGACACACTTTTCTAGGATTTTAATGAAAAACATACTTCATTTACTAAACCTCTATAATAGGTAAGACTCAAACCCCAAATTCTGCCTTCTAACAATGTGCGGTTGCTAAAATTTCTACATGAATCTTTAGGCTCCATTCATTGATTAATATCATTTTCCTTCAAGTCCTCACTCTTTATATTAAAGCAAAGGACTTGAGAGAAATCTGAATGCAGAATTTTTGCTTTTTGGATACCATCTTTAAAGAGTTTATTCTCTGTGTTTTCATGGCAGTCACAACTCCTTATCTCCGATACAGTACTGTAAGATTGATTAAAGGAATGAGGGGTATGTGGAGAGATGTGTGACGAGATGTGGAATCTGTATAACATTGGATAAATTTTCAGATATTGTTTTTTATTTTATATTCTCTTTATATTTAACATTAAAAACCAAGAATATAATCACAAAATATTTCCATAAACATCTAGATAACGTTTCAAATAATAAATAAAAATTATAGTTATGAATATGTTGCTGAAACAATTCCTTAAAAATATTTTGGGTCTGCTATTAATAAAATTTTATTAATTAATATGAACTATGCTTATTGTATTGTTATATCTTTAATGAAATTCTGAAAAAAGATTCAAATATATGTATTTGAATTATACGTAATTGCATTGATGTAATAATTATAATATATGAAAATATTTCTTAAGAAAATTTAGCAAACTAGAGAATCAATCAATATTTTATACATACTGAAGTGTTCATATGATATGACAATAAAAAAGGATACTCAATTACAT
Organism: Macroglossus sobrinus; assembly: GCA_004027375.1. Lineage (NCBI taxonomy): Eukaryota > Metazoa > Chordata > Mammalia > Chiroptera > Pteropodidae > Macroglossus > Macroglossus sobrinus. The sequence goes on along the minus strand of PVKZ01000421.1, from coordinate 455,736 downwards.
ATGCAATAATATTTCAATTAATGTAAAAGAGGAAAACAAAACATAAATATACAAAACTGGAAAAAGCTTCAATGTTGTGTTTATAGTGGTGATTCTTGAACAGAAGGAGACTTATTTCCCTAACTGTCCATAATTTATAAAATTTTAAAATTAACTTGTATTATTTTAAAATAGGAAAAATTTTATTTTAAAAACATGGAAAATACACACAATGACATGATGTCTACATTGTTTAATCCCCTTCATCTTCAGATCTGTACAGTGTCTCCCTTTCCTCTTCTCCATGATATCCATATCAAGATCCATTTGTTATCTATCTCTATTAACAAAACACCATCATGAATATAAATGAAGAATCTAATTGCTTTAGCTTCTTTAATTATCTTAAAATTTTTTATTCTATCTTTTTTTAGACAGTTTTTTATAAAGAAGTAATTATACTCATTTTTAAATAACTTGCACACTTATTTGTTTACTTAAAATCAACTAACTCTTCCTACAAAATGATGATTTATTTTAAAGATAGTTAAAATGAAAACCTACCCTTAACCCAAACAAAAAGAAAGGGAAGATAAATAAGGAAAATATTAATTTAACTAAGAAGAGATCAGGGAAAGGAATTGAATAAAGCAAACAAATTTCAAAATAATTCCTACACCAAGACATATATTATAAACATGTTTCTTTCTCTGTATTGACTTGATAGTACTTCTCTTTCTAAAAAGCCCTATCCCCTCTCATACATTAATCTAAATCCTATACTTTCTTTACAAGGGTCTTTATTCCTTCCCTTCTATGAGTAGTTTCTGAAATCATCAGTCATTGTGATATCCCTTTTCTGAATGCTTATAGAACTTGAAACTGTACCAATTTACCACCTGATTCCGTGTTATCTTGTATTGTTTTTAGTTTCCTGTATTGATTTTATGTTGTTTCTTGAATGTCTACTGTTAAATTGTAAGTGCCTTCAATTGTCAGATACACAACAGGTGCTTACAAAATTCCCAGTGACTATAGAAGAACAAAACAAGTTGAAGAATTAAAGAATGCTTTTAATCAACTGAGATTTTGGTGAACAGAATAACAATTTACTGTACTATAAGAACATTTTTAAGTCAAATCAAACCCTGAATATCAAACATAGGTAAGGCCCTAGGAAAGCAAAATATTTTGACTTCGACTATATTTGACCGTTCCTGCTGTACACATTGCATCAGCCTTTCAGAATTCCACCGAAGGCTGTCTTTTCCTGAAATGCCTCCTTATTAAATGTTCACTGTGCCTTCCTTTTCAAACTATCAAACTTTCAATTTTCTCTCTAGAAACAGATTATTTTGGTTTCAAAGAAGAAAATAAACAAAGTAGTTAAATTAATTCAAATAATGTGACTGGCTATTAGGTTGTATTCATTCAAATTGTGCATTTGTCTTCAATGTGGTATTTGAACCTGTGTTGCATCACAATACAGCCATCTCAACTGCATGCATTCTCTTAGTACACTGTATTCTGTGCTGATCCAAGGTTTTTCCACCTTCTGTTTGTAATGCCTGGAATACTCTTCCCCTTCATTCTCTTCATAAATGCTTTGATCAAATGAATACTTCTCTCTTGTTCTGTTTCTTTATACATAAAATGGTGAATTATATATAATGAGGTTTAAGGTCCCTTTTAATTCTAAAATTTTATACTAGAATAACTACATTGAGGTAACTACTTACTATACTCCAGAAACTCTGCTTAGTACTTATTATACAAGGCAGGTATTATTACATCTTTCATATGTGGAACTTGAAATTTAGAAAACTAAACGGTGTAATTTTGGACAGTCCATGGATTGAGAGCTATCTTTAAACTTGATTACATTGAATTCTTATCTTTTTTTTCACTCCATTCAAATGTTTCATCTAATCAAACACATACTGTATTTCCTTAGTTTGACTGCAGGTATGTGTGTAAGAAAATAATTTAAAACCAAATTAATCTATAGCTAGTTCTGCTTTCCAAAAGGTGGTATAAGTACTTAAGTGGACAATTATATTTTCATAGTGCTTTTTCTGCTGAGACTAGAAAGAAAGAAAGGATAACTGAAATTTTTAAATCATTGTCGACCACTGCTAATCCCTTTTATAGGGTGGAATTTTGAATTATGATCTTATTTTATGTGTGTATGGTTGTTTTGCATAGCAGTGTAAATTAAATTAGAATTTTATAATGCAAAATAGAGTCCAGGATATAGAGTATAAATGGAATTAATTTGCTCTGAATAATAATAAAAAATAATAATATAAAAAAATGAACCTCCAGGGAACCGGAGGTTAGAAAAGAGAATGAGCAGAATATTAAGCATATAAGCACACAAAATAACATGGTTAGAAGTTGAAACTTGAGATCATAATTTTGGAAAGGCCAGTAAGAAAATTTCAAGAAATGAAATATATGCTATTCTTAATGTAATATATATAGACATTGGGTTTAGGTCATTAAAACCTTCAGATAGTGAGTGAAGCATACCAGACATTTATGTGTCTTATGGAAGTACTTGGGGAGAAGAGGAAAAGAGAAAAAAATTCAATGAAAAGGAATTTGAAACAAGGACAGATTGCAAAATCAAGAATTTTTCTTTTTTCATAACTTGTAAGGACAATTGAATTGAAGCTGTCCAAGCAAAACTGTCTCTGTAGATGACATAGAAAAAAAGGGAGATGAGAAAGCATAACCAATATTTGAGATCCTAAAATAACCATTTATTCAGGTTTAATTTCATGGCTGCTATGCGTTTGGAAGACTCTTCTTTATTTGATCACTACCTTTTTTTTTTTTTTTTTGCTGGATTAAAGATAAATAGATAAATAAATTACACACATACTTCTCAGTGGTCAGAAAAACAAATGTTTTCATATTTTAGTGAATTTAACATTTATCTTGGAAGCTAGTTAAAGAATCATACTCCAAGGCCCCTGATTAAATTGTGATGAAGTAAATCTGGTTTGAGGTAAGGACAAAAAAAATCTGTGCTACAACAATCAGCAATCTGGTGGTAAGAAATATTAAAAGATAATGCTTTCCCTCAATAATTAGAGACCAAAGTCCAATTAGAGTCATACCTACATGATTATTTTTTATAATGATTTTAAAAATTATTAATTTTTATTTAACTTATTAAATCTATTTTTTCTCTACTATGTAATTGTGTTATTAACAAATAATTATGTTGATTTATGCTTTTCATTTGGGGGGTTCTGTAAAGCTGGAGTAATTTTGAATCTGAGACTTAAACTATTAATGTAATTTAGAATAATACTCTGTTGGCAATTTATTGTAATCCACAGAGAATGAATATAAAAATGTTTCTGAATAGTATTTTTATTATTACCATTAGTATATTAAAATATTTATCATTTAGTGTACATTATACTAAATATTGCATTAGCTACTTTTTACATTATTTTTAATATTTTTCACAAATCTTTTTTATGAAACAGAATTCTAACCCATGTGCAATTCCAAATTTATGCTTATTATTTTTACATAGTTTTTTAATTCATTTTTAGACATGAATCAACCATTTATCGACATGTTTATATTTAATCGTTTCTGTTATTTAATTATGATATTAAGTAATCTAGTTAGTATAAAAAAGATGATAAAATACCAATAAAGAAGTCATTAAAATTTAGTTTTAAATATGTTAGGTTGATTTTTTTAAATGTTCAAAGCTAATTTTGTGAACATACACTAAATTATTTTGTATTTTAAAATTCACTCCTTAGAATCATAATAAAACCACTTTAATCTCCTGATTTATATTTAAGGTTTATATTAGCTAATTATAAATAAATCTAAAACAAAAAATTTTAATAGGCAAAAGTTTAATGACATTCTATAATGTTTCAAGAAAGCTTTTCTGTTTAAAAAGTATTATCTAAATCAATCAATGTTTGTTTCAAAATTACAAAGTTAAGAATGCATATATGTTAAATAAACTTTGAAACATTTATATACATGTTTGTTCTATGTGTTAGTAATACCTGACGGTTGTACAGTTATAGAATGCAGCGTGTGTGTTGTCCATGCTAGCCTTTCCAATATATTAAGTTGTAATAAAACAAAACAAAACAAAACATCTACTTAAGTTAATTAGTATACTGTGTGTTTTGTGACCAATTATTAAAAAAATTTTTAGTTTTGGAGTTTTTGGAATGTTTAAGTGTTGAAATGATAGAGCATGTATCTATTCTGTAGCATACTCTGCTATTAAATGTAAGAACAGTTTTACTGTACAGAAATCTGGAGACATTAACAGAGCTTTATATCTATGGAATAGTCAAATAAATTGAGTTAATATTCTCAACCTTCTATTATTTGAACAAGTTGTTCTAAATATAACTGTGAGAGTAAGATGAGAATAAATAGCACTATATTGAAATTTGTTCATAAAGGAAAATAAAGTAAAATTTAAAAATAGTGAGAAAGAAGATAAATATATCATAGATATGGTGGGCTGAGGGACTCAAATGGGTAAAGCAACAGTACTGTTTCATAAGGTAGTTTAATAAGTGACATATTTATCCATTTGAGGAATTTACTGCTAGGTCTGGGACTCACACTATATCTCTAAAATACCCTAAATAAATGTAATTATGTGACAGCATTGAAAATATAATATTTTACTTACAGAATTTATTGAAGACAGCGATAGTTTTAATCAAAATTTGGATAAAATCTTTTTTAAATTTTAGTATTCACATATATATTTAATTTTTTAAAATAAAAATAACACATTTAACAAAATAGGGCAAGTTTATGTTTGTAATACAAACGAATAATTCCAAATTAACTTAGGGAATGAAAGTACCCAACTATAAAAGAGAAAGTCGTCCATAAGTCTTAGAACCTCTACATAAAAGTACTACTCTACCTTTTTGTGAGTAATATGCCTATAACTCTTACTACCCAAAGACTAATATTTAATGTCACTCAGAACTGAATGCTGACAGAAAGCACCCCTGAGGTGACATGAAATCATGGCAATATTTCTCACACTATTTGTTATATCTACAGTTAAAAAGATTTTTTATGAGACCATCTGAAAATAGTTTAAAGATCTGAAAAATCATATTTGAAGTAAGCTCAGATGTTGAATTGATATATGTCTTATATATAATAGGTTTTATATTATTAGAATCAATTTAAAAAATAAATGTACATGTTGAGCATTTACATAAATAAGTCTGATTTAAATGTTCCAGTAAAAGTTTAAAATTTTCATAGGTTTTCACATATTATATTGTTTTTCACCATTGAGTATCTATCCTTAATACACATTTAAAATGGGAAAACCAACCTAAGTTTAAATCATGCTTGAAATCAGAATATAGAAATTATCAGGAATATTTTAGTAAAAAGGTAGAATTATATCCTATTATCGCTCCAGAGTTCAATTTCTTGAAGTCAGGCTCCTTTCACCTATCTATTTCTTGTGCTCTCCTGATAGACATGGCATACATTCAAAATCACTAAGACAACATTCTAGAAATGAAGGAGCTCTCAGTTTACCAGGAGAAACTAGATAAATACATAATTTAGATAAATATGGTAAGAGCTGGGTAAAGATCTAATCAGAGTAGGGTAAAAGATGTAGCCATGTATTCTCAATTATTTAAAAAACTAATTACCTCAGAACTTAGGTCAGAGTGATGTTTTTGTCTCTTGTGATTCCATGGAACAATTTTTGTGTGCTTTTCAAGGGATGGTTAATTGAATGTATAATAAATATGACATATTTGGATTACACATTTGTAGTCAAGGACGACAGAGAAGGAAGAGTGATTACTCTATGTTTTAGGATAGGAAGGAAGCAAAAAAGAAAAAAGAAAGAAAGAAAGAAAAAGAAACCATTCTTACTGGAATAACTACTTTTAACCATATAATATTATTACCCTAAGTTTTAGGAAAATTCTGTAGTGGCTAGAGTTCATGGTCGTGGTGGAGTTATCTTATAGTTGATGTAGTCTTCCTTTAACCTATGGAATCATTTAGAAGTTTTCTGTTTTTTTTCTGATATTTAGAAGGAAAAATATGTAAAGGTGTTCCCTGGGGTAAGACGAAACTGAATTGGCTGGCTGTAAGCAATTCATACCACTCCAGTAATCCAAAACCCCCAGTGGCCTTCACATGTAATAATTCATTTGCAAATGATGGTAAACTGATCGCTTTCAACAAGACATTTTAGAGCAACAGAAGAATGGGCAGCTATGCTGAAGAAACCCTTTTAAAATTACTGACTTAGTTTATTATTTTCTGTACAATTCAATTCTCTATATGTCCTGACAAGGATTATCTCTCCTTCAAAGAAAGATATTTTTGTTTTCTTACTTTAATATGACTTTTAATACATTTGAAAGCTACCTGCTTTTGGGAAGGAAATATATATGTATAGAGAGATAAAGATAAATAGGGATAGGGATAGAGACTTTAGAGAAACTAAGAGTTTAAAAGAAGAAGCCTGATAGTTACTACAGCAACAACTTTGTTATTTTCTAAGATCATGGTATTTGTGAGTTCATACAGTTTACTTTCTGCCTGCTAACAAAAAGACAAGAAAATTTTAAATTATTTTTAAATGTTATTATGTACATAAACACATTTAAGAGATATTTATGCGTAAATGTTTGAACACAATTTGTGTTTATGGACTGTATTTTCATAATGTTTCATAAATATTTTTGTATTTTAGAAAAGGATTTTTCAAGCAGCAAAGGCCTTTTCAGTATTGTTCTTCTGAATAATGAATTACCCCATCTACTTAAAATAGCCTTTAGATACATGTGTATATATAGTTAAAGAATACTTTAAATTAACTTAGGAATATGTATACACATATCAGTACCTACTCACTATCATATAAACACATTCAATCACCAATGCTGGTTCTCATGATGGGCAGAAATCATAGAGAGAGAAATAAAATGACCTTTAACCATGATGGATTTATAGTCCGATGTAAGAAGGAATCACATATACCTATTATTTCAATACAATTTACTGCAAAAATGCATCCAGAAAATAAATTAATCCAGAAATGGACTATTTCTAGCAATAATTAAACTTATAGAGTTTATAAAGTAGGAGGAATATATGAATGTTTAACCATTCTCATTTGAAAATGTTGTTACAAATGAATATCATAACCTGTAATAATTTTTCTGTTTTACGCTATATTATACTGACTCTACCTGTCATAGGCTAGTTTAAACTACTAGTTGTTCTTCCTAATGCCAGCTACTATTAAAATGTTAAAAGTTCTAAAAAGAATTTAGTAAAAATATGTAAACACTATGAACAAGTGAGATTATATTAGAAAGAGAGAAACTATTCAAAAGATAAATAATTAGTAATGCTAAAATAAAAAATAAAAATGGGCATTACTTTTGATGAGTCTCTATAAGATTTATCAGAGTAAAGAATTAGTGAACATGAAGACAGATGAATAAAAATTATTAAGATAATAAAGAATAAAACAAAACAGAAAAATAGATCATGATCTATAAAACAATAACAAATAGTCTAACATATGATAGATGTATCTTTGGTGTCTGAGAAGAAGAAAATAGGCAGAAAAAATATTTTGAAGATATAGTAGCCATAATTTTCAAAATTAATAGAAAACATTAAACCACAGATTCAAACCACAGCACATATCAAGCAGAATGAAGAAAAATAAAGTGACATCTAGAAAAATCATACTCAAAATGTTGAAAGCTAACAGTGAAGATAAGATCTTGAAAGCAGTCATGGACAGTCAGTGGGGAATAAAAACTATAGACAACAGAATATAAGAAGGATGACCTCACATTAGCAATAATAAAGGTCAGAAGAAAATGGAATAGCATCTTTGGTTCTAATATATTCTGATTAAATAGAGCTCTTACTTTTAATGTAGTATATTTTATTGATAATTTTTGTAAGTTTAGCATCTTTTACCTTATGTAAAAAATTCTTTCTCACCACAAAGTCAGAAAACAATTCTTATATCTCCTATATGTTCTTCTAAAACTTTTAAAGTTTTGCTGTTCCAAATTTAAGTTCTTAATCCATCAGGAATTTATATGTCTATGTGAGCCATACCAGGAAATAAACAAGGTATATTCCTGGCACATTTGGTGAATAATCTTTACTTTCTCTACTTATTTGGTTTAGTCAGACATTCCTATATAATGATAATATACTAGTTTTGTATATTCTATTACATATAATTGGTTAATTTGTCTCTCTCAGTTTCAATACCACACTTTTATTCATTATAGCTTCATAGAAAGACTTTTCAAATTTTTTTCTGAAGTATCTTGGAATTTTTTAAGTGTTCATCCATATAAGTTTAAAAAACAGTTTTCCAGAGTTTCATAAAAAATCCTGTTGGATCTTTATTAAAATATAGTCAATAATATTACAAGTTTGTACAGAAAGAGATGATTACTAGACTTAATGTGGTGATCACACTGTAAGGTATATAAATGTCAAATCACTATATTGTACACCTAAAACTAATATAATAGTTTATACCAACCATTATACTATTATAACATTATAATATTCTATACTAATAATATTGATATATTTTTCTTTAAAAAATAATTGCATTGAATCTTTTGCTCAATTTAAAAAGAATTTGAAAAGAATTGACCTATATGTAATGCTAAATTTTCTTTCACGAATATGGACTGTTTCTAATTTTTAAGACTTTATAAAGATCTTTATTAGTCTAATATTATCTGTAGTTGTTTTAAAATGGTGCACTTAAAATTGTTTTCTTACATTTGTTGCTACAGTATAAAAATGCAACTGATTTTTACATAATGTTCTTACAGCTAGTCATACTGGTAAATTCTAATTATTCAAATAATGAGCATATATTTTTTAAATATTTCTTTTAGAATTATGGTTTTATTTTTCCCTCTATAATCCGTTACATTTGATTTATTTTTCTTGTTATATTCCTTTAGCTAAGAGTTTTGTACAATGTAGAATAGATCCTGTGATAATGTTACCTGTGTTATATTACTTGTTTTAAAATGAATTATTTCTATAGAATCTCAATTAAGAGATTATCATCATGAAGTGCTTTGAATTGTATCAAATCATTTCTCTGTAGCTATAAAATAATCATGTATTTTTCTCCTAGGCTGTTAATGTACTTAATGGCATTTATAAACCTCTAATATTACAGCTCTCTTACATATCATTTGTAATCTCAATTTTCTCATGGTATATTCAATATTTTTTAATATTTAAAAATTTAATTCAAAAATATTTCTGGATTCTGGTTATTATCTTTAAGGATCATGGAATTTACATTTATTGTTATGACTAAAGTAGAGTTACAGTTTTACTTTAACAAAACTGAACAAAGTTATAGTAACTTCTATTGATTTAGCCTATGAGATTAAAACCATTTTATTTAAGTGTTTGATAATATGCACCCTTATCCATTGTGTGGAAGAGTTTGCATACAATAATATTGTCCATTCCTTGAGATTTTTGACAGGACGTGCTTATCTAGTATTTTATTAATTAGAATCTATTAACTATTGTTTCAATTTCTTTAATTTTTAAATTTTATTTTTATAGATATTTGAACATTTTATCAGTGTTCATATATATTAGTGTACAATTTTCCTTGAAGTTCTTTTATATTTTTATCACTTTTATTTTTGTATTTTTATTTATATTTATTTTTGTCTTTTATTATTTTTTTTAATCTTGTTAGAAATTTATCATTTTATTAACATTTTCAATAAACCCTATTATATGTTTCTTCTTCATCTCATTGATTTTTATTATTTGCACCAGTTACCTATCTATTGCTTCTCAAACTCCAAATCCATTCTTTATTGTTCTTCTTGTGATACTGTACTATCTCAGTTTCCAGCTGGCTCAAGGTTAAGACCTGTGAGCAGAAAGCAAAGAAGGATACTTCAAGTGTAAGGGGACTCCCTTGGAGATTTTGTACTTTTTATCTTCTGGTTCCTGCAGGTGCTTGGTTGCTGTGCAAGACACCCCTGGATCTCACCCCCAGCACCCATGTGTGTGGCTTTAATGCAAGTTTCATAGGTGCTCCAATTGGCTTCTTAGCAGTGAGTTTAGCAGCACTCACCCTATTGTACCCTTTCCCCACATCATCTCTTACCCAAATGGCTTTTCAACAATTTCAAAACCATTTCTTCACCTCCAGCTTCTTGATGAGTTTTACTGATTACCGGTGGTCAGACCCAGCCCATGGCACTTGGACCACCAGCATAAGCCCTTGTCCTGTGGGCCAATTCTGGCCAGGAAAATCCATCAACTTCTCTGCCATCCAGAGATGGCTCCAACCACACCCTCTCCAGTCAAGTCTGAATTGCAGCCTTGCAAAGGGCCTCTCCTTAAGACAGTTTTTTCTTTGGGTTTCCTCCCACAGTCTTATAATATTCTCATAATTTTATTTTTTTATTCCCTTAGAGAAGCTAATTCTTTGTAAACAGTTAATAACTCTTTATAGTATAAATTATAAAATTTGTGTAATTTCTGTGTCCCCTGATAATTATCTTTATCATTTACTTACTGCTTTTAGAGAAGGCTTATAATTGTTATTTTTAACTTCTAAATTTGAATAATTCATTGACTTTTAGCTTGTTTGTCTTTTGTAATAATTTAAGGTTACAAGTCTCTCTAAGTACCATATTTACTACTTCCCAAATATTTTTAAAAAGTGTGTGTATGTGTGTGTTTCTGGCATAAAAAAATAAATGATCTGAGCTATGATTGGTGTTATGATTAAATTAAAATTATGTAACACAGTAGACAGGTAGAGGAGGTGTGGCTTATCTTAGAGTGAGTGGTCAAGGTTGGCATCTCTTAGAAGGTACCATTTGAACTGGTGAAGATTATTTCGAATTTTGACTCCAGTGATGGTGACAAAGAGCTGGTCACATTTTTGAGTGTGATAGCCTGCTTAATAAACTGATACTAATATCTTTGGACTTATCTTTTCTCCTCTTGAGACATACTACCCTCCTTGTTCTGCACTAGGTTTCTTGTTGGCTTCATTCCTCCCTCATTGAATATGTCCATTTGGTTATTTTGTTCTATGATTCAGCTGCCATAGTATGAGCCCTCCCTAGAGAAGAGAAAGATTTATTTGCTATGCATCATCTAAGTAGAAAAATTATGATAAGTAAAAATAAGTAAAATATTAAGTAAATATATGGTATCTCAACAAATTCCCATAAAGCCTCCTTTTAGCAATTGATATCTATCACCTACCTCTATGACCTTGAGATATGCCTTTTTAAAAAATCTTCAGTTTATGTCTGCACAAATCTTTTTACATATAATCTCCTTTGACTGCCATCTCTTATGGAATAACCATAGTTTTTCAAGCAGGGCTTTGAAAAGGAAATGGGAGACAGCCATTTGTGCTGAGTGTGCTCTCTCTACTTCATTTGTTCTTTGTTTAAATCTACATTTTAATTCTTTAAATCTACATTATAATTCTTTATTTTAGTATATTTTCTGGTCAAAAGAAGACCTCTATTAAAGAATAGACTCAACACTAAGCAAGCTTTATTTTACTTTAAGTTACATTATCAGCTTTATTTAAAATTTTTTGTTTTTAAAAGCCATAATAGCCTCTTCACTGAATTCATGATGTGTTTATTTTCTTTTATAATATCACAGAACCAACAATTGTTCTTTTCAAATTTAGTAGATTGTTTTTTCTCCACAAATGTGTCTATATTGCCTTCACTCTATTAATCAGATCTTCTTTCTTCTATTTATAAAGGATACTTTTAATTCTAATTATCCAAGGTGAAACCTAGCCTTTCTAATGTGACATCATCTACAAAGAGAATTTTTACATCTTCTAGTCCATCATTCTGGACAGTGATGAAAGCATAAAACTCTGAGTTTAATATTAATCCTGTAGGACACCAGTTGTTATATCCTCTGTCTCCATACTGACCCTTGTTTATTGCTTTTTAATTATAATTTAGTCAGTTGCATGCTGACATAATAGCTGTATAATCTAAACTATATTTCCCAAGTACTGTGATAAGGATATTAAGCTCAATATACTATGCACTAAGGTCTCAAAAACCTCGTTAATGCTACATTAATGTTAGTACATCACAGTGGTATTTATGAATACCCCAAATCCCTTGGAGTTATACTTGGCAGTATTTCAAAATATAATAGTATCTAAGTCACCAACCATCTGTCAGTACAGCTGGGTGAGGGTAACAAGTTCATAAAAAAGGGAAAACAAATATAAAGCAATGGATGATCATTGGTGACATTTCAAGAAAGAGTTTGATTATAATCTATCATTTAAAAAATCTAAACTTGCTCTGCTTTACTCAAAAACATCAATTTTTCTGTTTCCAGTTAATGATGTCAGTGAATAATTTTAAAACATTATTACTGTGGCCAAATATTTTGCTGTGCTTACCTTTCCAAGAGCAATAGAGCAGTCTTAATATTCAACAGGCAACCTGATGATCTCACAAGTATTGATAAGTAAAGAATTTTCTCATGTGTATACACAGAGTAATAATTGAAACCCCAGAATAAAATTACTTTTCTGGTTATTAATTTTCTTATTAAATGAGTTGATACTGATTAAAATGATTGACAAGCAAAGAGTTAAGAAATAAGCTGTAAATTTTTCTAAATTTTTACCAGTAGATCTTTCATACCTCTAAAACACTCAAAAATATTTATGCTTTGCAACCCTTTATTCTATATGTGTTAGAATTATCATAATTCCTAACTGTATTAGAGTGCACTGCAGGAAACAGAATATACTAGCAGGGAAAAAAAAGATAATAAAAAATTGTTCTAATAAATTATCAGAAGAACTACATGAATTAAATTATTACTGAATATTAATTTCAAGAATACACCATCATATCTGCATGTTAAAGATCAGGAATCTGCTTCCACTCTCTTTGCTGTACCACAAATGTCTCTCACTTTCACATAGCTGGTACTACCAATCAGGAGCTTGAATACTTGCTGCTTAAGCAGTACTTATGTATTGTATTTTAGGTACTTCACTTCAGGAAAGAAAATTATAAGGAAAATAATGTTGCTTCTTATTGACAAAAATAATTAACAATTTGAGTTGTCAATAAGTACTTGTTAAATATTTAGTGACAAGTTTAAGTTGAGAGATAATAGTGAAATATGATGTCATATTTACTTATCAGGGATGATGATGTTCAGAGTTTATTTTAAAATACTGTGATGAAGCACACATTTTAAGTATAAATTAAGGGAAGAAATAAAATCTATTAAACTTATTTGGGTTTTATAGTTATATGCTACATATTTTTCTGTAGAATTTACTTATGAGAGATGTACATATCATTTCTGTGAAAGAGCATATTTTTTATTTTAATTGAAATTTTGAATTTAATTGTAACATTGATTTGAACTTAAACAGAATTATTAAAATAAAATTTATTAAAAACATTTCTTTCACACTAATGAAATTCTTCAGTCTATGCTGAGAACATTTTGAAGATGGCATCTTTACCAAAAGCAGGAGTACTGAAAAGGGACAGATTAATTTATTGAAAGAAGCTGGAACTGAAGATAATGGTAAGACTTAGAACTGAAGTATGATTTCAGCATCTCTAAATCTCCATGCAATGGACTAACTTTGGGAACCATGGAACAAAGTGTTGCTCAGGCAATGAGAAAATTACTGCAGTTATCAGGACAAAGGAGCATCCATCAGGACAAAGGCAATAGGAGAAAGTCCACAGATGGGAAGCTACATCTGTCATTTAAAAGTCCATTTCTGCTTTTGAGTTTCTTAACTGATTGGAAGAATTTGAAGGTATGGGTGAAATAAGTCATTAATCCAGGTGCTGAAGGTTGAATAATAGATGAAACTTTTTTATTTGTGTGTGTTGTTTGTTTAACTGAGATTTTAAGATAAAGTCTTCTGAATATTTTTGAAAGTTTTAGAAAATATGTAAACTTCTTAATATGTTAGTATTGATTTTCTCCAGGTGTTATTAAAGTTTTCTGACCTTAAAGGATATGTGTTTAAAATAAGTTTTCTATATATGAGACCATAAGCCTATAGAGATTGCTATTTGAAAATGGTGGACTTTGTTATATTGAAAAAGTGTTTATAAATGTTTTCTAATCCTTGTGGATAAATACATTTATTTCTCCCTATCCCACATACATACAACTCTCCGCTAATTTTTTTTTACTATACATTTAATCTTATCTGTCAGTCCAGAATAATTAAAGACACTGAGTCTACTAGGCTGGGTAAGACTACTGGAACAGTCATTTATTCCACAGACAAAAAAAATTATAAGAGGAAAATGCTGAAAACAATCTTGGAGGCAATCTAGTTGAGTTTCTTCATTTTACAGGCTGAGAAACTAAGATATTATATTACCCTTCTTAATTTTTCTATGCTACACATTTTGATGTATATTACTTTCTTGAAAACATTTATTAATGCTCTTGAAATCAGCTTTATTTATATAAAATGTGAACAAAGAACAGTGACTTGGTGATATATTACTTATTGTTCATAAATCAAATTTTTCTGATGCTTTCTATACCTTATAATCTTTTATTATCTGTTTGACATTCTGAGTGATATATTTAAGGGAGACTGGATTATGTTTTTTTTTTTGTTTAATGGATATTTTGGTTTATAATGGCAGGCATTTAAAATAACAGTATTATTTTAATTTTCTCAGACTTGTTTTAAAGTTTTGTTACAGCCACTTTGTTTCTGTTGTCTCCTTAGTGTTAGAGAATGGTTCTTACTTTAGAGTTTGGTCTTTATTTTTAATATCTTACCTTTCTGGACTCTCCTTTAAAAGCCCCAAAGGGCTCAGCAGTATCTCCACTCTGGGTTGGGAGAAACTCTATCATATACCAACACAGCAAAATCTCAGTGCTTTTGCTAATCTCTAACTCCAGCATCAAATGTTCTCTGTTAGGTCTGTGAGGCCTTGCTCTTGGCATGCATGCAAGGGATCAAGGAGAACCCCTAAGCAAACTTCTGGAGATGATTCCCATGTTTTATTGTATTGCACACCACACATATTCTAAATATTTCAACAAGATTGCATAAGAGGATAATGCTGAAAACAATCTTGGAGACAATCTAGTTGAGTTCCCTCATTTTAAATGCTGAGAAACTAAGATATTATATTATATTGCAGATCGCCAGGGTAAAAGGGGTGCTCGGTTCATTTGTTTCCTTTTGTTCAGCTACCACAGTTCTGTTCTCTTATCTGGTGATTTCATATCAGCTTTTTTCTTTAATGAATGGAAGTCCATAATATTTATATAAGTTAGTTTATAAGTGAATTTAGTAAAGGTAGCCATATGGACAAAATCTGTGCAATATTAGAGTACTTCTTAAAGATAATTGTTTCAAATATGCTTTTATTTGAAAATTTAAAAAAAATCAAAAACTGAAATTATTTTGACTGTTGTATCTTTTATTCTCCTTTTGCCTTTATGACAAAAAAGTTTTTTTGAAAATTTTATGACATACTACATTCCCATTCTCTACCACATTCATATGTAGTTTTATCATTATATTTTAACATTAGAAAACCCAAGTGCATGATCCTTTTGCAAACAAAATTACATGAAATCACTTGTTCTATGACAAAAATGGAATTAAAAATACTATTTTTATCTCAGTAAGTACCACTTAATATTATTTTCATATTTTGAGATGTTAGTAAGATTATATAATATGGTCACAAACAAAACTATTTTATTTAAATAAAATAGAAATATATTTAAAAGGTTACAATAAGTAATAAATTCTCCTTTGGTTTTTGTCTTTAACTATTCATACAGTATTTCTAGCAAAATACCCTCAGCCTACAAACCTCAGTAAACTGTCTCCAAATCTTTAAAGATGTCTCATTAGTCCTCGGGAACAAATCCATTTTCATAGTATCCCTGCTATCCTCCATGTGTCACCATTACTCTTTGTGGCTCCATCTGGCTCAGTCCTCCCAGCCTGTTACATTCACCACTGTTTTGCCCATATGTTTGGTAGTATTGCTATACTTGGTACAAATTCAGATAATAACCTAAGTTCTATGCAGAATTACTCATCTCTCAGATAACTAATATTCTTCATCAGTTAAGCTTAAGACTTCTGAGATTGGCTCACACTCAAGAAAATTCTGAGTGTCTTTTTTCCACAACATAAAACACATCTATACTTCTTTTAGTTCTTTCTTTGAGTTTACTGGGCAATTCAGTAAAGAATTATGCCCAAACTTCATTCCTCTATACACAAAGGGGTTCACTTCCAATACAAATAGACTGCTTCTAAGGCCACTATTTGTTGAGCCGCTTTGATTTGTTGAAATCTGCAGAGGGGTAAGGTCCAAACTAAGTTCCTGCTACACTACTAATAAAACTATTTTTAATTATTTACAAAATGAAACTGATATATTTACATACATTGGGACATATAAAAGAAATTGATAGAGCAATATATGATGTCGAAGATTACAGTATTTGACTTGAGATAAACAAAAATTTAAAGACCGATTTACTCATCTACTACTATATATCCTTTGGCAAATTATTTTCTTTTCTAAATCTGCAATATTATGATAAAATAAGAAATATATATTTTAGTCTTCATTTCTGTCTCCTGGCCAGAATTTCTAAAACCTTTATAATTTCCTAAGCAATAAAGGTGCTAACATCATCTTTTGTTCTAATATTTGGTCTTTGACCTCAGTTACTGACATAGAGCTCCTAAATGCCCTGGAATTGCTTGAGTCATAAGAGCATCTTTTGTTCTCAGGAGGTACTCTTGGTGGTATCCTGGGTAACCGGTCACCAGAAAGGACCAAGCCATGATTAGAAGTTTTAAAACTCATCCTCCCAAGGAAAGGAAGTGTTGTAGGAGATGCCTGTGGTGCAGAATGTTTCTGGCAGGATGTCTGGTGTTGGAGCAACAAGAACAATGGAAGCAAATGTGGACTTGCACACAAGGACACATTGCAGGAAGGGTGCATACACTTGACCAATTCCCAGACTTCTTATTCTAGGGACTAAAAATAATACTTAAGAAGATAAGAAAAAGGTTAATTGAGCTGATGTGGCTGAGAACACGAAGGTGGCTTTGAAGGCTGAATCTGGGAGTTGGCTGTAGCTTGTATCTACTAACCTGAGAGTAACTAATTATTAAATTATAGAGCTAGCATTGTTGTAAAACTTAATAAAAGGCCATGGAGATAGGGGTTGGTGTGCTAGCCTTGTCCATCCTCCTCTCCTTTATCCATGTAATTGACTCATTTCCAGATTCCGACTCTTCTTCCAAACCATCTCCACAAAAAAGAAGAAGGGCTGGAGACTGAATTAATAATTAGTCATGCTTACATGTTGAAACCTTCATAAAAATGTCTAAACTACAGCCTTCAGAGAGCTTCCAACTTGGTGAACATATTCACATGCCAAGAGAGCGGTGTACTCTAATTCTTTGGGGACAGAACCCTTCCAGACTTCTCTTCCTATATATCTTTTTATCTGGCTATATATATATGTATCCTTTATCATATCTTTTATTATATAAAAAACTAGAAAGTGTTAAGTCAGTGCATCCCCAAGTACTGTGAGGCATTCCAGCAAATTATTGAACCTGAGGAAAGGACTGTGAGAACTCCAGTTTATAGCCAGTTGATCAGAGGTACAGGTGACAACCTGAAACTTGCTATTGGCATCTCAGGTGGAGGTGCTCTTGTGGGACCAAACCCTTAACCTGTGGGAACTGACACTAATTTTAAGTAGATAATGTCAGAACTGAATTGAGTTGTAGGACATAGAGCTGGTATGGGGGAACAATTCACACATCTGATTATAGAAATTTTCTTTGTAGAGAAAGGAAACCAAGTTCTTTTTCTTACAGAGTCCTAATTTTTCATATGCAAAATAATTTCTTATAGAGTCGATACATAAAATATACAAAATAATAGCTTAAAACATTTCTTACGTATCTAGAAGAGAGCAGGAATCAATAAATAATATGTATGAAGTGGTTCATCAAGCAATTTAACTATTATTTGGCAAAAAGCATTCATGTTCTGAAACTCTTAAAACACTCCTTCAGAGACCCAGAGTTCTAAGAAATAAATTATGAAAATTAACCTTTTATCTCATAATTATATTTAGTCATTATTATATATTATGAAAATGGAGAAGTAGTAGTGATCATATTCTATTGGTTTAATTATTTTATAAATCAGAAGAACAATAACAAAAAGGGACATCTTGTATTTATTAATGCCCTTTCTATTTCAATAAATTTTTTTAAGTGGCTTAGAATATAATATGTGAACATTCAGTAACCAATTAGAGAACAAACTGACAAAATTAAGGGAAAACTTGTAATTTCTAAATAAATACAGTACTATTTCTGAGTTCCCTTAGAGCCAATACAAAATAAAAAGAGTGAGAGAGTGAGAGACAGAGATTATGACCTATGTATCTCTCATTAAGTAATAAAAGTGGTACTATATCTTTGTAAAATATTTGTGTTTTCCTGTCTTACTAGTCAGAACTCTTGGTCATGAGAATAAAATAATCATTTATTTGATTATTTAAGATAAAAATCAGTGCATATTTTAACGTATAATGGCAGCATAGAGAATCAAAGGACAGGCAAAAAATCTGGGCCCCTGGAATACAAACATAGAATGGCAAGCTCTAGGAAATACAGGAAGTGTTCTATTGCCACTTCTCTCTGCATCACTGTTTAACAGAATTGTTCTCTTTCCTTGAGACAAAGGAGAGATGGGGAAAATGGTAGAGGTACTGATATAATCCTGCATTAATAAAGCAATATAAACTTTACTACTATAAATATGCCCTGAAATACATAAAGGCTCAAATAGTCTAGAAGTGTATTTCTTAATCTTATAAAGTAAGAGAGAGAGAAACAGAGAGACAGAGAGACAGAGAAAGAGAGAGAAATGTTATTCAAGAACCCATGCTCTATTCTGCCTGTAGCTTGGCTGTCTTCCAACTTTGTTTTCTAAGAACGGCATACTCATGTACAACTAGATAGTAAATGAAAAAACACAGGCATGGGAAGCATACATGAATGAGTCCTGAAAGTGGTACAGATGACATCCATTTCTGGTCCATTGCCTAAAACTCAGTCATATGACCAAATTTAAAGTGTAGGTGTTATCTAGATGTGTTCCCCAAATGAAACAGAATGTTTCGTGAATACCTAACAAGACTCTGCTACAATACCTAATAAAATAAAGAGTCAAGAAATCCTGTATAACATCAAAAGAAAAAGAATTAAGGTTTAATTGTATCATTTAGAAGTACAACTATAACCAAGAGAAAATTAATTAGATAAATTGAAAATTGAAGTGAGGCAGAGTAAAGTTAGTATAATTGAGCTAAAGCTTATTTCATGGTAAGGGTCAAAACATAACTTCAATTTCAATTCCTGCCTCTTAAAACAGGCTTTACTATAACCATCAGGAGAAAATAAAAACAGAAATTGTCAAAAATATTGAGACCAAATATAATGAGGCATATTCTGGGAGATAGGGGTTTGGAAGTTTTTTTTGTTGTTATGAGTCTCTCGATGTATCTTTTTTGAATATCTTCTAAATAGTGAGGAAGCCAATTTAAAATTTGTGGGTTTTCTCTCATTATTTTTATTTATACAGTGTTACATTTTATACAATGTTATTTTATATAATATTTATACAATGTTACGACAAAAATGAAAATGAAATATTAAAAGAATATATTAGTTTTCTATAGCCTCCATAAGAAACGATTATGAACTCGGTGGCTTAAAACAACACAAATTTATTATTTAACAATTCTGTAGGACAAAAATCTAGCAAAGTTATCAATTGGCTAAAATCAGAGTGTTGGCCAGCTGCATTCCTTTTAATTAAATGTAAAACTATAATTAAAATATAGAAAAAAATTTTCCAATTTGAAAGAAAATACAATTTACAGATTTGAAACAAAATACAAAATATCTGAAGTTAAGCAAATGCTTAAGAAGTTTAAAAAACTAGAAAATTAAGGAAAATATAGTTAATAATCACTAAAAATCATGAAAAATGTCTAGGTATAAAATTAATAGGTAGCAAAAACTAATGCAAAGGTGAATGCTAAATAGAGTAAAATAGGAAAAAATAAAAATCACAAATAAATATAATATTTTAAAATAATTATAATTAACAGAAAGTTAAAGATTTTAAAAGTAAAATAAATGTTTCACTACTAAAAAATTACAAAACACAATACAAATAAAAATAAAATTTTATAAAGTAAACAATTCTCAAAGAAGAGAAAACTTTCAAATATCATAATCATAAACACTGGACTTTTTCAATGATTAACTTGTAACACATAACAATAAAAACTATTATCCTCTTATACTCATCACAGCTGCTCAGAGGGACAGATGTCTTTTTTGAGGCTTTTCCCTGCTGATTTTAAAAGGCGACTTAAACCCAAGTGGTCACTCAAGCTTGTTCATGGTCTTATGAAATGGAAACGTATCCTAAATCATCTGTGTAGCTAGAGAACCAGGAAAGATATTACTTCCACTTTCATTGGAAAAATTTGCCTGAGCAATTAATCCAGTTTTGGAAAATTGATAAATTATATTTCAACAGTAAAAGTTGTTCCTTTATCTTGGACAGATTAATAAACAATGGAGGCACAGTGTCATAAGATTGTATTATCAATTTAAATGATTCTGCTTAACTTCATCAAGATAGCATCTAGTTTATCTAAAACTCACCAGGCTTTTTGAGTATCTCTTAAACAGTGAGAGAGCCATTTTAAAATGTGTGGGTTTTCTCTTATTTGGTTTAATTTTATAATTGCTTTTACAATTTTAGTAATAAATTTTTAGAGGATTTTTGAATATTAGAACAGATATACAGCAACACTTACATTCTATCCTTTGAGTATTTAATATCTAAGGAAGCTTTGGCATATTATAATCAATAATAAGTTATTTAAAATTATAAACATAATAACCAATTTTCTCTTGTAACTTTAAATGCATACTACAAATATAGTGAATTTCCTTATAATCTTGTGTGTTTTTAAATTAATAATACTCAATTCCTTTTGTTCTTTGACTGATGCTCAGTTAACTTACGAGTTTGGAAGATTAAATTGCATTGAACAATTAATACCATTTGCAAACTTAATAGTTAATTAAATTATCTTAAATTGTTTTAAACTGTAAATTACAAGTTAAAATAGCTGAGTCTCTAAGACATTTCAAATATCTTAAAATGTAAACCCAAATACACTCAGAGTTAAAACAAAATTAATATTTGCTTGCCTATTTGAGTAACATATTTATACTTTAATCCCAAACAAAATTTTTTAATCATTTCTGCTTTATCTATATTATACTTATACTATCCTGTATTTGCAGATAATTTTTTCAGTTATGGTTCTGACAAAAAAAAAAATCTGGGTTACTTTAGAATGTAGAGATTAATTAAGAGACTACTTACAGAAATAGATAGAAAATGGAAACTGTTGTTCCGAGAAATTTGTGTAGCTGGGAACCCATACTATTCCTAGGACTGAAAAGACAAGAGAAGGAAATAGTAGTAATAGTAACTCATTGAGAACTGGAATATGTGAAGAATTGGCTTCACTGTGGGAGCTATAATTCTGGAGAGAACATCTAGTCACATCTTCATTTCCTCATGCCCCAACTGAAACTTCTCAAGGAGCTCTGCTTCCTTCTTGTTTGTGTGAAGTGTATTCAAGAGTGAAATTGGTTGATTCCCATGACTAGTTGTGTATACTTAGTAACACATTTCTAGATCCCTTTAATGAGATAGCTGGAAAAGATATTAAAGGATATGTTTAAATGTGTTCTCACTAATATTTCCTCTTTATTCTAGTCTGTCAAAAATATAACTTTAAATCATAGTATTATTTTAACTTTAAAAATTTTTAAATTGAAATATAATTGGATGAGTACCTATTTAAATATCAAACCCTTCGACTGTATCTCCAGTAATGTCCCCCAGTCCTTTATTACACCATGCATCATGTTGATCAACATTCTGTTTTTATTATCAGTAGACATGTTGCTTTATTGTCTCAGGGCCTTTTGGTTTCATTGAATACTCATTATAGATTCTGGACTCTCAGAATTTTCTTTCAAAATTATCATAATTTGAGGGCATAAATTTTGGCATTAAGTGTTGACCTTGAGTTTAAAGTACAACCTCAGGGATTTTTTAACTGAGATTTTTTTCTCTTTTATGGCAGGTAGATCTGATTGTTGGACCATCACTATATACTTTTTGAATAATGGTCACTGGAAGGATCTATCCACATCCTAAATGTAGAATCTGTGAAAATAATCTTATGTGGAAACATCTTTGCAGATGTAATTAAATAATTAAGAATCTCCAGATGACACCATCCTGGATTATCTGGTAGTCCCTAACACCAAAGACCAGGATCCCTAGAAGTGGCACAATGATATTATTGAACCAAAATTAAGATTGCCACCTGCTGACTCTGGGCTATTCATGCCTGAATCAACAGACAGAAGAGGAGGCAACACAGGAGAGAAGACCATGTGAAGACAGAGTCAGAGACTAGGGTAGTGCAGACACACAGAATACTGACAGCCACCAGGATCTGGAAAATGCAAAGAAAGAATCCAGAAAAAGTGTGGCCCTGCAGAAATCTTAATTTTAGAATTCTGGTTGACAGAATTATAAGATAATAAATGTCTGTTGAATTAAGCCACCCAATTCGTGGCAAGTTATGGCAGTCATGGGAAACTTGATGTGCATCTTGTTTAAATCTGCATTTATAAACCAATCTATCTTCCTAAGTTCATTGTAAACTCAGCAGGCTCAAATCTTTTATGATTCAAGTTCGAGTATTGAACTGTAGGCAAATTTTTCTTCTAGTTGTCATGAGCATTCTTAATAGATCCAAATCTTATTCAACACACAAAAGTTGCTGTTCATTGAATATAACTCATGGTTTCCTGATTACATTGTATTCTTTTTATAAATAATGTTCATCCTTTTAGTTCCATCTCTGAGTACATATATTCCACCCAAACTTCACAATCTGAAAAGCTATCTTTCATGACTTAAGTCAGAAACAGAATCTAAAACAAGGATATGTGTGCACATGATTTATTAAGGAGATGTTCCCAGGAGAAATCAGTAAGGAAATGGAAGAAGCAAGTGACGGAGTGGTGAGAAGCCTTGAAAGAGTGTGATTTAATTCCAAAGTCCTACAGAGGAAAGGCTTCAGGATAGCAATATACTGGTGTATAAGTTACTCTCAGAATTGTCCTATGGGACAGTGGAGCTAAGCTCACTTAATTCCCACACGTGTCAATTACTCTGGCTCACCACATCAGCAGGTGCAGAGGCTTCACTGCCCCTTCCAAAGACCAAGAAGTCCTGAGAAGAGAAGCTGTAGTGCAGGGCAGTGGAAGGAACTGCACATCAAAGCAGGCACCTGCATCACACACTGCACAGTGCTTCAGGCTTAGAGGAATTTCTCATCCCGATTCTCGTCTAACTCCTGTCCTCCTGAGCTTCACCTACAAGTACTATCAGTCACTAAAGTTTATATATTGCTTCAAAGGTAATAAATAGGAAGCTTCCAAACTCAGTGTTTCCTCTCTCCACTTCAAGATTTTATTTAACAGCTGAGGTAATCTGAACTCTCATAAGATATCAGTTTTCTAAGTTCACTCATAGATTTCCTTTTCTCTTATCATGCATGATAAATACCTTTCCAATTGTGCATCTTTTCCTCTATGGAAGGTTATTTATTTGTATAGATGCCTTATCTGCTTCTTGTTCTTCTTACATTAAGCCTCTGTGTAAAGGAGTATTTTTCCTTCCATTTATCTTTGCATACTTTCAAGAAAATAGGAGTGCCCTGTAGGATTTCAAAAATATTAATTTTTATTTAACAAAATGAAAATATTGTTTTTCTTCCAGGTAGTTTTATATGATTTCCAATTTTGTTTTTAAAATTATTATTGATTTTAGCTATAAGAATAGTTCTTTTGATTGGAAATACACAAATTTCATTCTACCCGTTATAAGACAATGAAATATTTGATAACTAGAATTTGTCAGATGCTTCTAGATTCTAAGTAAAGGAGATTATTATATAAAATGTTATGAGCCAGCAACGATCAACTCATAAGTGATATTATAGTACAAAAAGATCAAACCCTGCATAGCACATTTTACTGGAAATATATTCAACACTATAGTTCATAAGCAAATATTTTTACATATTTTAAAATTTTAACTGGTTTTGTTCTGTTTCAGATTTTTTTATTTACTATAAAAAGTGTATTAATTGACCTATTATTTATTGTTAAATAATTATCCCTGCATTATAAGATAAAAATTAGTATGGTAGATTTATGTGTACACAGATTCTAGGCTTATTAACTGTATATTTTTAGGAATATTACTTAACATTCTGTGCTTTAGTTTCCTGGCTTGTAAAATGGGGATTGTAAAAGCATCTACCCCATATGATTGCATTATAATTAAGTATGCATTTATACATAAAGCACTTAGGACAGAGTCTGGCAGATAGCAACTAACAAAAGTTGGCTATTTTTATTTTTTATGTAAAAATAATAAGAGAAAGACTTTGGATCATTTTCATTGTCCGGATTAGAGATATTTTTAACCATGTTAATGAATATACTATTTTATCTTTGTATTATGTAACTTTATGCATATAATATGTGCTATTACATAATTTTTTATATTCTTATTTTATTTCTTAAACTTTTATTTTGAGATAATTGTTGAATTACAGTTAGGAGATTGTAACAGCTAAGAAACAGCTAAGACACTAAGTATTTCCATTACCATAGGATCCTGTTAATCTGTCTCTGTTAATTTGATTATCATGTTGTCTTTTTGTAGCCACCCACCTCCCTCCCTTCCTTTCCCGCCCCTTTCAAAACACCTGACAACCACTACTCTGTTCTTAATTTATATAATTTTGTCGTTTAAAACATGCTATGTAAATAGAATCATGGTATGTAACCTTGGAAACTGGCTTTTGTTTTTTCACTCAGTCTTTTTCTCTGGCGATCCACCAGATTTTTATAGTTGTCAATAATCTATTCATTGTTGAGTACAATTTCATGATCTCGCAGTTGTTTAACCATTCACTGAAAAACATGTTAATTTATTTCCATTTTTGGCCTATTACTAAACAACTGTCTATGTACAGATTTATGTGTGAATTCATTTTTATAACTCTGATGTAAATGACCAAGTATGCAGCTGCTGTTCTGTATGGCAGTGCCCTTTTTTTATTTTAACTATTATGATAATTATGCAGTACTCTTTCATTGTGGTTTTAATCTGCAATTCTCTAATGGCTAGTGAAATTAAAAATATTATTTGCTATGTGTGTCCTCTTCAGTGAAATGTCTCATATTATTTGACTACTTACTAATTGGACTTTCTTTTTTTTCTGCTGAGTTTTGAGATTTTTTTTTTTATGTATTCTAAATACTAGTCCTTTGTGTGAGATTTGGCTTGCAAATATTTTTGTCCACTCTGTAGACTACCATTTTATTGTCTTAACAAGTTCTTTCATAGAGCAAAAGTTTTTAATTTGATTAAGTCCAATTTATCAAATTTTCCTTTTATGTATTGTGCTTTTGCTGTTGAAGGGGACCTAAGTTTGGCCATCCTACAACTGCCTTTTGGGATATTGATTCTAACCTGGTTATTAAGAAGCAAAAGACTCAGAAAGAACTTTTGGTCCTCTACCCCTTGCCTAAGAAATTCTGTTGGGAAAACCTGATTTAGGAAGACAACCTTATCATAATTGCCTTAGTTTTAGACAGGAAGACTTCAAACTGGCAAAAATCTACCTGCTATATTTTTTCTCTTCTTCCTTAATTACCTGAAAATTACTTTTTAGTTTTATAATTTAAAGCCCCATTTCTCCCTTTTCTCCTTTGTCCAAAATGTTATGTTCACCTGATTTTGCCTCACTGACTTTGAGAATTTTCATACTTGTGAGAATTCCCTGGGCACGTGTATTAAAATTTGTTTTTCTCCTGTTAATCTGTCTCTGTTAATTTGATTATTAGCATAGCTAGCAGAAATTGGAAAGTGGGAGGAAAAGTATTATTTTTTTAATAGAATATTAGAAATTACGAATGTTTTGCTTAACGCTAGATTCCAAATATTCTCTCATTATTTTTTCTACGAGTTTTATAATTTTGTTTTACATTTAAATCTGATTCATTTTAAGTTAATTTTTGTATGAGGTATGAGACTTAGGTCAAGGTTCGTATTTTTTCCTATGGATGTACAATTGCTACAACTCCATTTATTGAAAGGCTGCATTTCATCTAATTTCTTGTGCACCTATGAAAGCATAATTCTGCTAATTTTGTTTTTCTGGTTTTTGGAAACTGTTCTGTTTTATTGATTTATATGTCTATCCCTCTGCCTATACCATACTGACTGTATTACTGTAACTGTATAATGAATCATAAAATGAGGAAGATATTTTTCTCCCACTTTATTCTTCTTTTTCAAAATTGTTCTAGTTATTCTAGTTTATCTTCCAATATAAATTTTAGAATAATTTTTTCTATATCTACAGAACTTCTTGCTGAAATACAGATAAAAATTTTGTTAAATTTGTGAATCAACTTGGGGAGACTCCTCACCTATATTATGTTGAGCTTCTAATCCATGAGATGGTCAGTCTTTCTATTTACTTAGAAATAAAATTTTTTAATTTCATCAGCATTTTTTAGTTTCCAGAATACAAGTCGTGAACATGTTCTGTTATATTTGAACCTAAATATTTAATTTATTTTGAGCAATTATAAATATTATTGTACTTTTAATTTTGCTGTCCCTGTGTTCATTATTAGTATAGAGATACAAATGATTTTTATATGTTTATCTTTTCTGTGACCTTCTTGAACTTACTTAGATCTAGGAATTTGGGGTTTTCTGTACATTCCTTGGCATTTGCTCCCTAGACAATTATAGCATCTGCAAACAGGTATAGTTTTATTTCTTTCTTTTAATCTCTACAACTTTTATTTCCTTATTTTGCCTACTGCATGGGAAAACATTGTGTTGAATAAGAGTGGTGAGAGCAGACATACTTGCATATCTTAGGGGAAAAGCATTCGGTTTTTCATTATAAAGTATTATGTGAGCGGTAGGATTTTTTTATAGATGCCTTTATCACGTTGAAGGAGTTCCCCCCTTTTCCTATTTTTCTGAGAGATTTTATCAAGAACTGTTGGATTCCATTCAGTTTTTTCCATTCTGTAGCAATGGTTATGTTGTGTTTGGTCTTTTTTCTCTGTCAATCTTGCTGAGGTTTGTCAATTGTATTAATTTAATAAAAGCTCCCATTTCATTTTTTTGTTGTTGTTTTTCTATTTTCAATTTAATTGATTTTTGCTGTTATTCTTATTTAATTTTTCTGCTTGTTTTGGTGTTTATTTTAATCTTCGTCTACATAATTGAAGTAGAAACAGTAGATATTACTGAGCCATTTTCTATTTTCTAATGAAAGCATTCAGTGCTATAAATTTCCTTCTCATCATTATTAACTGTGTTTCACAAATTTTGATATGTTATATTTTTATTCAGTTCAATGTTCTTTTTGATTTTTCTTGAAACTTTCTTGATGATCTATGGGTTATTTAGAAGTGTGCCGTTTACAAGTGTTAGGAGATTTCTCTGTTTTATTTCTATTATTAATTTCTAGTTTGATTCCCCAGTTATGTAATTGCAGTTATTTTAAATATGTTGAAGTTTGTTTTAGCCCAAGTTATGGTCTATTTTGGTATATATTCTGTGCACTTAAAACGAATGCATATTCTGCTCTTTTGAGGTGGAATGTTCTATAAATATTAAATCGTGTTGCTGAGCTCTAGTTGTTTTATCTAGTTCTCTAGCTGTTTTATCAATTGTTGAGATAGGGACATTGATATCGCCAAGTTAATTACAGATTTGGATATTTCTACTTTCAAATGTCAGTTTTTTCCTCATATATTTTGCAGGTCTATTATTTGGTGTCATGCTTTCTTGGAGGATTGATTCTTATCATTACTTATTTTACCCTTCTTTGATAATTTTCTTTGCTCTAAAATCAACTTTATCTGACATTAATCTGCCACACCTTTTTTCATTGTTTTTGTGGTATTTTTTTAATCCTTTTGCATTCAACATGCCTATTTTATTCTATTTGAATTGAGTTGCTTTTAGACAACAGATAGTTGATCATATTTTTTAATCCACTCTGCCCATCTGTTTTTAATTGGTGCAGTAAGACCATTTACATTTAACCTAATTATTATTGTGTTAAGGCTAAGTCTGAAATTATTATCTTTTGTTTTATCTTTTGGTTTATTGTTTATTTTTCTTTTTCCTTTCTTTCTGTTTGTTATTTGAATATTTTTAGAGTTCCTTTTTTATCAATAGTATTTTTGAATGTATCTCTATGTATAGATCTTAATAGTTGCTCTAGGTATTACATTCTATCTTTCTATTTATCTATTGATATAGATATATAAATTAGGACAGTCTATCGTTGTCATCATTTTACTACTTAGGGTGAAGTATAGAAATCTTACCTCTCTTTGTACAGCTTTATCCTCTATGTACATTTAGAACCACCATGTTCAGACATTGTTATATATGCCTAATTTGGAAGTTTTCAACTATTATTTCTTTTAGTATTTTTAGTACTTTTTCAGCCCTGCCTACTTTTTTTCTCTTCTTCCAAGATCCAATGAGACAAATGTTAATTTTTTTTGCAGTCCCACCAGTTCCTGAGGCTCTGTTCGTTTTTTTTTTTTCAGTTTATTTTCTCTCTGTTGTTTCAGTTGAATAATTTCTATTTGTCTTCCAATTTACTGATGCTTTCTCTTGTTCTCTCCATTTTATTATTGAGTTATTGTATCTTTTGGTTTTGAAATTTTCAGTTGGTTCTTTTTTTTTGTCTTTTATTTCTTTGGTGAGATTTTATATTATTTTTGGCATCTTTTCAATCATATTTATTATTGCATATTAAAGAATTCCTATAGTGGATGCTTTTAATTTTTTTTGCCAGATAATTCTAACAAATCTTTTATCTCAGTGTTGGAGTCTGTTGATTATTTTTGCATTCAGTCGCAGATCTTCCTGGTTCTCGGTATGATGACTAACTTAATTAAACACTAGACATTTTGAATATTATGTTATGACACTCTGGATCTTATTTAAACTTTCTGTTTTTGCTAGCTTTCTCTAACATGGGTGCCATCATCATCTTCTTACTGCCAGGTCAGATTAGAAATCCAGATTTCCCACTTGGCCTTAATTGATACCCAAGGTTAAGATGTGGGCTAACTGTCACTATTTATTGGAGTAAGAGTTTAGAATTCAAACTTCTCAAGTTCTTCAGTTGCTGCCCTACCTGCCATGTGGTTTCCCTGACACCACAGAGGGGAGTGACTTGATTGCTCCTAAGTGGTAGTGAATGTTGTAACTTACCATATATGCCAGGCTTAAAGTTAAAGAAGCCGACAACCTGAAAACACCAACAGATGTAGACAAAAAATGCCCCACTAAAGCCTGCTGTTTCTAGCCAAAGAACCAGGATATGAGTAGCCTAGTAACATAGAAAGCTTTTTTTAGATAGTTCAGCTCTATTCTAGAAAAACACCACCAAAAAAAAAAAAGCAAACAAATGAGCAAAAATCTTTACTCTACCTATGTCTTGAAACAGCAACAGGGGAGTCCTCGAAGGCTGTAAGGAGGATCTTACAATCACCTCCATGCTTCTATCCCCCTAATTTCTCTACTCCAACCCCTTCCATTTTGTCAGTGAAGATGGCCTCCATCTAGAAGCAAGGAAAGACTCTTCCCTCTTCAAACTTGAGAAATAACTTTATTTTTAAATATATATAAATCATCTTAATTAATTAGCAAATATACTTAAGAAATTTAAAACGACTTTAATCCTAATTGTCCTGAAAAATAAATTATAAAGGAAAAAAATGATTGTTAGCTATTCAAGAAAAGAAAATACAGCAGCTCTTTGGGAAGAATAAATCAATTTCATTCTATGGCAGTAATTCATTATGTGTTTTGTAAAATCTTATAATAGTACCATTATTTTGCAAAACAAAATGAATTGGGCATTATTTAAATAAATATAGGAGAATCAAATATATTTAGCAAAAGTAATATCTTGATCAGTTACGTGACCTTTTCCTGTTATATTTGTTACTTACCTCATATTTCTAAGAAGCCAGAGAAAAAGATTGAAAAGCCAGTTTTTGAAATGGTCTGCACATTTCTCTATGATCTCCATTTCATTATAAGCAGATGTGTTAGCTATCCATCATTTTCCTAAGTTCTGCACACATTTAAATCATGGCAGCTTTAATTTTACAACTGTGAATTCAAAAATGTTCTTTTGAATGCTAGTTATGTCTGTAAGGACACATTCTTAGCAAGAAAAGAGGGCATTTTAAAATTAAATGACATATTCATGGGTCAGCATAATGATTTCTTGCAAGTATAATAAAATCTTTTTTGGAATGTCAGTATAAATAGATTGAAGTTGCTTGAACTATGGATATAACACATATTCATATGTTCCTCCTTACAGAAAAATGTTTAATTATCTTATGCAAAACATGCAAAAATTTTATTTGTGGCATGAAAATTATACTATTTTAAACCAGAATATTTTTATATCAATTAATTGAAAAATATTATTTTCGCTTTTACTGTTTTTTCAATATTATTGATAATTATTAAATTAGTCAATATATATAAATTGGAAATTTTACAGAATTAAGATTTTTTCTGCTTCTTTAATATTTACATTATTTTCCAGTTTATATAATTTGCCAGTTTTAAAAAATCAAGTTTTTTTCATCTAATCATATTCTAGCATCTAAAAAGTGAATTAGAAAAAAAAGTTAAGTATACTGAATTTTTAAGAGAGCATAATTTCCCATTTTTGAAACGTAAGAAATTGAGACATGAAAAGAATTTGAAGAATCTGAAAAATAAGATATTCTATTAAGAAAACCCTGACTAATTTGAACCTGGAGTGTTTTTTGTTTGTTTGTTTGTTTTTAAGATATAAAACTACTTAAAGATCTTAAACAAAGACATATTTTCTAGACATTTTACTAGATAGGCAAATGTTAATACTGGATTTTCCAAGCAATATATGATTGTTGTGTTTTTAATACATTTTGAGAGAAAAAGTGATTAGAGCGATCAATTCATATGAAAATAAAACTGTATTTTTCCAGAGCACAACTATAATTTTGCTATGAATCAACCACAGTGCAATCATAAAAGCCTCTTAGTAGGTGGATTATGAGCAATAAATCTCCAGTATATAAGGATAGTCTTGATAAAATAAATCTATGTAATTTGGGATACCACTGACCTATAGGCCAACAATAGGACCAAGACTAAACTTCAATTTGCAAATATTTTTTAAAGTACTTATGCATAAAGCTGATATGTTGATGTCATAAATACAAGAAAAGATAATGGCAATAAAATTTTTAAGGATCACACTTTACAGAAAGGCCGAGGGATTTTTAAATCCATTAGTCATTGAGGTAATGTAAAAGGCTTAGAAGTACATTAGTTCAAGAAAGGCATGCATATTTTCACAACTACTAATGCCCATAATAACCTACTAAAGTAAGCTAATAAAAAACTTACCAAAATAAGCTATAGATGACATACATGTAGACACATGCACATACACATATACACAAATAAATACTTCAGTTTTTTTAAAACTCATTTTACCCAAGAAATTTCCTTTTGTAATTTGAAATTCATTTAAAAAATTATATGAACCTGGTTTATCTCTAATTATGAACTAAATCTCTTAAAATTGTTGCTTACCATAGATACCAATGCTCGGTTATAAATGTGTGTAAGTGAGTGGTGATTCTCATGTATCTGAAGTGATTCTTTAATTGAAAAATGTTTCGAAAATAATTAAAAAGTTAAATTTTTTAGCTCAAATTATTCAGGGTAAATTATACACTATCTTTCACTGTTTAGTTATTTATTCATTTATTTTTATTTAATAAATAAATACAAATATAGTACTATAAGGTGCCCAGTACTGTTCAAATGGTTCACTTCATCTAAACAACTCTGTTAGGTATCATAATTATCCTCATTATAAAGATGAAGAAATTGAGGTATAAAGGAATTTAGTAGCTTATCCAAAATCACACAGCTAATGTGTGGGCCAGTATTTAACCTAAGCATTCTGTTTCCAGGGCCCATATTTTCTAACAACCCTATGCCACTTTAATAGGAGATATACATGACCTTTTTATGTTCAACATGAATAACATGACTAGGTATAAAGATTAATTTTATTTAATATGACTAAATACAAATACTTCTGGATAGTGAGGCAGCTGTCCTAAAAAACAAACAAACAAACAAAACCTATTTCACTGTGTCTGTTGTGATTATTTGATTATTGTCAATTTTTCCCAATGGACTGCAAGCACCATGAGGCAGAGACTACTTTTATGTGTACTTATGATTATATGTTTAGTATATTGTACAGTATATGTTCATTGAGTATATATACTGTCTATAATGCATGACATACATAATACTTTTGGGACTGGATTGAGTAATTCTGTATTTTCATGTAATAATTTCTAGGGCACTAAACAGTTTTTAAATGTTTTAAAAAAGACTTAAAATGCCAAATTAATTTTTGAGGTGGTAATAAAGTAGGAATGAGTGGTTTAGTCATCTTTGTTAAAGACTATATGCCCACATATATAGCATTTTGTTAAAAGATGGGGGGAAAAGTAGGTGCATTTGCTAATGGAGGTGAAGTGGGCAGTATCTAAAGAAAGAACAATATGAGAAAAACCTGTTCATTTTAGATGTAATTAACCCCATGTGCCATCTGCATTATTAATGTGATAAAATTATTATACTGTCCTAGTATATCTGAATATCTATTCATGATTTCTCCACTATATAAATAAAAATGGTTAAGACATGACATTTGCTTTAACTGTTCATTATGGAATTTTTTTTTTCTGAGGTCTGTTAAATACAAACTGTTTAATGGTTGGTATTTCATGAAAGGGTTTGAACCTAATTATAACAAATGTCATCGTTTTATTTATTGAAAAGATTTGCAAAATTACTCAGCAAACAAAGAAGATGAATACCTTTATTTTTATAATATTTAAATTATTCCATCAATTTAAAACAAGGCAAGTTGAATTGACAAACAGTTTATAATTGTAATCAATTTCATTTATTATGGATAATTCTTATGTAACATTTTGTAAGTTATCTTGGTGAAAGGGGTGGTTATGGAAAGTAATATCTGTTAAATAAGAATGGAGATATTGTTATGCATTTTTAAATGAGTATGATATATCTAAAGATAAACATTTATTGAAAAATGCTTTTTAAAACAGATGTTCTGGTATTTTAAATGTAAAATATATAATAGTTTTATATCGATATGCCTTTGTATTGATTTTCAGAGAGGTTAATATAAATGCGAAGTTATTTTAAATGTTAAAATGAATGTTGAAACACATCTCAAACACTTTTTAAAAACATATGCTCTGTCAAATGTTCATTGATTATTGCATTTTTGAAAATAACTTGATTTGACCTCCATAGTAGATTTGTATGAGAATTAATATACATATGTCCATATATAAAAAATTATAGATTCAGTATTTCCTTAGTTACAAATCATCATCATCTACTTACCTATCTGTCTATCTATCTTTCTCTCTCTCTCTCTCTCTCTCTCTCTCTCTCTCTCTCTCTCTCTCTATCACCATCATCATCATCATCATCATCTCAATTTATAAAATTACCTACTATTTATAATATTATCTCTTTTGGTATTAGGCTTAATACTACCAAAATCTAAAAATTTTTTTGGTATAATTCCAAACACAACTTTTGGAATATAGCTCTATACTTTACTGAAAATATATTAAATAGAGAATTTATGGGCTAGACAACAAATGAAAAGATACCATAATGAAGTATATATCTGTGTCTCTGAAGTATATAATTGATATATTGCCAAGAATTTAAATAATTGATTATAAACAGATAATATGGGCACTAATTCTGTATCTAGAACATATTAAAGTAATCCATAAATATTATAAACAATGTTTAAGCCTTTAAGTCTCTTGAAGTGGTTTAAACTAGCTCTTTGAGTTCCTTTTGCCCTACCCTAAACAGTAGAAGTAAGATTCTGATATGAGTCTGAAATAAAGTCAAAACACAAAAAGTACATTTTGTGCTCTTTTGAAGGCATAACATAGATTTTATGGTGTATTAATGAAATAGAACCTTTTCAAATGAAGAAATTTTGCTCTATTTTGAAAAATTTCTACATATTGCTATCTGCACACATATAGTAAACATTACACATGTAATGTGAATGCTATTAGGTTTTAAGTATTACAGAGCTTAAGAAAATATCTATTGAAGAATCTTGATATTCCTAGAGTTGTATTCTTTGGGGAAAAAAATACAATAATGCCAACCAAAGTATTCATGTAATTTAAGTGAAAATTTGAGTCATTTACATATTCAGCTCTCCAACAGGTTATTGCTTTTAATTTGGCTTCTTAAAGCCTTTAATAAAGGAGATTATACCTCATTCCTGTGTCTTTTACCAAGACTGACCTATACATGCCATTGACAAATATAAATGAGGGGTTTCTCACATTTAGATAACTTTTCACGGACATTTTATTAATTTTTCAAGCTTTCAACTTGTGGTTTAGTTTC
The DNA here is from genome assembly GCA_004027375.1 of Macroglossus sobrinus. Classification (NCBI taxonomy): domain Eukaryota; kingdom Metazoa; phylum Chordata; class Mammalia; order Chiroptera; family Pteropodidae; genus Macroglossus; species Macroglossus sobrinus. The sequence goes on along the minus strand of PVKZ01000421.1, from coordinate 420,805 downwards.
TCATCCTTATTCAGAGTTTACATTTTGATGAGATTACAGATCACATCTTCTGTTTTTCATAAGTACAAGACATAACTACCCATTTCCTACTTATCCTTTCTAATCTTGGAAGTTATTAATTTAAAACATAGGTTATAGATAATGTTTTTGTAACTCAGGAAAGTAGTTATCTCTCCATAAAATTATCAAAGAGAAAATCATATCTTGAGTTTATTTTAGATAATGTAATCCAAATAGGGAAACCATGAATAATGATCATTGACTGTATTCCAATATTGTTTATTTGTTGTTATTGTAATTATATTTGTTTGAGGCAGTCATAAAAATGAAACTCAGATATTATTGACTCATATTTTATTCCAATCAACAAAATTAATTGCATCTCTTTATAATGAAAGTATTAGTTTTCTAACACTATATTGCATTTAAGAGTATCTGAGTTCGACTTATTATGGGTCTTAAGAATAGAAATCATGTCAAGTCCATCAATGACACATATCAATAATCACAAATCATTAAATGGTACATAGGTTAACACCCTTAGTTTCAAGCTAGTCTTGGCAAATGTCTTAAACCATGGCTTTTCTTTTGTAAAATTGTACATTTATTGATGTTGAGCTTTCTACAATTTGAAAGGCATTAATTAATGTTTATTTTTTACTTGGATTTCAAGATTAATTATTGGTTTGTTTGAAACAAAACAAAATAACACAGCTGTCTGATTGCTAAACGCCTATAAGGAGGACGTCAGGGTGAACATAAAAGTAGAAGAGCATAATCTGTTAATTTATGATCCTTAAGAGACATCAACCAGTTGAAGTGTTTTAGCTATAACATTTCTGATAATTACTGTAACTACAGGTATGAGAATAAAATGAAGTCTAGCTATAATTACAGCTCTTCTATGGCACTGTGGCAGGAGATCATATGGCTACTGAAATGATTACATGCTAAGATTCTTAAATACATTTTATTTTACATGATGATGAAACTTTGACTCATTTAATTGAGATGAACCTCATATGTATAAAAACAATTATGTACATGGACTAAGAGTTAAAACAAACTATGGAGACTGTTCACCTTGTTTAAATTTGATTAGTTAGTGAAATGATCTCAAATAATAAAGTCAAAATTAATTATTTTTCAATCTTTCTAATTATTCCTTACAAAATTAATATAATTTTCATTTACTTTCCATGATTATGTGGGTCTACTGTGCATGATTAAAGATTTTTACATATACTTGTATATTCAACACTGTTAATTCTGATATGACTTATTATTTATCTTATAGATGTTTGATAAATATTATACCATGAACTGTGGAGAATATAAATAAAACAAAGCCATAATTCCTAGTGAAAATCACATTTTTATTAAGAGATTCTCATTTTTTTGTATGCACATATATACTAATATTTGTATCTATTTATACCAAAAAAAAATAAAGAAATAAATTACCGCAAAAAATGTTCTAGACTACTTAAAACACATTCTGAAAAATGAAGTTTCGTATTAGATTTAAAATTTACGTGATATGATGTGGATCTATTAAAAAAAAGAATCTTAGAATGCATATTTCTTAATTTCCCTAACCAAAATAATGCAGAATTTAAATAATATATTAGAAGTTAACAGAAAAATAGAAGTGAATATGCTACTTGCACAAAATACCAAATGTTTATCATTATAAATTAACTCTCAATTTCCAAAGGTGTTAATGAACTTCTCATGGTACCTACTATGTACTTCAAAAGAACTTGTGTATTCATTATTTGGTGGTGATTATGATCATGATCAAGCTTACTGAAGTTATTACTAGACTTTAATGTCATGAAATAATAAGAATCAGAATAATACATATTAACACATTGACACATTGCCAAGTGCCTAACTTATATCAAGGGAGCAGTTTACAAATGGTGAGCATCTGGATGGTTGCATATTAAGCTCCCTTAAGTGGATATTCTCTTGCTTGTTTTACTTGGAATCACTTCTAAAGACATGACACCTGCTTTTTAACAGTTCTCAAAACTAAAGACCAACACAGTATTGACATAATCTATGTTATAATGAAGCACAAATAAATTAGAAAATCTCGCAATCTCAAATTGGAAAATAAACACAATATCAAATAGCAATTACATTTTATATTACTGTTGTACTTTATACACACACACACACACACACACACACACACACACACACACACACACATGTATGTATATCTGAACTTTATTTACTATAAAGTTCTTTAAAAAAAAAACAAAACAATTATACTGTTCATTACCAGCCAGGAAAATTGACCATAGTAGGAGTTGTGAGATCTGCACAAGAGTACTTTCTGGCCTCTGGAGATATATATTTTTATTCCATATTTCATCTTTATTTGACCAGATGATGAACTTCATGCCTATAATGTAATGAAATTATTCAATTACCCTCCCTAATGGCCACAATTCCCTATATGTCCCATAGACCCCTCAAAACAACAATCAAAAGGCACATGGAGGATACTCTCCACATTTCCTCTTCCAATATATGCATTTATTCAGTAGTATATCTGTTTACATTTATATACACCTTTCCAATTCAGGTTGTCTCTCTTCTTCCTCTCCTCTCCTCTCCTCTCCTCTCCTCTCCTCTCCTCTCCTCTCCTCTCCTTTCCTCTCTTCTCCTCCCTTCTCCTCTCCTCTCATTTCCAATCAACCTCTACTACCCTGTTACTTACAAGAAATAAACAATTATCTTTTTGCAAAAAAATCTTTATTATCTGACTCTTGTAAATCTATGCAGATTTGTCACTGTTCCATTTCCCATTCCTTCACTATAGGTTTCTATGATTCCTTGAATTTGCCTTTTCTTACTTTTGCAAGTTACTATTCACTCTCTTTTGACAAGTTTGCTGTTATCTCTGTCTGCTAAACTCCTGTTTTTCTTTAAGACATTATTTAAATACTTCCTTTTCTGTAAAGCCCTCCTCAATACCTTCAAGTTTAGTTTATTGCACTTCTTTATGTTCTCTTAACACTTAGTATATTACTTAATAGGAATAAATTATTCTAAATATCAGTTATTTTCTGCAATTTATATCTTTTTATCTTGTGTATCTTTAAAGCAGGTTGAGTATCTTTTATATTTTAAAGGTATCCAATACCTTGTATTTTTATGGGCTTTATTAAATATTAGCTTGAAAGGAGAATATTTTGAATCAAAAGTAGAGGACTGCCCAACCACTAAGCCAGTTTTACATAGCTTAAAATCTTATGTTTGCTCAATACTTCAAGATACCAACTTTCTATATCAGTCTGTGTAGGCCACACTGTGGTTATAGATATACCATATAAGACTCCAAATTGCAATGAGTTAGCACCACAAAAGATTATTTCTTACTCAGATCAAGTTAAATGTGAGTCTGCTGAGGTTCTTCTGACTTTGCTCAGGGTCTAGACTTCTGCCATTTTGATGCTGTCAACTCAATATTTGACTTCCAAGTTTACAGTGATGAGATCATTATCCAATTTTATACATGAAAAATAGATTTTATAGATTGCCTTTGACTACTCATTAGTAAGTGGGAATCCATATCGTTTAGCTTCAGTTCAAATGCTTAACCACTATATTACATTGCCAACCAAAATAATACATATTAAAAGACTTTTTCCTGGCACATAGCAAGTTCTCAATATCTTATTCCTTCCCATTTTATATACCAGACTGAAAGCCCTTTGAATATAAATTACTTTCTCATTTTCTTTATCTTTTCAGTACTTAGTACAAGAATTGGCAAATGTTAGACATTCAATAAAGTGATTTGGATTCAAATTAATTAATTTGATGACATTGTCATGGGAGAGCTACAGAACACTAAATAAGTGAAAGAGGTATAGTTGTTTTCTCTTTATTATGCAGAGATTTCCTGACTCATTATAATATACTTTACAACTATTTTATAGTGAAATAGTGAATTCACTCAGGTTTAAATTGTTTTGAATTGTTGTGACTGATAGTCTCTAATATGAAGTATGAAATTTTAACTGGGAGAAAAATATTATGTCTAGAGTTTACTGCTGAGGATTCAAAAAGCATTGTATTTAGAAAAACACTTCTGGAAGGCTAAAAATTAAATTCACACAGAGACATACACATAGACACACACACACACAAACACAATGCTTAAGGGTAACCTAAAATGGCTTAATTTTATCCAAAATTAGTGATCTCAGAAACTTCCAACAAATTAAGCTACATTGCAGACTATAAAAGTCTGAGCACTATATTTTATAATGTAAACCCTGCCCAGTTTATGTCATATTGAAGAAAAAACAATGTTTTCAATTAGATTTTTTTTGTTATTGTTAATTATGTCTCTGTGATTTCTTAGACTTAATGAATATGTGAATAAATTAAAAGTTAAAACCTTGGGCTTTAAAGTTATGTTTTGGACTCTAGATTTTTTTTCTCATTTAAAAACATGGGGAAACTAATAAATACACAATACGGTTGTTATGTGGATTAATGAAATACTGTATGTAAACCACAGAACATATTTCTGGTATGTATTAGTAAGTAAAAATGTAGTTATTTTTATTATTATGTGATAATAAATTATTCCTAGCACCAGTTGTTTTTTGGGTAATTTTAAATATTTTTTTACTTCATCTTTTGCTTATGAACACAATCTGGTCTATCTTTGTTTTTAAAAGAAGCAATGAAACAAAGATAATGATTCCTCTTGAATAATCACCAATCTTATTTTCTCTCAGCACCACTTATAACCTTTTTTCCTTATTCCTTTTGATTTGCTACTTAATTGTAAAGTTAGCTAGAAGTTAAAAGTAAAGAAAGAAACATGGATTTAAAATAAGAATAAGAAGAAGCTTGCTATATGTTCATTGCTACAGATACATTTAACATTGCTTAATTTTTTTTCAAGTTGTGGAAAATATTAAATGTTTATTGTAAAATCAAAATACACTCAAACAGAAGGAAGAAAAGGCATTGAAATTGAAACTGATATTGGGTTTTATTTAACATTTTTTTTCTTTCTATTTTTAAATGTGAAATTTTAGGACCATATAACAGAATATTTTCTTATAATTTACTTAAGTGGTGACTGACTGTAGGTTGCCAGGTATGCAGTTTACTGTGTGAAAAAAAGTTCATAAATAGGTAACAATTTTTCCAAATGAAAAGACTTTTATCATAGGAAAAGTTAGAAAAGTATAAACAAAATGTTATTAGTCAATTCAGTGTTGAAAAAAAATCTGAAATTAATTAATTGTTATTGCAAACAGTGAGAATATAATCTATGCTTTTGAAATCACTCTTAAATTTTAATTTCTCATGAATATATAGATAGATAATAAGCAGCTGTATGAAATATTCAGTACTAATTAACTTGATTTGCCCTATTCAAAGTTTATTTGCAGGTATATAGTTCAGTCAGTTAGTGTACAGAAGTCTATATTTAGAATTATCAACAGAACTTTAAAATTTGGAAACCACTAACATTATCCTTTTTTCAGTATGTTTATTATATAAACTTCCTGGGCATAACTGAAAAATAAATTACTTTAGAATGAAACTTGACATCCAAGAATCTGGCTCACGGATTGTGAGGAACACTAAAATTTCACTACTATAAAAAAAAAAGTCAGTTTTAAATTGATATTTCATCATAGTGGTGGATTTTTTTTTTATCCACTGGTAAGTTGCCTTTTTGCAGAGTTTGGCTATTATGATTTTAGAGTCCAAGTCTTTTTTGCCAATAAGAAATAGAATATCCTAGTTTGGTTTTAGAATCAAAGTAAAGCAGTCATATCCTTAACCTCAAAATATGGAACACTATTTAAACTTGTCTTATACCTGTTTGAGAGATGTAATAATAACAATGACACCAAGGGGATCACTCAACCATTAAAAGATCAATGAACACAGCAACACGAAAGATAATAAGGACAGTTTCATGTATAAAGAAGAATTTATTGGTTTTCTAGGTTGGGATCTGGGCCAGAAAAAAAAAAAAAAAGAAAAACTAAAGACTAGCTAGGGACAGCAAATGTGATTTAATATATTCCTGGCAGAACACATAAGAGAATACTCAAATGCAATTACAGGAGATGTCATCTCTCGTGAATCAGTTGGCAGAATCCATTTTATAAAGCAGCTGAGATTTTTCTTTCATAAAAAATGTTTCTGTTTAGTGCTGTCATAAATAACAAATAAAGATTAAGAAATCAAAAAAATTAACCTTTGATGGCAAGAACATTTTTGAAATTTCAAACTTTGTCCAAATTAATTATGTTTTTATTTGGAGAAGACTGGAGGAATGATTGTGAAAAAAATTATTTTTCCCCTAGGAAATGAGTAGCACTCCTTTCATCAGGCTTGAACAATTTATTCAATAGTATATTTGAAATATTTCAAATTTAAATTTGTTGTAAACTAGTTAATTAATTAATTGGATTCAAGTCTAAGTTTATCCATGAAGAGCAAAGGGAGAATGTAGCTAAATCTGTTCTTCTGGTTAAAAATTAAGTACTTTCACTTGAATAACCAGATTATTGAGTGCATACTATTCTTGTCTTGAACAATTCAGCTCTTTAAATTTTTTTTTTTAAGGAGGAAATTTAGTGAAGCAGTTAGAGACATGTTTGTGATCAACAATCTGTTTACAATCTTGAAAAAGGATGAAAATAGAAAAAAAGAATTTCAGGCCAGTATCAAATTTGAGAAGGAATATCTTGGAAGCAGAACATTGAATGAATGGTAGCTAGTAAATATATAAGAAAATTGTGTTTATAACTTATGCTTTGGTTACTAAAATTAAAGTTAAGCAAAAATGGTACTATGATATGTGCCGGAGCCCGCCAGCTAAGATCGAACAGTTCCCAAGAAGGGGAGTGAGTATTAAGAAAAAAGAGAGAGAGAGAGACAGAAGATAGAGTCCTGAGGGCTAACAGTAAATACTGTGCCCCAAGTTTACTTAGCACAGCATATTTATACCCTTGGAAATGCATGAAAAGCAAAACCCACAGATATTCTAACAATTGCTTACATTTACATAAATTCTCTCAAAACATCCTTGTTCCTGTTTTCCATTCCTTATTCTTTTTGTCAAGGAATGTTCAATTCTATCCATTAAGCCAAACTTCCTCCTTCAGTACAGAGCCTGCCTGCTCTGCAAACTTCTAGCTTGCAGGCAACTTTAATCCTGTCTGTAGGGCATTCAGCAAGAATGGCTCCCAAAAGATATGAGAAACTTTCACATTCTTGAGTAGAATTATTTCAATAAATTTTCAGGAAAAAAAAATGTATGATCACAACTAATTAAGTAAAATAATTCAGCACAATTTCTAAAAATGATAATGAAACTCTTCCTGAAATCCAACTAAATTTCAGAAGTTTCCCGAGTACTTAAAATGAGGGGATTTATTATAAATTATATTTATTATAAATTTTATTAATATGTTTTACCTCAGGCTGCCATACAAAATACCATATATTAGATGTCTTAAACCACAGAAATTTATTTCTTTCAATTCTGGAAGCTGAACATCTGAGGTCAGGGTGCTAGCATGAAAGGTTTTGTTAGAAGCTCTCTTTTTTGTTTGCACATGGCAGAGAGACCACGTTTTCTGATACCTCTTATAAAGGCACTGATCCCAATATTAGGGTCCCATAGTCATGTCCCCATATAATCCAGTTACCTCAGCAAAGGCTGATTTGTAAAGACCATTGTTGGGGGTAGGTAAGTAAGGCTTTACTATATCAGTTTTGGGAAAACACACATTCAGTCCCTAACATTATAATTGCACCCCTTTGAGCACACAGAGTATTGAAAAAGGAGTCATTCACTTAATATTAAGAGTCATTTCTAATTTATACATAGTATTTTTGCATTAAAGTTAATCTGCAATGAAGGAATAGTCAAGGAAAAGCAAAGACATCAATGGTAGTATTTCTGCAAAGAGAGAAGTGCTTTTTGGTTGGTTCCATTATAAAAATGTGTATTTTTAAGTAGAACTTGACTTCATAGAACAACATATTAGACACGTTTGCTATTTGTTATAAAAATAATTGTCCTATATTAAAAACATATTTTCCTTAGTGGTAAATTGGTACCTATAACATTTTCTTTAGTTAAAAAATAATTTCATAAGCAAATCCTGTGAGCACACACTTTATGACAGGGTTAAACCATATTTGTGAAAGAGATAATACCAGTTGTGTTTTTACCAGAAAAAAATCTATAAATCTATTACATATTTAGTATTTTGTTATCAGTAATTAAGATATATATTCTGATTATTAGAAAGGCATTTGCTTTGAATGTTTACATAATGAATGCTTTAACTTTAGATCAACACTGTCTAATAGAAATGTAATGAAACCACATATGTAATTTTAAATTTTCTAAATACTATATTTTTAAAAGGCTATAAAGGAGGTGGAATTTTAATAATGTGTTTTATTTAACCAAATATAGTGTCTATTTTACATTTATGGCACATTTCAAAGGCTCAATAGCTATATTTGACTAGTGGCTACTATATTAGATATTGCTCTAGACTTTTCATTTAAAGATATATATCCTTCTAAATTTATATATTCTCATAAATTACAAGCTGGAGCCAAAATATGCAATTCTAATAACTTAAGTAAATACAGCATTTTTTTTTCAAATTTAATGATATATAATAAAGGTCACAAAACTGAACTTACATGGGAAAATGTGGAAAACACAAAATCTGAAGAAAATGTAGTATTTATCATTACTACAGTCTAGGACGCTATGGTCATATATTATTTTGTGTGACTACCCACCAAGCTATGCTAATAGATTCTAAGATCTGCACCAAATGCTGTTATTGCCATTGTAAGGAGTGAGATAATCCAAGATCCCCACTTAGCAGGATCAGGGATTTGAGCCCCCAGAGAGAATTTTGTTGCATTACATTAAACACAGACATGGATTCTTCTAAAGACTGAACATACTCAAATCTATTGGAAAGATTAAAGCATCAGCAAATTATGGTTAGTTTGTATAAAACTTAGTGGGATTTGTCAGGAACAGATTGGGCAAAGGGGGTGTAAATTAAATCTTTATACCATATCTCTCAGCCATGAAAGAAAGTTACATTTTACCTAATTGCGTAATTCTTTGTCTAGTGGTGAGTATACTCCATAGTAATACTTTGATATTAAATGATGAAATTTTAAGGAATGCAATGATTGAGTTGTTTTCACTTTGAGCTAATTTCTTCATAGTTAACAAAATCACTGTAATTCTACTGTAGGCCGGAGGCTTCAGTTCTTTGCTTTTTGGGACTCTCCTTTGGGCTGCTCATAACGTGGCTTATCCAAGATCATGTGAGAGGCTAACAGAAAGCCATAAATTTTTATAACCTAATCTTGAAAGTAAGATACCATCATTCATGCACTATTCTATTGTTCACACAGAACAATTCTGTCTAGTACAACATAGGAGGGAACTACAGTATGTAAAGTATAATATACTTTACAGGCTTATTGGAGGCAAGTTTATTGAAGGCCATATTGAAAACTGGCCACCTTACTGGTATTACCTTATTCTATTCTATCTTGTAACAGCTGGCCTTTAGAACAGTGGTATGACCTTTAGAAGAATTAATTATGTCTCCAGGTGGTTAGCAATACATTGTGGGGCAGGAATAAAGGCCCTCTGGCATATAGTATATGCTCTTTATCAGTAACCAAAATATTGTGTTGTTGTGTAAATTGATAGGATTCCTGGATCTGGAGATAAAGTGTGGAAACTAGAATGTTTTATCTAATTATTATCTCTTGTGATCCACAAGTGAAATGTTTGCTCCACAACTCTTGTCTTTGGTATGGGTCCCAGAGTTCAAAGGCCTGAGAACCAGGAGTTCCAGCTCAAGAAGACAGAGAAAAGTCATTCTTTCTCTGCCTTTTTGTTCTATTTGAGCCCTTGAAGGAATAAATGTTGCCGATCCACATTACTGGTGGCAGATCTTCCTTTTGCTAATCTCTTCCTGACATATGCTCATGGACATACCCAGAAATAATGTTTTTACCACCTATCTGGACAAATCTTAGACCAATCAAGTCAACATATAAAATTAATCATCACAGTAATCACGGAGTTGTGCCAAATATATCTCACAACTCTTGATTCCTTTAATTGTTAAAAAGCGGTGTAGTTACTAAACTGGGTCACTTCCACAGTGAATTAAGTACCATAAAAGTTAAAAGAGAAAGTTCTGAATAGAATTTTTAAAGCTATTCAAAGGTCTTTAAAAGATTTTTATCTCACTTAAATTACTCATAAAATACTTCCAATAGTGAATGCAAATAACAGTGTTAATTTTCACAAGTAATGCAATGTAAAATGTATAATTTTTATATTAATTAGTAAAATATGTCCATTAAAATTAACTTAGGTCCAGTCCTATTATTAATTTAAGCCTTTTTTATGCAATACCAAAAACCTATTTTCCTAAGGTACTTAGCAGTATAAATATTTTAATATTTAAGAACAAGGCAAATCTTACTATTATTTTTAAGTTTATAGTTTCTTTAACCTTGAATGAGTCATATTTCTTCTAAAAACTAAGAAATAATATGTAAAGGCCTTTTTAGAAACAAAAAGGGATGTAAAACATACTCATATATAGCTGACTTTATTTTCCAACTTCCTTTCTAGATAGGTATGCAAAATTATTAATTGTTCTTTATTAAAATATTTACATTAATAATTTCTGTAAAGTTATAGAAGTAATCTATAAGTCAACTTTAATTACATGACCAAATTGGGCCTATTTTAGCAATATCATTTTTATAGTATTTTGTTACGAGTGAGAAAACATGTTTTAACATATTTAAATCACTTAAAATGTATATATTTCAAAATAACAGTTGGGATACTACAACAATTGCTGAGAAATATTTTATTATTCTAATATGAGTAAAGATTGTATTTATGTTTTGTCGTTCAAAAGAAATGGTCCATCATTTTGCAAAATTATATTAAATTACTAAAGTGTATATTACCTAAAAATCTAGTGACACAAGTTATATAAATGCTCCTTATTAAAGGAGGGATTTCCTTCTTTCCATAGAACAAAATGGAAAAAAAGAGGAGAAAAGATCTTAGAACTACCTAAACTATTTATAACCGTAGTAGTCCTACCATTACTAATAAAAATAATGACAAAGACAAGTGACATTTTTGATTGCTTATTATTTCCAAATAGTAATAAAATAACTATAGGTTAGAAGTCTTGTCATTTCTTCATTTCTTATTATTTCCTCATTTCTTCATTATACTGATAAGGAAATTAAAAGCTTAGAAAGTTTAAAAAATGTGTTGAACCCACATGTCAATGAGTTCAGGGCTCTAACTTTGATTTCCTATACCACCCCATTTTTAACAATATATAGGGGTTTGTAATTTACAAATTGCTTAAAATAAATTGCTTGATCATTACAATATAGTCATGAGCAAATATGAGGGATTATTATTATTACTTTATAGCTAAGGAGGCTTAGTCATAAAGAAATATTCCTTAACCACCTTCCCCAAATGCATGGCTTATAAGTGACAAAGCCACTAATGCAATACCCCAATTTACTGACTATTTTGTCTGAAAAATATTTCCAAAAGCATTTTTTAACAATGCTAAATTATTAAAAATAATAATCCACAATTTAAATTCAGATTTTTGGAGAGTCAAAGGAGATTTCTATAGAGGGTTAAAAATTAAATATTTATCTTAACATTTTTTGTAGAGTTTAGAGTATTTATATACTCTAAATTGAAGTAGGATATGAAAAAAGGAAAAAGCTAAGGCCTCTTAGTATAACTTTCAATCTCAGCTTCTGATTCATTACTGTAAATACATTTACTTAAATTTTTTAATCTCTCTATGTTGCTATTTTTATGTTATATAAGTAATAATTATGTTAATTTTATATTTTAAAAATAATTTTGATGAATTTAATCAGTTTACTTGAGGCCAAATTTATATCCAATAAAAGTAATTTTAAATGTGCAACTTGATAAGTTCTGAAAACTAGATACCGTCATGTAATTACCACCATAATCATTATATAGGATTTTTTACCTCAAAATATTCGCCTGACCCTTTGGCATCAAATCACTCCTTGATGTCTAGCCTCCGGACACCACTGCTTTATGTCCCTCTAGTTTTGCCTTTATTAAAATACCATATAAATGAAATCAAAGATTATGTGCTCTTTTGTGTTTGGTTTTTTCTATGGCATATTCTTTTGAGATTCATCCATGTTTTATGTATCAGCAGTTTACTTTCATTGCTCTGTAATATCCCATCATATGACTGAACCCAAATATATTAATCTGTGCACCAAATGATGAAAATTCATGTTGTTCTGATTTTCAGATTTAACATAAGAAGTCTATAAACATCAGCCTACATGTGTTTTGTTTTCTTTTTAAATTAGCATGTAGTTTTGTTTCTCTTAGAATACATAAAGAATAATAAGGCATTTCCACTCTTGAGATCTTAGAGTTTTACCAAATCAGCTATATATTACTAGGTATTTCCATTCTTTCTGGACACATGAATATTCCCCAGCTTGAATGGAGAACCTAGAATTGTTCTTTCTATTTATTTCCAGGAGTTCTTTTAGTAGTAGTTTTTTGTTTTTGTCTGTTTTTGTTTTTTTTTTTGTTTTTGTTTTCGTTTTTCCATACATGCATAGATCTATAATGATACCACTTTGCAAATCTCTGGAGCCCTCTCCAGATAGTCTCCTTCTCTTTGGTACCCATTTCACAAACATTAACTTTTTGATCTCTCTTACTTTTTGACTCAGATTTCTCAACATATGAACTCCTCCAAAATCTGTTTGGGTTCCCCTCCTTGTACTTTCCTTAGAAATGGCCTCTCAGTCAATAAACTGTTACAATATAACAATATAATAGTTTATTGGGGGCTCTGTTTGTTTTGTTGTTTTGGGAAGCTTTTGTCTAGTTCTTAAAGCTATTGACTTGTATGTTTTATCTAGTTTTCTGATTGCTTAAGACAGAGGGCAAATCTAGTTGTGTTACTATATCTTATTCAGAAGTAGAAGGTTCCATGATTTGATTTCAAATAAGGTTGAGAGAAAGAAAAGACACCAATGTCTAGGAATTCCTCAACAGGACTTCTGGAACCATATTCTAGTAATGTTATCACCCAGTTAGTAAGTGGTCCAAGTAATAAAATTTTATAAGTTTAACAATGTCTACAATCTATAAATACCTAATGAAGGTATATATTTTTAGATTATGTAGTTCTTATTCAACTATTTTTAAATTAGTTCTTACTTTCAAAAATATGAAAAGCCCAAATATCTTAAAAAATGTTTTAGTATAGTATTTATTTTTAACTTTTTTAAAATCCAGTATTGCCATGATGAAAATACTCTGCATTAGTTATGTATCTTTGAGTAATATGTGACTGTAGGCTAAAATTATCCAGGGGTTTAATCACATTACCATGGCCTCAACCATCCCTCCCCTCATTTCATTTATTTCCTCTATTTTAATTTCATTCTCAGGCAAAGTCTCCCAAGAGATGTCAAAACAATTGCTGAGTGCCGCAAATTACCGAGACACAGGAAAAACAAAGCCACGCTTTCTTGATGGTTCTAGGGAAAATTTAAGGCTTACTTCAATCAGACCATCAAATATCTAGTCACTCTAGACAATATGCTAAACCTGGGTCATGGTCTTATGCATAGAGCTAAGAGTGGGGTAATTCCCATTTGAACTATATAGAATGAGTGGGAAAAGGGTCAACTAAGTAAAAAACCATAAATAAAAATTAAATAATATTTTTAATAAAGAAACAATAGAAATCTGATTGAAGAAGTAGAAATAATTAGATGGACAGACAAAAATGCATCAAATGTTCACTAAACATAAATAGCTGCTTTTATAGCATGAATAATCTTTAGTGGTGTTCTGTCATTTACCCAAAGGATAAAAATACCAACAGCATTGAATTTCATATAAAGTTATTCACAACTTGGCCTTGGCTATCTTTCTATCCTTATCTGTTATGACTCTAACAAATCTGCAGTTCCTAAATATATCCTCACCTTTTTCTGCAATCAAATCCTATTCATCTCTAAGGTTTCAGAAATTCCTCACTAGCCTGGAAGCATCTTGAAGATATGAGTATCAACTTCATAAAATGAGTCTAATAAATAGGTAACTGATACTATAGGATTTCTTATGTTTATATTTATATTTGAACTTATTCAGAATCATTGTCCAGGTGAGTTCAGCAATAAATCATTTGTAGGTGTTATAATGTGGGGTAGTGGAAAAAAATGGCAGGTAGGGAAATAACCAGAAGTGTATTTTAGCCAGCAGGAATGCCAATTTATAGGTATGGAATTGTAAGAGAAGTTATTGATTCTGACAGTAAGAAATTTAGAATGTTCAGTGTTTGGAACCTTGAAGGAAATGAAACTAGGGGGGGAAAAAGCCAGAACTTTAAAAGCATTGCATTTAGTGTTTATTCTATAGACATGAATGCCACTGAAATTTACTTATTCCATAAACACTACATTTATTTTTAATATACTCAATTATAAGGAAATATAAACAGTATAATACTTACCTAAAGAGAATAAAAAAATTTATAAGTAAAAATACAGCAACATGTAGATATTTCTAAGATATAGATCATTAATAACGTAGAAAGCAAGCCACTACACATAAAAATTGAGAGAATATATCCAGCATATAGCTATAAACATATTATGTTTTTATAATTATAGCTAATTTTTATTTAAGCATAGCAATTAACTCAAATGAAATTCAAGCATACTTGACTTTTGTGAATTATATCCCATAATAATTCTACATGCACCTTTTGAAAAGTCAAGTGTGTACTGATTATATTTTGGAAAACCAGTCAAATGTTTATGATTGAGAGGTTAAAAAACTAAGCAAATGATGAAATATCTAAAAATTTAACCTATCATTTACCTACATTTTGATTATTATTAAATATAAGCACTCATGATTTAGAAGCACACTGAAATTATAGGATATTATAAAACCAAATAATTTAGTATCAAAGATTTTTAGTATAAAAGCGAGACTCAGATTTATCTCTAAAAGGCTTGAGCAAATCACATATAATTAAGGAAATGTAAAAGCATAATGTTAAAAAAGGTAAGAATAACTTAAAAAAAGCATTTACTCACAATGGTGAATTGAAAAAATAATGTTAGTTAAAAAACAAATTATATTTCTCTAAATGATTTTTTTATACTCTGATATTTCAGAACCAATTTTATGTTTCAAATAGGGACAAAATTTTAATATTATTTGCAGATAGCATTTATTCTTTTTTATAGCACTTAACATAGTGCCTAACATATTCTAGGATCTCATTAAATTTATATTTTGATATAGTTTTGTGTTTTTAAAAATTTGTAGCAATAAGTCATCACAATATCTACATATGTTTGGAACATGGGAATATACACATCTAATTGACCTAAATATTACTTAGTCCACTAACTATACTTGATGCACACTAAAATGCATTAACTTCTTAAAATAATTTCACAAATTTAAATATCCCCTACCAACAACTTCTAATTCTCAGGACTCAGAATATTTGATCTAAGTCAGAGTCCTCTTTTTAAGAAAGTGAGACTGACAATAATTGATCAAATGGCTGTATGGATACTGCATAATTTGAACTAGTACCAAGGTCTCTTAACTTCTAGTTCTTACTCTATTGTTACACCATCACACCAGGATGTATTATTATTATTTTTTGGCACATATTTTAGAAGCATAGTATTTAATAAGTATTTGCTAGGATTGAGGTTTTCTGTTTGGAGTATATCGACCAAAGATAAAATTCATCTGTTTAAGCACTAGTGTTAGGATACCTGAGAGACAAAATTGCTAAGTCATTATAGAATCCAAATAAAATGGCATTTATTTACTCATCCATTAATTTATTAGACAAATATTTATTAAATACCAATTATGTGTTAGATATTATTCTAGGGACTGTAAATACAGATGTTAATAAAATCCCTTCCCTTATTAAGCTAGACAGGGTAAGACAGACAGTAAACACATAGCTTATTAGATGGTAATAAGTGCTATAGAAAAAATTACAGCTGAAAAATTTGACAGGCAATACCATGATAGTATAATTTTAATTAAGGAGGACAGAAATACTGATTCTCTAAAAAGTTGATATTTAAAGAAAGGTTTTCATAAGGTGAGAAAGTAAGCTGTGTGTTATCGAGAGGAAGAGTATTCTAGAGAGAATATCAAGAGTACATGCCTTGAAGCAGAACAATTTTGTAAGAAACAAGAAAGGTAACTTGGGTGTTGTAGACTAAGTGAAGGAAAAAGATATTAAGAGATGGGGACAGAAAGGTAAGATAAAACCAGGCCTTTCAGGGATTCTACACCCTACTAATTTTTTTTTTTTTTTTACTGTAATTTTACTCCAAATGGGACAGGAAGGCTTTGGAGAATTTCAAAGAGAGAGTTGATATGAGTTGATAGGCATTTTAACAGGATTTACTTTATGTGTTCTGTTCAGGGTCAAAAGAAGAAATAGTTAAGAGGGAATGTTATCAACCTTCCTGCCCAACTGCACTGTGAAGGATGATGGTCTTACAAAGAATCAGAGAAGTTGGCAGACAACATTAGGAGTGTGTGCTCAGTGCTCTTCTGTAAATATTCTTATCAGACACTGCTCTCTGTAACAAAAATAACATCTGAAAATATACATCGAATTCCTTACTGATTATACTATATTAGCTTAGGTGAATTTTAAAGGTTTTCAATGTAAATGTATGCTTACATTCATATTATAAATCAAGTGCAAAACAAAATGTGTTGTGCCATTGCTTTATGTATCTATAGATGCCATAGAAGTGTATTTTAATAAATTTTGTAGTGATTAACATGTTTTTCTTCATTTATCAGAATTTTTGGTCTTTTTTGTTGTTATTTACAGAGATAAGCACGTCATTTAGAATATAAATGCAGAAAATTCCTTAATATACATTTTATTCCAGGCTCAAACCTATATGAAATGAGGACTACTGATTGAAAAACGACATATTTATAATAAAAAAAACTTTTGTTTAATAAAATGGTATTCTGAGAAACTGAATATTCAGGGCACACTAAATATAAACATGGATTTTACTGGCCAATTTAGGACTCCAGAACCCAATTTAGGAACTTTTTCTGCTTTGAATTGAGATGTTCTTGCCCTACTGACAGCAAGAACAAGACCAGGCTTCAGGTCAAAGCAATTTTCTCTAGTTCCTCTATTTAACAGTAGTCTGCACTTGCCTCCTCAGTAGTCTACACTTGCTTCCAGTTTGCATTTATAGTTTATTTTTTAAATTATGTCTAGTTAATGATTCTGACTCTGATCGTTGCTTGCCAGACCAAGATCTTATAACTGATATTTGCATCAGGAAGCTCTGGTATTTTAAACATGTGCAAAAAAAAAAAAAAAAAAAGAAAAAAAGAAAGAAAAGGAAAGGAAAAGAAAAAGAAAAGAAAGAAAAGAAAAGAAAAGAAAAGAAGAAAAGAAAAGAAAAGAAAAGAAAAGAAAAGAAAAGAAAAGAAAAGAAAAGAAAAGAAAAGAAAAGAAAAGAAAAGAAAAGAAAAGAAAAGAAAAGAAAAGAAAAAAAAGAAAGGAATGCAGTAGCATGATACAGCTTAAAAGATTAGCATAGTCCTTTCCATGGGGAATTTTACTTTGTCTAGATTCTGGGGAGTTAAAAAGGAGTCATTTGAGTGTAAAAGAACCAGGCTTATCAGATGCTGGTTTATGTCACCAAATAGCCAAGATCTTTGTCAGGCTAGTAGAAAATTCAGGTCCTTTTGGGCCTGTGGCCAATCAGAGTGGTGCAAAGATCTAATGGTCTGATATGCAATAAAGGATGATGGATTTAAACATATTTAAGGAAGAATTGTGGTGACTAATTGAATTTAAGAAGATGGGAATGCAGAATGATTGACATTAAAACATAGTTACAAATTAGTAGTGGTATGTAAGTAATTTGTTTTCTCAAAAGAGACAATTTTCTCATGAAAATCCTTTATTATTGCATTATATGTACTAAAATATGTTAGTAGATACTAAAGTCATAGGCAATTTATTGGTAAGAGTTTATTCTATTTATCTTAAATGCTGAAATATCACTCTATAAATTTCATTCATCTGGTCACTTATCTCTTATCTTTATTAATAATCTAATCTGTTCTTTTACATGTGTCTTATTTGCCTTAACCAATTCTCTTTTTATCCTGAGAATCTATTTATCATTTAATTGAAAGGAATAAATAGAAATTCAAAAGATAATGTGTATTTAACTTTCTGTAAAAAGCTAATTCTAGTTATTAAAAAAATGGTATGAAAGATATCAGAGAAAGTGAACATTTATATTGGTGGCAATTGCAGAATCATTTTAAATAAAATTAATAAAGAAACAAGTATTCTGCATCTGCTCATTTTAACCCTAGTTTGTTTTAAAAGAAAATGATAGCTATTTAAATGCTGTTAGGTCACTGAGTACACTGAAAACAGTGGTCAATGGAGAGCAAACAGCAAATCATTTTTAGATCAAGGTTCTAACACTAGGGAATGTTCCAAGAAGTATTTCATTTTCAAATGAATTCCTTCCACTTGGAGCCAAAGGTCAGCAAGCTAGCATTAGTTAAAGAGGTCTCAGCTGCATCAAAGTTAAATAACAACCAAAAGTCACCCACAGCAGTGTCTCTCTAATCCATAGACGTGTCCCCAAGGGCCTCAGGCCAAAGAAGAAAACAGAGATTTGTTAAAGGTGCTAACAATAAATGCTGTGATCAGCAAGCATCTTGGGCTGAAAGCTGAGGATAAGAAGCTTTTTTCTTCTCTACAAAGAAGAAGAGAATTCTATTTAAGCACAGCTGCCTGTTGAAGTAAATGTATGTGTTCAGAATTGACCAATCTATATAACACAACAAGGGCAATTATAGTAATGTTTAGAATCTAGACATTTCACAGTTAACATAAGAAACTTTATATTCTTTTAAAATGTCTATTGTCATGATATAATAATCAGCTCAAAGCACAGATCACCTTTCAAATGAGTTTTTATAAAATGTGAAAAGCCTTTCAGTGAAAGACTTTCACATATCATTGAAAACATTGTACAATGGCAGAGGTTGGTACTATCAGAGAACTAAATATTGATTTCCCTCCTCCATCTTTTACCAATGGCAGATAACTGCCTTCATTTCTCTGAATATTTTATTGTTTTACAATTGACAGATTCTGTTAGCATTGCAATTTTTATTGTTTCATTGTTCTCAAAAAAAAAACATTTGTGTTATTTTTTTATTTCATCTTATTTTTTTGTGAGCAACAAGATAGGAAAATATGGCTGAAATTAATGTAGCACTTCTTATACCATAGCTCCATTACCAAGTATGGTTTATCTAATTTTGCCTTACTATCACTCACTGTTTTTGCAGGGATTTATTGAAAACTTAGCTGCTGTTCTATTTCATTCTTTTTAGCAAACCAGACTACCAAATTATACAGGTTAATGCAATGATTAATTGGAACCAGGAACTGCTCAAAATATTTTACATGAATGAATTTAAACATCCCATTCTTGCTTTGATTACTGACAATTGTTACATAGTGCTTTGTGTAGGCAGGGGTTGTAACTATATTTAATGTTAACCATCTTTGACAAATTAGCCAATGCAGTCCAATATATGCATGGACATTGAATTGATCTATTGACTTTTATTTCCTCATCACTTTGTATACAAATCTGACTGAATAATTCAGAATAAATGTAAAACAATATTGATCTGGTTCACCAGAATTATTAATTTGTTTGTCAAGTAGATGAATTCAGGAATCCATCCAACTGCAAAACGACCCAAGGAAATTACACAACACAGAAAAAAAATATCAATATATTGTTATGGAAATATTTTTTTAAATCTCCAGCCTTAACAATTTGAAGGAGAGACATAAAAGATATTTATGAAAAATTATCTAATATTTATATATTTATGGTATTGTTATTTATCTTAACCCTTCTCTAAATAAAACTACTTGAAGAATATTTCAAAAATTATCACCAGTAAAAATGTGTTTAAATATTTCAATATTTAATAATGCTTTGATGGTTTCCAAGGCTTTGTACTGGATTCCACTAAAGAAAAATAACGCAATACTAAGATTTTATTAAAATTTGCTTTACAAGTTCTTGAGAAAGTTATTAAATTTGGTTTTAAAACTCAATTGAGAATTTTTCCTGAATTTGTATTAGTTTATCAATTTTCAGAGTATATAAGAAATATATAAATTAAACAATTTAAGACTCACATAATCAGATTATTTTGTAGCTTTAAAGTGATCAAAGTTCCAAATATCCCTAGTAATAATTTTGACTGAACAAAACATTGAGAATTAAAAATAGAGAATTAAATAGGGAATGACTGGGAGGGTAAAAATCTTAAAAATTTTTTGCGTCAATTGACCTATGTAAAAAGAAGGAAGTGAAAGAGAAAAAAATGAATTATTCTACGTTTTTATTGGATAAATACATATGTAAACATCTGTAAAAAGAAACTTTTCATATTAAAATCTCAAAATACTTGCTGTTCTAATCTAGACTACAAACATACATATTTTTATAATTATGCAGTTTCAATAAAAACATTACCAAATATGTACTCCAGAATATCTCTAAATGATGATTAATTTATTTACTAAACATTATAAAGAGTAACATTAGATTTTATTTGTAAATATAACTATGCACAAGGGTTTTTATCTTTTTGTAATCATAAGTATATTTCTACTATAAATTAATTTATAAGACAAATTAAGTGATCAACTATGCTTTCAATTATTAATTTTGACAGAATGTTTTCATCAATTATTCATCAAATTATATTAATTATTTTTCTCATCTATGGACTTTCAAATGTCCTTAGAATAAAATACACTGTGCAATTCATATTTAGAGAGTTAATTAATACAGAGGATTCAGAGCTTTAAACAAAATATCAGCAAATAAAAACTATTTAAAAGAAAAGGGAGATATAAATATGGAGATGGTAATGTATTTCTTTTAGAATTTGAGTTATCTAAAAACTATGATCCAGTAACAACCTTAGTTGTATAACTTCTTTTAACTGGTATTCAATTTTGTTATTTCATTATGTATGTGGCTACAAAAATTCAACATATCCATTCACAGGTATCAGGAGGTTTGAAAGTACATAAAGAATTGCATTCTTTTATCCAACTTTAGTATAAATAAAAATACTTTAATCTTTATAGATTTAAGTTAAGAAATTTAAAGTTGTGTTCCCATGGCATCCATATATCTAATAAGCCTATAAAGTGTGCTCTTGTTGCTTGGATTTACATTATTAAACTTTTTAAGGGGTCTGAAAATATTAATAAGCATTGTTTATTTTAAATGTCACTGGATACTTATTTTAAATGTCACTAAATATTCTAGAAACTAGAATGTTTAGACTTAGGAGAACTTCTAATTAAAAATAAAGTCCACACTTAAATGTATGTAAACCAAGTAGAACATATTTGATTTTATGTTTGCATTTAACTCATGTTTTATGAATAGACTGTTTGTTTATTTACTCTCTAAAGCATTTTCTTAAAAAATGTCTATGCATGGGCTCTAGATTATAATTAGTAAATTATTTTATTAAAGCAGCCAAACAAACAAGTTAAAATACTAAATAAAAGACCCTACTTGAAATAATAACTTGTCCGAATTTTCTAGAGTAATAATCCAGAAAATAAATATACATTTGGAAAAATAATTGTACTCCCCACCAAAAAATGTTTACTTTTCATAATGATCACCACTCAAACCCAAGTTGAAGCTCAACCAAACAAGAAGTCTCTAGGGTGTTTTGAAAAAGTCTAACCATTGGTTTTCAGTGAGTTATGTAAACAGTAGCTTTTACTTACTGGCTCTAAAAACACATAGTCATACTGACAGCACTTTAATTTTGACCTTTCTTGACTTAGAATTTTGCTTTTTTTCATATTTGTCAATTTTCTTTTTTTATATATCATTATAAATGAGCATACTGAAGCAATCAGCTATAGTGTATTTTACAATAGGCAAGTGGAACACAATGAGTAATATAAAGAAAGCAAATAAATTTTTCCCCTCATGAGAAAGAAGCATGAGTGTTGTAACACAGAGAAGGAATACTAATTAAATATGAAATGAGCTGCTAGTAGAAAGCTTTAAAGACAAGAATGAGAAAATTCGACTTAATTTGTGAAAATATTTGTTGCCACTAAAGAGTGTAGAATTGAAAAGTTAGCCATTCAATTTAACATTGTGATAGAAGACTTCATTTTTACCTCATGAAGAGTATATCACGGGAAAATAGGAGAATTAGTGAGAAATAATTTTAGTAATATGTTAAAATGGTACCTGTGACTATTGGAATTGAAAAGAAATGTAGGATTATACAAGTACTCTCTACAACTACCACATAATTTTCTTTCTTTATTCCAACGTGGGAATAAGATAGACATAGAATGAATAAACATTTCCATTCCAAGTGGGAGAAATTGGGAAAAAGTGAAAGGCCATCGATTCCATGAAATTTCAGAACTTGGTAGAGAAAATTCCATTGGATTTTAAGGCTCAAAAATCATTCTTGTTTCCTGGGCCTGGGCCCATGGTGGTGGTGGTAACCTTGTAAAGTTATGAGATGCCTTCCGGGTCATTCTTCCTTTTTCTTGAAGGATAGTTCATGTTCACTGTCAGATGTCTCTGTTGGCTAA
This sequence comes from Macroglossus sobrinus, assembly GCA_004027375.1. Classification (NCBI taxonomy): domain Eukaryota; kingdom Metazoa; phylum Chordata; class Mammalia; order Chiroptera; family Pteropodidae; genus Macroglossus; species Macroglossus sobrinus. The sequence goes on along the minus strand of PVKZ01000421.1, from coordinate 397,916 downwards.
TCCTCTGAAATCTTAGAAGTCCAACAGTTTTCCTTCATTTTGTTCTATCTCTGACCTCTTCAGGCTAAGCTGGCAGCATTTCTATTGTTATAATTCTCAAAACCTTGATGGCTTCCCATGCAAATCACAGGGTCTAAACCATCAGATAAGAAAGTTCACCACTCATCTTTCCTGAATAATCCCATCTTTATTTCTGGCTTCTACTGAGGTGATTGATTGGATCCATGGGCCACACCTATAATCTCTAGCAAATGAGTCAGGCCTCCCTCTACCTTAATGTTCTCTCCAGAACATGATTCTTCCCTTTTTGCAATATGGACCGACTGCAAATTTTTCAAATCTTCAAGTTCTGATTCTTTTTTGTATAGCAATTCTTTTGTCAATTTATTTATTTCTTTTAAGGCAATATAATTGGCATATAACACTGTGGGTCCCGGACCTGGCTGGTTCTTATCATCATATCTCAGGTCTGGCTGTGATCCAGGCTCACAGCTAGAAATAGGAATAAGAATATTACATTAGGGTAGTAGGGCTCCTGTGCCTAAAATATGTAAACATACTTCAGCTTATTGTATCACACATGTGTGGCAGAATGACGCTATTGTACTCTGCTATGTGTGGAGTCATGTGGTATCCTGGAGAGCAGAAGGGGAGCATGAGAAGGGAAGCAGAAGTGCATACAATACCACACTTTCCCCAGTAGAAATGCACTAGAAGCAACAGAAGTGTGCTCCCCACAATAAAGTTAGTGCCTGCCATTTCATTCTCGTGTCTGCCTTTTGTGCATTCTTCCAATTGGACATCTCACCATCAAAACTTCCCTTCTCAATCAGCTCGGCGCTGACAAACATCTTAGTTTCAGGTGCACAACAGAATGATTTGATATTTATATATATTGTGAAATGGTCACAAGTTTAGTTAGCATCTTATCACTATAATATTTGTTACACATTTTTTCCTTATGATGAGAACTTTTTAAGATCTACTCTTAGCAACTTCCAAACATGCAATACAATATTATTAACTGTAGTCACTATGCTGTACATTACATCCTCAAGACATATTTATTTTATGGCTGGATAGTTATACCTATTAATCCTCTCCACCCATTTGACCCTCCCACCACTCTCTTGCCTCTGGCAACCACCAATCTGTTCTCTGTGTTTGTGAGCTTGGTTTTTTGTTTTGTTTTGTTTTCAGATTCCACATGTAAGTGAAATCATAGTGTATTTATCTTTCTTTGTCTACAATGAATATTTGACATCAAAATATATTTGAATATTTTTGACAGTAAGAATTTTAGTCTCCAGTAAATGATACCGATAGTCTATATATGTACTTAGATAGACGATAGATAGATAGATAGATAGATAGATAGATAGATAGATAGATAGATAGATAGATGATAGATAGATGATAGATAGATGATAAGAAACCTAATAGAATATTAAATCACTGTGAGAAGAAATTTCCTAAGAACTCACTTGATTAGAACATTAACCTTTGTATGTTCTTAGGAAAGCATTCTGCTGAAATTCTTAATCACTGAGTATATTTCATTTGTAAAACAACCCTCAAGATGTCACTGAAAAGGAATAACACTTAGAATTGTAATTTAATCACCATATTTTCAATGTTATTCTATCTCCATAACTTCTACTTTAGAAATCTTCTTATAATTCATAAATAAAGATATACATTGACCTTACATTGTCAGTGTAGCTCATGAATAGAGGTTATAAGATAATGTCATTCCATCCCAAATTTCCAGATCCAATATTCTTCTTTCAATATTATTATATTCATAATCTTGAATCTAGTTTAGCTTGATGTATGCAATACCATTAACATGTTTGCAATTAATTTTTTCTAATTATTATTACCATACTCAGCATGACTGAGAGAGAAGGGATTAAAAATACATTTTCTACACTACTTGGATTCATTGTTTCCAGTTATATTTCTAATAGTTTATAATATAAGGTATTCTTGCTCCTCTCCAAATAGTGTTTCTAAAACTATTATGTGCTATGTCCTTATAATCACTGTTATATTCACAGTAAATAAGGAACAGTGTGAATAAATATAATAGTCTTACTGTTATAGGTCAAATTGTGTCCCTCCTAAAAAGATATGTTGGAGACCCTTTACAAAGTACCTTTACTTATTCAGTGTGACCTGTTTGTAAATAAGATTGTTGCATAAGTAATTAGTTAAAACGAGGCCATTCTGGAGTAGGGTAGACACTAATCCAGTATGGTTGGTGTCCTTGGAAGGAGATGGTTATGTGAAGACACAGACACACACACACATATGACTAAAAAGACAGAAAGTAGAATTATGCAGACTCAAGTCAAGGAACATCAAAGATTGCTGGCAAACAGCAGAAGCTAGAAAGAGGTAAGGAAGGTTTTCTCTACAGATTTCATAGGGAGTGTGGCCCTAGTAACACCTCAGACTTCTAGTATTCGTAACTAAGATGATAAATTTAGACTTCTAGTATTCGTAATTGAGATAATAAATTTCTGCTGTTTTAAGCTACCTACTTTGTAGTACATTGTTACGGCAGCCCTGGGAAACACAATATTGTAGAGGACATGAGAGATATTGGATGTAAGACTCAAGCAGACATGGCTCTTTTTAAAAGTATACCTTGAAAAGGAATAGCTAAAGTGACTTTTTAGATTCTCAACTATTTAACACTAATAACTATAGAAGACTTGTGTATGATCTTGTTACAATGGCAGTGCTCATCAAAAATCATAGAACATATTAAAACAAACATGACATTATAACTTTCCATAAAACCTTTCAATTTTTTTGCTTTGGGACCCAGTTTCAGCTTTTTAACATGACTTATAAAATTATTGAACTCTTGACTCTTTTTTTTTTAAGTAAGTTTATTGGGGTAACATTGGTTAATACAATTATATAATTTTCAAGTAAACATTATAATTTGACATCTGTATATTCTATAGCTCTTGACTATTTTGGCTGTATTTTCACTTCTTAATATCTTCATGGGCCCACTCTCGGTGAGTTCATCAAGTTTCCTTTCACTTCTCGCCTTTAAGCATTCTGTTTTCTCTGAAAGTCTTTCTTTCCTCTTTATTTGGCAAATACTTGTTAAGAAAAATAATATTCAAAAGACATTTGTTAAATATGGAAAAGCAGACTTTATTCAGGACCATTGTGATAAATACAGAAACCATTACAATGGAATTTTATGGGAGAAAAGAGAAATTGTGCTCAGCTTCAGACACAGCAGGGGCAAGAGGAAATTTATAGCCAACGAACAGTGTAGAGGTTAGCAGATAGAAAATTTCTAAGAAGAAATAGGAATCGGGGTTCTTGCCAAACTGACATAACAGGATTCTTACACGCCAGGATGATCATATATACCTGGGTGATGGTGGAGGATGAGAAATCTGATCAGACACAGAGGGTGGTCAGCTATGTTGGAGTTTCTGGCTAAAATTATTTAGCAGGTTTCTGGCTAAACCTAGATTTTTCAAGAAACTGCACAGATTGACCTAGGAGAAACTTGACCAAAGTTTATTCATGCAAAGAATCATTGTCATACCTGTGCATTTGACAAATCTCTATAGATTTTTCCCTCAGTGAAGGCTTTCTTAACCACTTCCTCCTTCCTAACGAGATGAGATTAAGTTCTTTTATAATATTCTCTTGTTGCATATCTTTCCTGTAATTTATTCTTCCTCTGATAATATTATTCACACTTTTCACAACAAATGCATTTCCATGAGAAGAGGACATTGTTTTTATCTTACTTACAGCTAAAAATCTAGTACCTTATAAAGTTGTAGTCACATACCAGGTGCTGTAGGCATCAAAAAAAAAATTATTAAGATCAGAAATAGGGGATATTTTTATAAGCTCTTCTCCTTTATTAATTTATATATCAACATTATTTAATATATGCAGTCCTATTCATTTTATAAATATTATCCAAGAGACAGAGTGTTTTAATATTATCAATACTACATAATTTCCCAAAATATTTTCAAATTATTGTTTTAGTTTGGTGTCGGGAGCCGTTCTTATCAAGGCTCTCATACCTGAGATCTAGGCAACTTCGCCTTGGGACAGAATCTGCCTCGCCCTGTGCTATCTGATAGGATAAACAGATAAACAGCATAAGGTCAGTTGCCCTGACATGCCCTGACTTGCCCTGGGCCCCTTGAGCCATTTGCTTAAATTAATCTGACCTTGCAGATAGGTGACCTCCCGGGACCCTTCTGCATTTTGGGGTCATATAAGGAACTGGAATATTCTGTGGTTCGATATCCAAGGCAACGGTGATTATGCAAATCCTCCCCTTTATATACTCTACCCCTACCTACAATAAACGAGGCTTGATCAGAACTTTGTCTTGCCTCCATTCTTCTCATCTCCTGTCCCCCATTCTCTTGCAGATTGTCACCTCGAGTGTCATGTCTGGCCAGAGCTCCCATTAGTCGTCCCGTGGGAAGGGACAGTTTGGAGGTCAATATTTCTTTGGAAGTTAAAATACTCATTCATTTACTTTGGACCATGTTATTTTATTGATTTTATTATGTTCAAAGCTGAATTCAGAAAATCAACTAAACTGAATCTTGTAGTACCATAATATTTGCAAATTTGTTTTATAATTCATTTTAGAAAAAGGAAAAAAATACCTTCGAACACTAAATAGAAGTACAAATAAAAGAATCAACAAACTTCTCTGTTCTCCTATTCTTAGGGAAAAAAGGGTAAAAGAACCTGCATTTTTTTATTGGGCATTCATATAAACTATAGACATTAAACATTGAAATGTTTGAAATTTATATGATGACTGTTAATAAATAAAAGAATATCTACTTATATAATGCCATATTATTATAGTATTTCAATAATATATTTAAAATAGAAGCTTGGTGTTTAAAATGCAGTTAGGGTTAGCTTTTATGACTACTTAATCTTGAATGCCCAATACTTCGTACACTATAATTTGTTTACTCTCTTTGTTACTCTAGACCTTCTTGTCAGACAAGGAAGTCTGCTCCTCTCAAAACCAATGATATGCATTTAAATTGATTCTACACATAATAAAACACATATATAAGGAATACCCTTAATTATTGTTTAATAAAAAGAGCTATATTCATGAAAACATGAATTCTGTTTTTAATAAAGTACAATAAAGAAAGCTTTAATTTACTGTATTTCTTTAATATCTGAGAAAGAAAACAGTAAAATGATGACTAAGAGAACATGCTGTACACATAGAATAATCCTATACTAGGAATTGAAAAAAAATTCTATTCTGGTTGCCTAAAGTTATTTGCAAATGTTTTAAGTTATGAGATTCTATCAACTTAAAGAATCTCATATTCTGTGCATTTTAACATATGTTTTATCCAAATTAAAAGGAACAAAAGTCAAATGCAACAGTTTTCAAATGTAACCAGTTTTTCACTCATTTTAAAAATTTCTTTTAGCTGGTTAATTTATTGAAAACATCAGGAACATATATTCTAAGCAGTGGATTTCAGAAGAAAAAGTCACAAACTTTCCATGTTAAATTAAAACATCACAACAAGTGAGTATAAAACAACTAACATCGCCTTTCTGACATTTCTGTATCTTTTTATCAACACAATGGGCATAAAAGGCTTGAGACTTAAACCTAACAATGATAATCTTCAACACAATAACATCAAATTCTAGATGTTTCTGGATTATCCTTTCTCTCTTTGCATCTCCTGCTCTTGACAGTACAATAAAAATAACTGTTATGGTTCTACAAATTTAGCATAAATATTATAAGACAAAGAGAATTATTCCATTCTTACTGGAAATGAAACCCATGCTTCCTGTCCAATATGCTATAGTATGCTACTTCATGATAAACACATTCTTTGAAAAAGAAAATAAATCATTTTTATGGGAGTTGCCCTCATGTTTATTTCAAATGGCAAAATGCTGAGAAGAACCCTGTGTGCGGTAATACACCGTGGTTACATGGCTGAAATTGAGGAAAACTTCCCTTTGCTCGACAACAAATCACTATTAGATGCATTACTGTATGATTCTCTCTAGTGTATTCCAGTATCAGAAGATTTGTGAATTCAGTGTGGTGGGTTAATGAACTAAACTCTCACATTAAGAGATCAGAGTTTGAATTATCTGTGCTCTGTATATTTTATGTACGAAATAAGTAGATAATTGTTTTGTGCTACTAAATTGCCTTTTCATCCTCAGCTTCAGGGGACGCCTAGTTCTTCAGACTGACATGTTTATCCACATTAAGGTATAATTGAACCTTATTGCTTTGAAATTTTCAGCCACATTTAAGTATTTAGGAACTTATACTAATGATACTTAGAGAAATGAGGCTTGAAAATAAAAAGGATTATGTTTTAAAAGAGATTCTTATGGCTATAAAATCATTCTGGAAAATAACATTTAGATAAGATCCAAATGAATACATGGATGAGAAATAGTATTTTTTTTTCTAAAAGTTAATTTAAATATAGTAACAAATTGTTAGGAAGTTTCAGAATTTGCTTAACACAAGTGACTCAAAAGTGTTTACAACATTGCTTATCATAAAATGTTTTATTTATTAATAGATAAAATTGTATATGCATAAATGTCCTTGAAACTAACAAAAATATTACTTCAGTTTGATGTTATTATTACTCCTTCCACAAGAAATTCATTGTTTTATATATACTTTATAAAAAGTATAATTGTAGACAGAACAGATGAAATAAAAACAAAGAAATTGTAGATGGTATTCTTTAAATTAATATTCATGCTATTATAGTTATAGACGTTGAATAAAAGAGATTGTGCATTTAAATGCTATTTAGTAAACCCTAGGACTCAATGAAAGTCAATTTACTTGATTCTGTCTGCTATAAAATATATTATCTACATTTTGGCAGTTAACAATCTATGGTACTTTATTGATGGAAGAAAATGAATGATAAGAGATACAAATAAAAGAAGAGGTATTCACTTTCATGGAATGGAATACAGTTAACTTGTTTTCTTACTCAAACACATATACTTAAAATTACCCAGTAAAAACTTAACACCTCCTATGTACATAGTACTATATGAAAGATATGAAAAATTAATGCTAACGAAAATCAGAAAACTCTTAAAAGCAATTCACAATCAATTTGAAAATAAAAGAGAAAATAGTAAAAGTAGCAATTTAAGATAATGGATCAATAAACAAGTAAATAATTGTAATAAGTACTAGGTGTTTTCAAAAGTGAGGCAAATGACTTTGGACTGAACAGTTAAGGAAAGGCTTATTAGATACAGAATTGGCCTTAAAGATTGGAGAACATTTGGGAGAAAGATAATATAAGAGAAATAAGAATAACTTGAGTTTAGTGAATATTGAGATAGTTTGATAGGATAATTTTTATTTAAAAGTTCAGATGAAATAAAAAAGTTATCAAAATTAAGCATCAATTGTAGGTTAAATAATGGCCCCCTAAACCTATCTATACCCTAATCCCTAAAATCTGTGAATATGCTACATTTTATGGCAAAAGAAATATTGCAGGCATGATTGAATTAAGACTATTGAGATTAGGAGATTATCCTGGGTTATCCAGGTGGTCCTAATGTAATCACGGATCCTTTTAAAAGCAAGGCAGTAGGATCAGAATCAGAAAAATGACATAAAGACAGAAGCAGAGTCAACAAAAAAGGTGTGACTATGTTCACAGCTGACACTTAAGAGGAAGGAAGGAGCCATGAGCCACACAATGCAAGTGGCCTCCAGAAACTGATAAAGACAATGAAGTGGACTCTTCTTTTGGAGCCTCCAAAAGGAATCAGCCTTGGTGACACTTTAAGTTTAATTAGATAGATTTCAGACTTCTGGCATACAGAACTGTAACTTAATAAATTTCTGTTGTTTTAAACCACTAAATTTGTGGTAATTTGTTACAGCAGCTATAAGAAACAGGATTATTCACTTTCACTCAAGCTCTGACTCCTAGATTTTTATCATGAATGTGGAGTGAGAGCTTTGAAGGAAAAAGGGAAAGATGGAGAGAAGCTAGTGCCTAAGGAAAGTACTGATAATAGAAAAGAGTCACACTAAAATTAATTAGTTAATTCAAAATTAATTTTATTTACTTAATATGTAGTGGTATATTAGAATCTCTTATTTTGTAATTTGTGCCACTTTTTACTCTTTGATATCCCTCCTTTCTTTATATACTCACATTTTAACTTTATTATTATATTTCTTAATCTATGTACTGCTTCATTATAATGATTTTGTACTATTTTTTTGTATGTAGATACACTGTGTTAATGTAGGTTTAATATTTTATTTCATAGATAACATAATTTAGAACATTGATTAAATGAATAGGCCAAATAACCAGATTAGGATGAATTTGATGAAATTATTATAGATCTTCACAGGTTAAAAATAAGTCAGAGATTTATATAGAAAATGTAAAGAGGATCAAATCTGCTTTAAATTAGAAGGCAATAGAAACACTTTGGATCATGAACCCAGAGAAAATATCTTTTAAGCATGTAAAAATACGTGAGCTATTTATTTATAACCATGGCACTTAAGTCCCAAATTTTCTGCTTTTGTGAAATAAGGAGTCATTCTCATACTAGTTTATTATTTTTTTATGTATTTATCTTTTTAATCCACCTGATTTTACTCTCAGTGATTTTTTCCTACATAGAAACATTTAAATATAGATGCTGAAGCTGAGATTTATTAAAGAAAAAGTTAAATTCTTGGAATCCAATTTTCAAATGAATAAAGCTCATTTTAAAGCCAATGGTCTTGAACTCAAAAATAGAGGACAATCTGTTGATGGCTAGAGAGAGGAGGGTTGGAAGGCTGGAAAAAGGGGAGAAGTGCTAAAGAAGTACAAATTAGTAGTTGATAGGTGGTCACAAGTATGAGGAGTACGGCATAGGGAATGCAGTTAGCAATAATGTAAATGGCTGAAGAACATCATAAATTTGATCATATAAAAAAGTAAACATAGTGATCAATATCAGACTTTATTAAGCCTCAAAAGAAAGTCACTACTATCAGCAATATACTTCAAATTACATTAAGATTTGTCACTTATATTATTTAGGAATTTTTCAATTGAAAGTGTTACAAAACCCACTCCAAACTGCCTTAAACAATATTGGCAAACTATTGGTGCTTATATCTGTAAAGTTGGGAAAAATGTGCATTTCAGGAAAGGTTTCATTTAGTTACTTTCTCTACATTTTATGCAGATTGTATGCTTGATCTAAAGTCCAGCTCTCTTTCTTGTTAGAGGTTTGTTGTCTTCAGCTTTCAAAGGCTATGTACTTTTGTAAAAAAAAATAAAAATAAAAAATAGCCAGCTGTAAAGTATAATTTCTTTTTATATATTTTCTCAAAAGAGAGAAACTTCCTTTCTAGAAGCATTTAGCCAATTTCTCCTCCTATAAGATTAAGAACACATAAGCATGTGTGATCTGCTGTTTAGCTTTAGTCATATTAGAGATGGAATTGGAATCCACTTCTGTCTTAAATACGTGAGCTGCATTTAGAAGTGTAGGGTGGTGTAGTGGAGGCAGTTCCTATCAGCTTGTGAGAGCTAAGTAATACTTAGGAATTTGACAGCCAGGTAGAATCAGACGTTAGGAGCATTTACAAAATGAAAATCAGCAAACGCTCTAAATTAGACATTTTTGTTTGTTTCCAGGAGACCCAGCTTACCAACACATCACTGGTGGGATACCCCAACATAAAAATAATAAACATATTATGGTATACTCATACACTGGAATACTATTCCATAATAAAAGGAAAGCTATCAATAATTTTAGCAAATGGATAAATCTCAAAATAAATGCAATAAATGAAAGAAGCCTGACTCCTTCCCCTGCCCCCGCACCACAAAAAAAGTGTAGCTACTGTGTGATTTCATTCTTATAAGATCCTAGAAAATACCAAATTTGCCTATAGTAACTGAAAGTGGATCATTACTCGTCTTGGGTTGTTGCAGGACCAGACTGTGAGAGAATTACAGGGAATCTTTTGAATGGTGAAGTATTAGTTAGTTATCTTGATTGTATTAATGGTTTCCTGGGTGCTTACATATTCAGACATATCAAATTATACATTTTAAATAAGGCCATGTTATTATACCTAGAAAAAGCTGTTTTAAAAAAAAAACAGCAAAGATAAACAGTAAAAATAAAAATGACATCATTAAAAAAAAGGAAAACCAAGCCACTGAAAAAAAATAATTACAAGTAATATATCTGGTAAAGGACTTTTATGTAAAATATAAAAGAAATATTCCAACTTAATATTAGACAAACAATACTATTTTAAAATGGGCAAATGCTTAGTACACTTTTCTCTAATGAAATTATATGAGTGGTTAATGAACACATAAAAAGATTCTCAATATCATTAGTCACCAGGAGAATTCAAAGAGTGAGCTACCAATACAAACCCACTAGAATACCTATAATCAAAAAGACCTATTGTATTAGTTTGTTAAGGCTGCCATAACAAAATATCACAAACACTGTGGCTTAAGCAAAAGAAATTTACTGTCTAGAGGTTCTGGCTAGAAGTTTGAAAACAATGTTTTGACAGGGTCAGTTTCCTTTGCTGACTAGAAGGGTGAGTTCTGTTCTAAGTCTCTCACCTAGGCTTTTGTATCTCTGCCTTCTCTGCATGTGTTCTCTCTGTATGTATCTATCTCTAAGTCCAAATTTCCCTTTTCATGAAGATATCAGTTATATCGAGTTACGGTTCATTCTATAATTTCATTTTAACCTGATTATCTCTGAAAAGACCTTCATTTTACTTATCTCTGTAAAGACCCCATCTCCAGATCACATTCTGAGGTCCTAGGGGCCCTGAATTATCTTTTTGGAGACATAATTCAATCGATAAAAATAACATTAAATATAGGTGTAGATGTAGACAATCTGGACCACTTACGTATTTTTGGTTGAAATGTAAGTGGTATAGCCACTTGAGAAAATATTTTGTCAATTTATTAAAAAGTTAAAAATAATTTGACCTTACTATCGAGCAATTTCTTTTATAGGAATTTATTTAATCTAAATGAAAACCTATATCTACAGAGAGAAATTGTACATGAATATTCATAGTGACATTACTCAAAGTATACACAAATTTTTATAGCAGCCAAAATGGATACTATTAAAATGTCCAAACAAAATATGATATATCCATACAGTAGAACATTTTTTACAATAGAAATGAACACAAAAAAACATGGAGAAACTTCAAAAACTATGATACATGAAATGAGTCAGACATAAAACTTATAATTCTATTTATGTTGAATAGCAAAAGAAAAAAAAAAGCTAATTTTATGGAAACAGAAAGCAGACCAGTAGTTGGTTGGAGTCAAGGTAGGAGTGGGAATTGACTTTGAATAGGCACAAGGGAACCTTAAGGAGTGATGGAAATGTTTATAACTGGATTATGCTGATGGTTTTAGAACTCTGTAAATTTATGACAAATCAATGAACTTAAAATGAGTGAATTTTATGCTATTTAAATTATAGCTTTATAAAATAGCTAGTAATAAGTCTATTTTAATGCTCCAAACAAACAATGAAAGTCACTTGGACCAGCGTATTGACAGGAGAGAGATGTACATAAGTAGATAGATTTGAAATATATTTTGGAGATAAAATAAATGGAGTTTTCTGAAAGCTAGACATTGAATGGTGATGAAATGAGGGACAAATAGGTGTCTGACTTGAGAAAATAGATATGCAATGATCTCTTTTTAGAGATGGAAAATAATTATGATTATAATCATGAGTCATTCATTTGTTTTTGAGTAAGGAAATAATATGTAGAGAATAGTGGATTAAGAAAATTAATTTAATATAATGATCTAGGATATTGGACCTTTAAAAATATGTAGATGTGTTTATTAAGGTCAAATAATTCGGGAAGATTATTTAAACAGCTTCAATCATTGCAAGTGGAATTCACTTAAGTCTTTTTCTTCAATCTTGGAAGGACACAAGCAACATTCTCCTTGGAAATGACAGAATATTAAAGCATATTTCTGCTATGAGGAAAAAATGCATTTTATTTGTCAAAAAATGTAAACATAAATTTTAACAAAGTTGCACTACCATAGAACTAAGTAAGTCTCTGTGTAGCCAGTGCTTGAAATTCAATGACAGGCCAATGATCACCATCAAATACTATTCATCTACTATTGACTGGTCTTATAATTAGAAAGGAAAAGTTCTATCCATCTGTAGGTTACTTTTTCTTGGGAATTAAAAATAAACCAAAGTCCTCTTATCCATGACAGCCACATAAATAAGGCAACATCCCCTTCCCTACAAATTATTATTTTTTTGATTAAATACTGTCATCTCCCTTAAATATTTGTCATATGATATGAATAATGCCCTCCTTGCTCCACTCTGAAACCAGAATAAACTTCTTTTTACCCTATTTATTTAGATTTCTATCAGTTTCCTCAAAAACTTGAGGAGTGCGCTGTATGGATTAGTGGTTTTAAAATTTTGTTCAGTTGCCTTTTTCAATACATGAGATTCAAATATATCAGACATTTAAATACACTAAATGAGATATAAGCCTAATAGTTACTCCATATGGTACCTCTCAAGAAACCTGAGATTCAAATAATCATAGTTTGGAAATAATTTTGACTAGGTAATCACAAATTGATTTTAACTTCCAGTATTATATTTTACGTATTATCTTTCTTTTGTAATTACCTACTATTCTGAACCAGACAGTTACCAGTATTCTCCTTGGCCTCTGATTAGCATAGACAAACTATTAGTTGCAGTGCTAATAGAAAGCTAAGAAACAATGTCTTTGCAAAAGAAATATTTCTGAATAATCTCACTGATCCAGTTGTTGGTATTGCTGAATAACATAAGAAAGAAGAGATCCTATGTCAAAAGGCTGAAGGAATGCCTCTAGGTAGCCACAGAAGCAAATATCTGTGGTGAAGTTGATTGTGTCTAGACAGAAAGACATAGTTAGTTACTTGTGTCTTTTTTAAACAATCCAAACTCTTGATGTGACCTTCTGTCTTATGTTCCAAGAGCCGTGTGTACTCCTCTTGTGCACTTATACAATAATTTTTCCACAGGATATGTAGGAGCAGAATTACAAAATAATTTAATATTAATATGTACAATTTCAGTTTTCTGGATGATTCTAAATTATTTTCCTAATTACTTGATTTAATGCATATCCCCAATAGAATACCAATGCTTATCTCTCTGTACATATCTACCAACCCTTGCAAATTGTCAGAATATAATTTGTTTCCAAATTATTGAGTGAAATATGATATCACATGGTTCCATTTTTTTTCTAGTTTTTCAATTCCGATTCCTAATAAAACTGAGAATATTTAAGTATATTTATTGGTTATCCATGTTTATTTTCTATGATTTGCCTGTTCATAGGTTTTACCCATATTTGATTAGGTAATTGGTTTTTATTCCTTATAGATTTTTTCAGTTTTATTTTATTATTAATATCAAATGCACCAAGGGTTTTTGTGTTGTAATTATCTTCTCAGCCTTTTGACTTTGTTTACTATACAGATATTTTAAATTTCATCATAATCATATATTCCAATAACATTCTTAATAATTTCATCTTTCTTATTTTGTTTTAATTTTCTTTTATACTCTATTGTCATAAACATAGCCCCTTCTATTTTTTCTAAAATTTTTCAAGTATTGTCTTTTACATATATTAATCTAATTCATACAAAATTTTCTTTTGTAATCTAGTTTGAATATAAATATAGTTTTAATTTTGCTCTGGAGTGGCGGTGGAATGTTCTGACAAATGTACCATACTAATGCAAAATGTTAATAATAGGGGAAACTGAATGTGGGGTATACAAGATACCCAAAGACACCCAAAGATACATGTACTATCTTTGCAACATTTCTGCGAATCTAAAACTATTCTAAAATTAAAAGGTTATTTTCAAAAAAAATCTCTGTGGATAAAGAAAGAAGAGTTAAATAGCTATGAAAGTAAATTATTTTTTCTTTTATTGCACCAAAATGTAATAATTATATTTATCAAGTACAAGTAGAGTTTTTAAATCATTGGTAAATAAAAGTTAAGCTTGTCTGATTTAATACTAAATGAGGGAAAGCAAATGTATTCTTGTCTTTAAATCGAGGGAAAATGTAATATTCAACCAAAAAGAAACTGGCAGTCAGGAAAATATAATATCTCGAAGTAAAAATAAAGATTAGTCTTTCCTGAGAATATTGGGTCAGTTTAATTATCAAATCAACTGAGAGAAAAAAATTAAAATAGAATATTTAGATAGATTAAATGGTAGTAGTGCAACATAATTAATTTTTATAACTCTTAACCATGGGCCAAAAAATAAATATGTCACTAAAATGTTCAAACTTCTGGATACAACTAATGCACATGTGATAATTGACTGAAGCAGATTTTTTAAAAATTAAATATTAAAAATTGTTTCAAAAAATTTATAGTTTTAAGTTTTCTAACATCTACATATTGGTAGCTTTGAACAAGATGTAAAAGGAATATTAAAGTACTTGTTCAGTTTAAGTAATAAATATATTTATTATTGAAAAATCTCAGAGAGAACAAAGCTCTGTTAACAGAATGTTTTCTGTTTACTGTAGGGGTGTTTTCGACTAAGATGGTGAACAAATCAATCCAAAACATTTCATAGGTGTAACATTTACTGGAAAGTCTTACTATTTCTCTATATGATAATGATTCCCCTACAATTTAAAATATGTTTAGAGTAACAGTAAAGCTGACAAGAACAGCAAAGTGAGATTAATTGATATTGGGTGCAAAATGATTATTGAAGTTTTCAAAGTGCATAGATCAGGAAGCCTTTACTATTATAACCTTCTGCCTCTGTAATAAGACACAAATGCACTAGACAGAATAAGCAAAAATCAATTTAATAATTTAAAATGAGTCAAATATTCTAACCACAGTTCTTATGGTTACATTAATTGATTTTTTTTTAATAGCAAAAATGCAAACTTAAAGCATTAACCCAAAAAGATCTGAGGTCATCTCCAAGCCAATGTAACAAATGATTTCAGGTTCATCAGTACTTAAATTTGCAAATTGGCCATGTTATGCTACGAAATTAAAAAATGCTAATACTGTTATATTTCATCTACAGTTTTCACTCTCTATTTAGTGCCTGTTTTTATTTTTCCCTTTCTTAACTTGTATATGACTCCCCTTAATTCATAGATTGATTTTTCAAATGGGGTTCAAAAACCTCTGTTGATTTATGGAACTATTCTCAAGACATTCAGGAATTATCAAAATTATATTTATTTTGTCTTTAAATTTGAAAAAAAACTCATCTTCTCTGACACAGATATATACATTATAACTAAGTACTGCTATATAATTTCATACCTAGATTCACATTCATGTTTAAAATGCCATGGGTATCAAATAATATTTTTTTAACTGTCAAGGATGTTGAAAAATGAACAGATATGCATTTAAATGCCACATATAACAAGTCATTACATTAGGCTGAATAAAAATTAGTTTGACTGATATATAAATAGGGGAAAGTGATAGTGAAATTGAGGCATAATAAAAGTAAGTGAAAATGTAGTCATTTCAAAAGCAAAAAACCTACATTTTTGATTGGACATTTATATTTTTAAAATATATGTCATAAACACACAGTTTCTGTCAATTTGTAAAAGTTCATTAGTTCAGCAACAAAATCTCAATGAAAAAATTTCTGTAAATGACTTATTTTATACACACTGTTTGTGGATTGCTCATTAAAACAATGCCTTTGTTCTTAACAATTTTTTCAGTGATAATCATAATGTGTCTAGTAATAAACTAAACTGATAGCAATAAAAAACATACATTTTACTTTAAGTCCAACATCTGTGATTTAGTTTTAATAAATCAACTTTAACTATTAGATAGAATTACTATATTTATTATTTCATTTGAATCTTTCTTCACCTTTAATTTAAATGGAATGTAGTAGGCTGAGTAGTGACTCCAAAAATAGCACAAAAACTTTACATTTCAATGCATGGACAGTTTTTGAAGAAATAGAGAAAACATAAAAATTGTTTTGTCTTGTTTACAACTTTTGTTTTGGGACAAGTGTCTGTGAATCTATGTTTGCAGAGTGTAGGTGCTTAAATTGCTAACAACTATAACATCTTCAATTTTCTCAAATACTGCTTTAATTCTTTCTGTTTTTCTAAATGCTGCAAATGAAAAACACTATATTTTCCCTTCTATTATAATTAGGAAAACTCTCATAAGTTTACTGATGATAATGGTTAGCAAATTGAAGAAATATACAATTCCATCATCTGAAGTTTTTCTTTTTTTTAATCTCTATAGATTCCTAGTATCCAGTGTTTATTGCTTTAAGTAAATTTTATCTATTATACACATACACACAAATTGAACTTAAGCTGAAGAAAAATGAACCAGAACAGTTAGCTGAAGTATTTTACCAATGTTTTATTTTTAAAATCATATTTACATAATCTAATGTTTTATTTAAAATACATTTATTTGTGATGACCAATATTTTTGCACTAACTGGCATACTTACCTAATTAAAACATATGAAAACTTCTTCACTTCTCTCTATCAGAAAATAAACCAATTAAATGGCAAACCGGTGAGATATGCACTTCACAACGACGTTAGGTTCATTAACTAAAATCCATGAGCAAGCAGAACTGCCAGCATTTTATATATATTTTTTGTCCCATCAGCATATTGAAAATATTAATTACTTCAAATATGGAAAATTACACTGGTGTTTTCTGTAGGTTATTTTAAATACGGCAGAAACATTAAAATTTTTCAGAAGTGGCTGTAAACATTCTTTTCTCTCCCTCTTCCTTGTGTTTCCACAAATCAAGAATCTTAGATGCTGTTTAATGGGTAGAATCTACAAAAGAGTTCAGTATTGAGGAAAATACATTGTCGTCTAACTAATGAGACAGAAGTGGCACATAGACTGGATTGTTCTCTTCCCTTCCACGCCTCTGGTAGTGCTGGCACATAGCTGCTGAGACTCCAACCTGACTCTTAACAGCAGGTATTCCTTTGATAGGCTTTCCTCAAATGAGAATGCTAAATCTGAGATTAGGAACAAATCAGTTTGAAGTTGTGAAAATTAGACCTCCATTTGCTGTTATGTTAGGTCGTTTGGGCTTAAACTAACTAGGCAAAAATTCTTCTAGGTTGTTAGCCATATGTACTTGACTTTTACATTGGAGATTGGGGACAGGTTTTCTCTTAGGAAAAACTGCTTTCTCCTTTGTAGGTATTTGTTTTATAGGTCCTTAAAACATGAACTATGAATGGGTACTCAACTGTATTACCAGCTATTTCTGCATTCATAGTACCAAAAGACCCTAGTCCTTTTCCCAATTTCAGAAAGTTTGAATAACTAGAAGAATGTGCAAATAGAGTTCAGTGGGATATCCTCACAAGAAATAAAAATTTTTAAAAAGGACATGTCCTCATTATAATGATATGTAGTATTTAAACCTTCAACAAAGTGACTACAGCTAGAGAAAATGTAAAATTGAATTCCTTCTGAGGACGAGGGAAAGCTTGTTTGGAACTTGAGTTTACAATTCACAAAATTTTATATAAATCAATCTAAATTCAGTACAAAGTAAAAAGAGAAATATTATGTGCTTTGGGCTTTGGGGAAGGTATTATCAGGCAGGAGGTAATTAATTGCCATTTTGTTCCCCTTGTCATTCTCTTGACCTTTCCTCTTGACTTCAACAAACTCTTATTTCCAGAATAATCTTTATTTATGTCCCTGACACCCTTTCTACCCCCATATGTACACAAATTTCAAGTAATAATAATAAAAAACCTTGCTATGAAAATGCAGCTTTATGTTAATCACTATCATCAATCCCTCAAGATACCCAAATAATCTTAAAATCTCAGGGAATAAAAAGTGCACTATTCATGAACACCCAGGTTTAAGGCAGATTCCCTAATCCTTACTTTTAACAAGTCAGACACCTCTAGTTAGTTGCATTATGTCTAGAAAGTTTGGAACTCTTAATGTATGAAGCAACTAATCTTTGAGGACTTGTGTGACTTTTTCACAATATTTCAGAAATAATGCCTTCCTGTGCTTTAAGATTGGACTGGAAATATTATATCTATTTGAATTTGAACCATGATTGTGAATCATCAGAGAGCAAGATCACAGATTTTTCTGTAGAGAACTAACAATTTATCTGTGAACAAACAAAATAGAGATCATTCTCTACAATGGTTGTATCATTGTCTTGTGTTGAGATTAAATAAATTTCCTAGATCATCACAGTTCCAAGGATAAATACTACAATTGGCAAAGTATACCCTTATGATATTTTGAGTCTAGTAATATGACTAATTCAGAAGCAGAGGAAAAATATAATAAGAAGTAAAAGGCTTTATAATTTTGTGAATAAGCAGAAATATATTTCTTGGGGTTTTCTTAAAGGACATTTCTGAAACTCAGGGGAAGATAGAATCAGTCTAAAGAGTGATTGATCTTTTAATCAAATAAAAATTGTGGAGAAAAAAAAATGTTTAAAAGGATAAGATATCCAGAGTCAGCCATCAGTAAGCATTTTGTAGAAATAGAGAGGAAAAGTCTTTAACTTTTGAAATGCAATGTAGTTTTACCACCTCAGGTCATCCTAGTTGAGTATGGTAAAGGAATTGAAATCCTAAATCAGTACTGATCAAAATTTAATGTGCGTATGTATCACCTGGTATCTTGGCAAAATATTTATTTTGATTCAGAGACAGATATTCTTTATTTCTGATAAGTTTTCAGAAGATGTGAATGCTGCTGGTTCCCAGATAACCTTTTTAGTAGCAAAATAGTAGAGAATATACAGAATATTGTGAGAGAACAGAAGGTAAATAAATATCACTCAAGGTCTTAAGACTATAAAAGGGAGAAAAGGTAAAGTTTTGAGGATGACTATCCAAGGGAAAATTTATTAAACTTTAGTGTGCCCTGAAGCAGAGGCCTTTAGATTCATTCACCAGAATAAGTACCACTTCTATGAATTTTCTCTTTTAAATATAATTTATTAATAGAAAATTTGATGTCTAGTAAGGCCAAAAGATCAAGAGACTATTGCCATTGAAAAGACAGCTTAAAGCTCAGTTCCCAAGAAGGAAAGCATGTAAATCATTTTAAGTCTTACATTCATCACAGATCAAAAAGGAAGAGAAATTAATAGAACATTATGGTTTCTGTTCAGTATTCTCTCCAAAGAAGAATTTTTTAAAAAAAAAATAATTAGTTTCAAGTATATAGTAATTGGTTAGAAATCTATATAGTTAAGTAAATGATCCCACCAGTTGCTCCCTCCTTCCTCTGACCTTCCACCTAGCTGATGTATTAATACTAACCGCATTCCTTATGCCGTCCTCCCCGTCCCTGTGACCATCCATCAGCTACTAATTTATACTTCTTTAATCCTTTACCTCATTCTCCCAGCCCCCTAAACCTCCTTCCTTTCTGTCTGTCACTAAATTGTCTACTATATTTGTGAGTCTGTTTTTGATTAGTTTATTTTTTTTATTGCTTAAATTCTGTATATAAGTAAAATCATATAGTGTTTATTTTTTTTTGTCTGACTTAAATACCTTCTAGTTCCATCAAAGCAGTATCTTTTTCCACCCCCTTCCATTTCATATGTAGCGGTCTTATTTTCTTATCTTTTCAGCCACTCTATCTTTTGGTTGGAGCACTTAATTCTTTTCTTTTAAGGTACTTATTGATAAAAATGTAGTTGTTAACCATTCTTTATTCTTGCTTTTGAGGCATGTTTTTTCTTCTTAAAGCAGTTCTTCCAACATTTTCTGCAATATTGGTGTAAATTCCTTTAGCTTATTTTTGTCTGGGAACCTCTTTATCTGTCCTTTAACTCTAAAAGTTAGCTTTGCTAGATAAATTACTCTTCGTTGTATATCCTAAGTCTTCATCCTGTCCAACATTTTTTGCCAAGCCCTTTTGTCCTGCATAGTTTTTTTTTTTTTTTTGAGAAATCAGCTGCCAGTCTTATGGATATTCTCTTATAAGTAATTATTTCTTTTTCTCCTGCTACTTTTAATATTCTTTCTTTGTATTTAACCTTTGGCATTTTAATTATGATATGTCTTGGTGTGGACCTCTTTGGATCCCTGGAATTTCTGGAGTTCTCTGAGCTTCCTGGGATTTTATGTCCATTTCTTTCACCAGGTAAGGGAAGTTTTTCATCATTATTTCTTCAAACAGCTGTTCAACATCTTGATTTTTTTCTGTTATGCCAATGAATATTTGGAGCTTTAATAGTGTTCCATATGCTCCTTAAATTATTTTTATAGTCTTGGCATCTTTTTTCTTGTCATTCTGATTGAGTGTCCTGATTGGCTTTCTTGTCCAAAGGCCATTTGATCCTTTTTTAAATTCACTTTGTTTATTCTATTTAATATACTTCTCATCTCAGATAATGTGTTCTCCATTGCAGACTGGTTTTCTTTTATAATTTTCATTTCCATTTTTATCTCTTTGTTGGCATTCTCTACACTTCCCAAAAGTTCATTAAGCATCTTTATAACTAGTGTTTTGAAGTCTGCATCTGTTAGATTACTTGATTCCATTATATCTGGATCTCTGTTCTGTACTGTCATATGATTTCTGCTTCTTTATCTTTCCATTTTGGCTGCCTTTTCGTGTCAGTTTCTATGTACTTAGCAAAGCTCCTAAGTCTCCTGGTCTTATTAGTGTGGATTTGTGAAGTAGGTGTCCAGTGGCACAGTCCTGAGAGGGATTCAGCTGCAGGCCAAATTTAGCCCAAGCTTCTCCCCTCCCATGGCCCCCTGTTAAGATTTAGCAAGCAATCCACAGATGCTGTGCTTTATAGTTGCTCAGAAGACCATACCGGAAACCAAGACCATCTGCCTTCACCAGCGGGAGTCTTAGCAAGGAACACCTGACTCGCTGAGAATACACCTGGATGTGGCTTGCGTAGGGCCACGAGTTGGGGTTGTTGGGGTTTCAGGGAATCCTCTGGGTGGTACAACCTTGTTATCCAGATTAATGATGTCACTGCTATGGCGGTGCTGTGCTCTGGTAGGTGGGAAGGCTCAACAGGAAACAATGGATAGCAACGACACTTCTGTACAGATCAAGTCTCACCTCAGCCCTCATCCGACAAAGTCTCCTTGCAAGTCCCTGATATCCCCAAGCGCAGCCAAATGGGCATTGGTGCTCAGAGCGAGCAGTTCTGTCACCTCGAAAATCCACTTGCAGACATGATCTCTTTAAGAGGCTTCTGCCACTGCTGCTGCTGCAGCCTCCATCTTACACAGCCACTCCAAACTGGGCAGGCTGCATCCTCTCCCCATCCTACCTTCTGCCATTTCAGGGTGCTTTCTTGAATCTCTCCATAGTTGTATGGTTTATTCATCTAGGTCCCAGGTGATTTTTCTTTGCTGCTGCTCCTTGTTTCTGTCACAACTTTGATTTTGGTTGCCAGAGGGATGAACAGAGCCTCAATCATCTATGTCATTCTTTTCTCTCTCCCAAGAAGCATTTTTTTATTATTATTTTATTACCTCAAAAAAGTAGTAAATTTGTATTTAAAACATTTATAGATGAAGGAAGAGCAACTTAGTGAAATTAAATAAATTTGAACCAGGTCAAAAAGTATGTCGTTAGCAGATCTCTACGATGAGCAAAAATGTTTAGAGTGATAGACTTAATATTTAGGCTTTTCAACTCCTATGTGTGAAACCCATAAGTATCAAGAAAGCATTAAACTTTCTCATGGTAAAATATCTTTAAATGGACATATAAAGTTAAATATGTGCCAGAGAAAACTTAACAAGAAAAGATTACTTTTTGTGTTTTTTTTTTTGAGATTGGATTGATATTCTTATTAGTAGATGTTTTAATATCAATCATAGATAAGTTTTTTTTTCTTTTAATCTCTAAGTAATGTATATTCTAGCCTCATAATTTAGATAGAGTAAATTATCTGTTAGGTTATTTCATTCATAAGAAAATATTTGCAAGTCATTTAAGTACATAAAATTATTTGGGGGTTTTCCTCCTGTTTTGCTTTCCTGCAAAACTATAATAAACTATTTTAATCTTCTCTCAAAGTCCTATAAAGTAAATAATCAGAATTTTTTATAGAGTAACCTATATCATATCTACTCTTTTTAGTAAAACACCAGTTTGCTATGTCTTAAATAGAAAAAATATATTCACTCTTTTGCTCTTACAAAGTGATTAGGCCATAAATATAGTTTAGAATTATATGAATAATTATGTTATTTGAAATAATTAGCAGATAGACTTTATATTGCAGAGTCAGAGATGAAGTATCCAATGTTAAAAAATAAAAATTTAGCAACACCAGATTATTTACAAGGTTAGGTAGGCTGAATTGTCATTCCTAGTCATTGACCACTGTGATTCTGCTTATATGAACTTATCACATGGAAATAATGCAAATAGGAAGAGCCACATGCATGTTTATCATGACCTTGTTTAAACCAACAAAATTCATTAATATAGCGGTAGTTACTGAAATATATAGAAATGTATTAAAAAAACTGAAAGTTATTAGTTAATAACTAATTATAATCTATTTGTCTGTATTGAAAGGCAATATTACATTTTTTAAAGCAATATGTTAAACAACTACAGATATATGTATAAATAGTGATTTCAACTATAAAGAAAGTATGCATATATCTACATAGAAATTAGAAGAAATTAAGCAAAAAAAAAAGAAATGTAGGCTTTCGGGGAAGGACCATTAGACGTGTTTTGCTCAGTATATTTTTTCTATTTTTATTATATATGTTGTATTTTTTATAATTTAGAGGAAGAGATTATTACTATTTAAAAAAATTTAAAAACATATTTTTAAAATAGCAAGTGGACAATATATTGAAAATATACATGAGAAAACATATTTGTTAATATACTCTTCCCTTCAATAAAAAAAATAAACTGCATTTCTTCAATTGTATTGAAAGTATGAATGACCAGCCAATGCACTCCCCACGACATACAAAAAAAAAAAAAAAAAAAAAACAAACCAGAAAATTGACTTAGTCATCTCAAAAGAAACTGAAAAAAAGAAAGAAAACATCTTAAGCTCCATTACTAAATATGACTGCAATATAGAAGCCTTTTTGATTGATTTTTGAGCAAAGTACCCACACAAATGTGGGAGAATGCAAAGGAAAAATCAGCAGATAGCAATAGAGAACATATTCACCCACTCGTTCACATACCTAGTTATTGAATGAACACAAATTCACAGAGCACTATTTAGTAAGATTAGGAGGTGAAATAAGGGACTAAATCAATATTTATTGAGTTTTTATTGAGTTTCTACTTGACAGACTTATACTCTTGGTAAGTAGACTTTTTGTGCCAAATGATTCAAAACTATATATGATAGTTTTTTGTTTTGTTTTGTTTTGTTTTGTGTTTTAGGAAACATTCCAAATATTTCTTGAATTTTTTTTTCATTTTGTGTCTAATTAAATATATAACTTAAAAAAAAGTCTAAACAGTTCTGATCCTAGCCAGTTTCTTGATATATATAAACAACAGGCACTGGGAAGTCCTGAATGCCAGAAGAATTAATTTAATGCTACACTGTATGAAGCAGATAATTTTAATCATTTATTCTAAAGGAAGGTAGTAAAGAGAGAATTCAAATAACACCAGTAAGAAAACTTTTATTGTTTTTATTTTTCTTCCCCCAAATCTTCTTTTTTTATAAGGTTAATTTTTTAATTAAAGTTTTGAAGGGTTAGCTTCAGGAATCACTCACTGGATGTGGAATTGGATGTCACATTCCACCTTTCCTGGCTGAAATTTTTCTCATCTTTGACTTAATTACATTTCCAAAGTCTTCCCACACTTCAGGATCTGACTCAAAAGCCAGTCTCCAACATAAAGCTCCCTCTTTTCCATCGCCTTAGAAGAATTATTCAATTTTTATTCTGAACAGCTATAACTCTTTGTATTTTTCTTGAAATCATTAAATTACTACTATCACAGATAATAATTAGAGTTATCATCTTGCAACTGCCTACTGTGACCTTGGAAAATGTATTTGATTTCTCTGAGTCTTACTTTTCTCACTTTTAAAAAGAGGAACAATAATATTACCTACTTTGAAAATTCACATAAATTGTAACAATAAAGTTAAAGCACTAAGAATGGTGGCAAAAAAATTATAATGAGTACTAAGTGGATATTAGCTATTATTATTATTATGCAATGGTATATATAACTGTTGAATGTCTGTCTTCATTTTCACTAAGTAACTTGAGATTGTAATACATTTTCTGTTCATGTGAATTCATTTTAGATATGTTTTTTCCTGATATCCTTTCTTGAACTCACTGACAAGTCAGTGAGCAATATCTAATAACTTTCTCAATTCTCCCAAACTCTTCTGATTTTATGTTTCTAGTTTTCAAAAAATAGGGATATATTTTTTTAAAAGCTAAAATAAGTATAATTAGATGCTGAACAGAGGATTAAGGAGTGCTCCTACTAATAAAATAATAAGAAATCAGAGCAAATTTAGCATATGATATACTTGGAGTGTATTAGAGAAAAAAATACATATTTTTATTTACCTAAAAGGATGTTCTAAAGTATTATAAGAAATAATGCCTTCAAATTTTATAATGCCTGCCCAGAACATGTTATTTATTCAAAACACATTAGTTATTTTTAGCTGTATCACCTTAAAAAAAATGGTAGTCTCTGAGTACATACCTTAAGATGCAGTTTCCACATTTGTTCTTCACAATAAGCTGGTTTCAGTTTATCTTCAATTAGAAAAATCTTACTCTTATAAAAGAGAATTTAACATTCTTTGGCTTCAGCAGAGTAGGAATCTTAGATACAATTATGGCGGCATCAGATTTGAGTCAGTCTGAGGTCCAACCCCTTACTAAAAGAGAAAACACTCTCTGTACTGATGAGAAATTAGCAGTTTATATTTTGAAATAGATAATGAAAGAATAATCAATCACCTGTAGTGACAACACAATTAAAGGGTATAATTTGAAATAAATTTGTCTTTGTAGCAAAAACTATGCACTTGCCAAAAAAGTACAGAAAGCCTTCAATAAAAAGTGATAGCCTGGCTGATGTATAGGAGTTGGGAGAAAGATAATTACATGACACTTAGAAGAAGTTCAGTAAAACTTGGATAACAAAAGAAAAATAACTGATAAGAATTCAAATATGGCTTGAAAGAGATTACTCTTTTAACCACACATGTAGAGGAATCAAAAAAGTAACTTAAGGAAGAAGTACTAGAAATTTAATTCTAGAACATAAATATTAGAGCATCTAAATATATCATTTTAATTTGTTTTAAGGTACTTAAGATAATAGTGTACATGGCTATACTACTATATTATTAATATATTATACCATATAACACTATTAATAATTATAATTACTATATTGATCTATATTCTTCCAGCAATTGTATGCTTTACTATGACTATTCTGAATAACTTGCAGAAGATGAAATTAAGACTAACATTAATTTCCAAAAGTCTTAGGAAATAAATGACATTTCTCTCTCCCACTTATAAAATTTCAAGTACAAAGATATTTTTAGAGAGATACATGGACTGAATAAATTCTACATAACTCTTACATAATCAGTTATTCAGATTAAGTAAAAATAGAGAAAACAAATTTCTTACAAAATGCTACTTTAACAAAGCTAATCTCTACCCTGAACTTTGATTTAGGAGCATTCATTTTGACAATTGTTATTTACCACTTTGATTCTGAATAGGTATGTGCTAGAGAAATAAGGTTTTACTGAATTTGGGGGAGTCTTAGAAGAGTGTAGGTGTCGATTTTAATTCTGTTTTAAATATGTAATATCTAACACATCTACATTTATTAAAAGTACAGGTTTTTTCATTCATGTGGTAACAATAGTGTAAAATAATAAATAATTTTTTACTTATAAATAAATGAAGATTTCCAGTGTTCAAACAAAAGACTTTATTTTAATCATATGTATAAATAGAAGCTACTAAAATGAAAGAGATTTTTGTTGTGGTTTGTGTGTGTATGTATGTGTATATGAATTTAAAAAGAAAAAGCAAAGCTTTCATAACTAACAATCTTAATTATTGTTTCTAGTACAATATCAGTAATATAATATTTCCACTAAATAGGTAATTTCATTTCAGAACATCTGCAGTTGTGAATCTATCAGTGTAAAACTTAGACATTATAAATTTTGCTATTCCAAAGGGGAGTTAGAGGTTATTCTCTAGACATTAGTTTACGATCTTTTAATTTTGGACACCTGTCATTTATGTCTATGATAAATTAATAATAACCTAACTTGTACCTTAAAAATATATTAAGATTTATGAGAACAGTAATACAACACATATATTTTAATTTTCTAGTAAATAAACCACAAATTAGGATATAAACATTAAATATAAAACAATTTTTTTCCACCTCAAAAATGAATAAAATTCTTAACTTGACATATTCTAATATATTGATTTAACTGATCATCACTACAGTTTAACTAGTTCCTATCACATGATTAGGAACAAAAAAGATGAATCACTTACATGTAAATCTACATGTAAAATTTTGACAGCATACTTGAGGAGGTAAGCTTTCTTGAAGGAGAGGAACTTAGAGGAGGTTGAAGTCTTTATTTTATTATAAAAACTTTGTCTGCCCAAAGAGACACATTTATAACAGTGCGTCAACATTTGTTATAATTTACAAAATTTATGGCTATGATCCTCGTATAGTTTCTAAATTTGACTTCTCAGTGAAACTTCACATGCTTTTCTCCATAGAGTATATTTTATACCTGAATATCCTGTCAGTTTTGAAGCTGAATGATAATAGGTAATAGGCATTTTTTTAATTATATAGATGAGGAAACTGAGACTTAAAGAGATTAAACAATTTGTATAGGCCACCTAGCCACAATTAACTAAGGCAGGTTTTCAAACTCTTATTCTACAATACTCTGTTGTAAAATGAATAAAACAACATCATAGTAAAATTGCAAATTTTATTAAAATGTTGGAATTAAAATATTTACTTTTTAAAATGAATTATTTTTGGAATTCAGAGTATGCTGTGAAGGAGTCATTGGAACATAAGGGAATTCTAAAGTTTTGAAAGCTTTTATATCCATCCAATAGGTATTAATTTTTTGCCATTGTTTTGGCCACTAAGGCAGAGTAAAGCAGACAGATGCATTTATATTCATGAATCTATATTTTGTATAACCATTCTCTCTTTGTGCTGGCATACATTTATGTTAAATTCTTTGGTTGAATACTGTATAAGATAGTATTATTTTATTAGAGGAGGATGCTGTGTGCAGTTGAGAAATACAGGCACATTCTTTAAAGCCTGTAGGCACATATGTTGAAGATAGTAAAGGATCATGGAAACTTTTGCAACAGACAAAACCTAGGCTTTAAGAGTATAACCAATATAGCTAGAGATCAGGACCCCTGTAAGGCAGTCACTCTATAGTTGTAAATGGAAAACAAGCCGCCTCACAAGGAGATACTATGCAAATACTTTCTAGACTGGACCTTATTTCTGAATGAAGCTAAAGTAATTCAAAAAGTTTTTATGAAAATTTTCAAACCACACTCCCATGGGTAAGGGTCTTGATCCACTTTACCTGTATGACCACCCTTCCCCCCACAGCATATGTAGGTGAGGTCTTGAGGTCATCTTTGAAGAAAGGTATCACTCTCCCACTTTGAGGAATGAGATCAGCAGACAGACTTCAACTGAGGTCTGGTCAGCTGCAGAGAACCCTACACCTTACATATTTGTGGAGTTAAGCAGCAGCTGCTGACTGAGCAAGATGTGGGTATAAAGGCTCAGCATCCCTTGTGGGTTATTCTACTAGTCATCACTTGCTCCAAAGTTCCCCATGAAGGTTGACTGAATCTTTGACAGGCCTGCATTAGATTTCTATTTCTTCCTCTGCCCAGTTCAACTTTCTTCTCCTTTATTTCACAGATGATAATATATAATTAACATCTAAAATAACTAAAATTCAACTCATTATGCACTTCTTGAGGACCCAATCTGGAACAGGAATCAAATGTAAATTTTAAAAATGAAAAAAATTATATATAATGTGTGTGTGTATATATGCACACACCACATATGTATATAAAGTACATGTGTATATAAATATATGTAAATATAAAATTTTATATATAAAATAATAAAAAGATATATTTGAAATTAAAATTTTAAGAGTGGGTCAAGCTGAAAATTAGACAGCTCAAATAAGAAACACTAAATAAAATTTTGAGAACAAATTCATATAATTTTCTAGTCCAATATTGTAAACAGACTAAACTCTCCAGCTAAAAGATGAAAATTACCAGACTGAATTGAAAAGAAAAGCAAAATTTGGCCATATCTGTTAATAAGAATGACATCTAAACAACATAAGAATAAAGAAAGATGAAGAGTAAAAGAAAAGTAATTTTGAGGGACTGATTGTCCCTACTACACAACAATGACAAAATGCCAAAACCTGTCATTATACTAAAACAACTCAACTGCTAAACTTGGAACTTCTTAAAGAATGCATTTTCATAAACTGGCCAGTGGCCAAATTATTAACAAAAATTATTCTTATTTGAGAACATGAGCAGCAAATGACATTACATTTTAAATTGTCTTTTAGAAACAAATCTTCCAAAAAAAGGAAAGCAAGAGATCTAGGTTTTTGTAGTGTGGGAGTAGAAGAGATCTCTCTGAATATTCCTTATGTAGTAGTGCCCAATCCTGATCCAGCTACCATTGTTGTTTGTTTTGTTTTCCTCTATGCCTGGCAGGCACCACATAGTTAATGAAATGTTAAAGATAATGCACATGCATCTAGATAATTCAAGTAATAAAGAACAGTGGGAAAAAAAATGAAAGTAAAATTCACTCCCCAGTCATTGTTAACTGACATTGTTCACTTAACATTGTTAAGTGAAACATGGTGAAACTTGGAAATGCTCAAATCTCAGTTCTCCCAGTTTTATGCATCTTTACAGTTGTTCACCAATAATGTCAACAACAAATATAAAACTTTAAGATAATTTATTACTATCTTTGTTTCCAAGTAGATTATATACATAGTAATTTATACTTGGTAGCAGGGGTAAATTATGGAAACATTAGTAAGATTTTATTAGAAGTGAGTAGTGGTTTTCAGTTCATAATACTGAGGCTAATGAATAGAAACAAAGTTGATTATTTTTACTTCTTATTTGCTTTTATAAGTTTTTAAAATTTTTTATGAACATGATCTAGTGTGGAAGTTAGGAATATTTTGTTTGGTTAAATATCTTGTCTTCTAATTTTCACTATAATTCCATTCTTCCCCTCCCAAAAAAAAACCCTGTCATTTATTGTATTAGTGTATAATTTCTAATGTTAGAGGCACAGTCTGCCTCGCCAAAAGCAAGCTCTGTAAGATTTTTAGAGCAGTAAAATGAAATTAAGGCTGAGTCTTAAATGTGGAAAACTGCTAAAAGAAAATATAATTTTGGACACGATGACCTTTTCTTTTTATTGGTAAAGTTTAAATTGGAGAGAAGTAAAAAAAAAAAAACCTAAGCCAAAGTAAATATTTTTACTCCTTTGAATATAAGCTTTTCAATTCTCTGTGCAATATATAACATAATTATTATGTTGAAATTGCTGCACATAAACATCCTCTTCATAAAGAAATACTACCCTTTGTTTACCAAAAACAAAAACATACAAATTCAATATTTTGAGCAGAAAGTAGATATGAATATACAAAGATATGTATTTTTTACAGTGTAGTATACTGGGATATTTTATGTCTGTCAAGTGTTTTATTGGTCAAACTGCTTTGAAACTGCATCAGAAGTGTCTCAAATAGTTAACTTATTCACTCATTTAAAAAATATTTTTTAACTTAAAAGATATTTTAATTGTATTTGCTATCCTGGGCACTGGGACTAAGATGGTGAAGAAAACACATTAACTCTTCTTGTGCAGCTTACACTTACTGGAGATAGATATTAATTAAGCCAATAAATTGTTTAAATATATTGTCAGTGTGCCGCCAGTGCTTACTGCTTTCCGTTCTCACTTCCTTTAACAGAAAACTTTTCAAAATAGTTAAATATATTTTTTTTTATTTTTTTTTCAAGTTCAATTACTTTTTTCAACTTATGTCAGATAGGCTTTATACACTTCTTTCAATGAAATTGTTTAAATTTCACTGATCACCTTTCATAGGACCATGTCAACAAAAACTCGCAAAGATTTTTCTAAGGGTTAACTTTGTGGCAGTGATGATTGTCTAAGTTATGGATTACTTAAGTATGGTATACATATTTAATTCCCATCTTCCGTCAATATTTTGTTGTTATTTTTACTTTAGTTGCATACAGAAATTGTCAATATGAAAATAGTATATAGGGAGAGGAAATAGCAGTGGTGCTTGGAGAGTGAGAATTAACAGCAGGGAAATAAGCAGACAATGTCAGAGTTGGGAGAAGCATGAAGGACTGTGAACATCAGAATTAACTACTAGATGAACCATTAGGGAATGGATCTGAGACAAATTACTCAATGGACTATCAGATGCTCTTAAATGGGGTGGTTGCAAGGGATGTATGGGTCACTGATGCTAGGTTATAGATGTATTTTGTAGAGTCCATTTATGCTAAAGTCTACAAAACAATTCTTATTATAGAAATCTCTTGAATAGAGTATTCACTGATCAAATCTCAGCTCCCTTAATGGAAACTAATGACACTTTATTTCGTTTACATAGTCTATGTTTTATATTCTGATCATAGTGTCCACTAATTAATAATACATAGTATAATCCTCTGCCCATGTTTCAAAATCCTACACCAATTTGTGATTTTCATAGATAGTTAAATTTTCATTTATAGTTAAATTTCATAGTAAAAATTTCTTCATATATCCACAAAGGCAAATGTTAGCTTATCCAAGGTCAAATATTTCATTTTTGAATCCTTAGTTAATAAACTATATAACAGATGGTAAAAGTTTCACTAAATTTATATCGAATGAAGAAAAGAAGAAATCAGCATTTGATAATTAAAAAAATTAAATGATATGATCGTAATCATTAATTCATAGAATTTTAGTTAGAATCTCAGAAGTCTTTGCCTCACAGGATTTTTAAACGTTTGAGTTACTGATTACTAAGTTGTTTATTAGACATCTAACAATGTTCCATTTCCTCTTGTTAAAGCAGATGATTTTGTTTGAATCTTTTGTTTAGAAGTAGCTTGTACCATCAGCATCAGAGAGCTTGTATATCAACGCAATGGAATATTATCTGTCTGTAATAAAGAATGAGGGAGATGTTTATATGATAATATGAAATGATATCAAGTACATATTTGTGTAAAAAAGCAAATTACTAAACAGTATGTGTAATATTTTACCATTTTAAGAACAAAAATAACACTATGAATGTATACATTTGTACAAATATATGTATATATTTATTTTACTCACACACACACACACATGCACACACACACACACACACACACACACACACAAAATCACTAGAAAGAAGTGAATAAAAACTAATTGAATAAATGCATACTTACCAGAAGAGAGAGAACAGGGTGAAAAGTCTTGGGATAGAAACCTCACATATCCAAATACATTTTGATATGTATTTTGTTTTCAATAATATATCTTAATATTTAAAATAAAAAATCTTAAAAGATTAAATATAAATTAAAATTAATGAATCTCATTATACATTAAATTACTGATATAACCATACTGAGAGAATAATTCTTTCAATTGACTTTAGATATTCCTTTAACTATATATCCTACTAACAAAATATGTTCAAATACAAATATAGATACAAAGAACTCTTTATTATTCAGATTATTAGAAGTAATATTAATGTTAATATTTCAATTTTTTATAAACTAGGAAAAGTATAAATAAGTAATTTTGCTAATACTTATAGGGACCATATGAATTTGTCAGTAGTTTTCCTTTTAAAAATACATATTTCATGATTTCATCAACTGAAAAAATCTAGAAACAATGGAACAAAATAAAATGTGTAACAAAGAGATTGTTTTTTTTTCTAACAGTTTCTTCTAAAATGAAGTAGGGAAAGAGAAAATAGCCTAACCCTGGCTGGAGCAGGAAAGATACAAGAGACCCAGAGACTTTTTACTGTACCAGAATAAAAGCAAGCAAGCAAAGACTAATGGAGTCACATTAAAAAAATAATAATAAATCACTTCAAAGGGTCTCTCAACAACCAAAGGTAGAAAAAAACAGAGCATCAAAAAATAATAATAATAATTGATAAAAATGTATTGAATTAAGAAAAAGAATCCATAAGCTCATATCAATACACACACAAGAAGCCAAAAAACAAATAAATAAAAATAAAAACTTAGTGAACACCCATTTTAAGTATCATAACTACATAAACTAACATTTTCAATTAAATGGAAAGACTGAAGCATTAATCTTGTCTTTACAGTATAAACCATACCATAGTATATAAACCTCACCTACTTAAGGAGTAAAAATCTTCCTTTATAAATATATTCTAACGAATAAATATAAGGTGTAATTAAATTAGAAAATCAACATTTTACAACCCTTAATAAAATAATAGATTTTAGTAACTCCTATCAATATATGAAATTATTAGATAAAAGCTGAATGGGAAATTTTAATATTAATGTCACCACCTAAATTCACTGATCAACCTTAATCTATCCAAAAGTAGAACAACAGGACTGTTTATCCCTGATGAAGTATACAATATGAAGTACACAGCATGATTTATTCTGGCCTCGTGGAACCTAAATCTAATCAGGCCTTTAAAACCAGAACAAATGGCTATACTTAGAGATGCATACTGAAGTAGGTACCAGTAAAATACAGGACATAATGTTTAGTACTGGATTTGCTATGAAGCAATTCAGGAGGCAAGAAAAAAAAAGGGAAACAGAAAGGGAGAGGAAGAGAGAGAAAGATAGATGAAGCAATAGTCTTGTTGAATTTAGGCGATGGGTATTTTGGAGTTCATTGTACTAGCCTCCCTAATTTATAGTTTGTTTGAAACACTTCCTAATTAAAAATAAATAAATAAAAACAGAATACTAAAAGTAAAAGAAGACATTTTGTGGTATTGAGTATGGGTGAATATAAGATTTCCTTTTAGAAATAATGGGTATGAGATTCCACTAGAATATTAAGTAATGTCAAGTGAAAAGATTGAAAAAGTTTAGCTGAAATGTATCAGTGAGTTTTCATACTTGCAAATAAACAGAATAATTGAACTGTTCTAGGTAGCACACTGTGTTAGAACCTGGGATTATAAAAATTACTATTACTCAGTTCCCACCCTTGGAAAAAGTATAAACCAAAAGTTCTCATTGGAGATAGGGATAGAGATTTGGAAGTCTTTATCATAGAAGTAATGATTAAGCACTTTCTAGTCTTCGTTTTTCTTCTTTCTTTCTTTTTTACATTTCAATGAATATCTGAATAAGTTATTGTTCCAAAACTTATTGAAACTATAGTTCCAAAATATTGAAACTATTTTCTGTACTTGCTTATACTACTATTTTATATAACTACTTTACAAAGTATCCTCTTGATAATTTATTTTTCTTTTTTATGCAATGGTCAGACTGCTAAGCCAATATTTTAATGATAATGAACCATCTTTTATATCACTTAAATATGCAGATGTAAAATGAGTTCCTAGTTTTCTGAAACAGACTACAGAAACTTCTTACTAAACAGAATAAAAGGAAATTATATAAAGCCTAAAGTGATAATAAATGACCAAAGTCATTCTTGCACTTTATAGAATGCATTTCATTATAGACATAGATATGGAAATCTGTCTGCCACTTAGGCACCTAATCAAACTGGAAATTATTTTCTTCAGGATCCGCATTGATAGCAAAATAAACCTAGCCATTGCATCAGTATTATAATAGTTGCTGAAATTAGAGTTCTGAGTGACACCTCATAAGGAATAAGGCTAGATTGCAATGAAAGGAGGTAACTATAAAATTGTACTGTGACCAAATTGTAAGTGCTGAAGTGATCTCAGAGAAATTATAATGGAGAAAAAGAAAGCAAACATTTATATGTACTTAGTTTCTAAAATGTGTTTTAAATGAAACTATTCAAACTATAGGTAAATTAGTTTATGTTAATTATTGACAATAATCAAATAACAACAATTTTAATGTAATATTCTATATCACTGTTTAAAATAATTTTAATTTTTAAAAGCCATTAAGTTGATTGAACTTTGTGCCATGTAATATAATACTTTTATAAAAAATTGAAATAAGTTAAAAACTACAAAAGAAAAACTCCATTATTGGCATTATGAGTGCAAATTCTCACAGAGGTGTAAAATATTTTATATCAACATAATAAAAGGAAATAGAATACTTTATCCATTGAGTTATTATATTTTTTTAAAGTTACAATTTTAAGCCATTGTAAATGTTGGTAATATTTATACCAACTACATAGTGAGCTTTCCCGCTACAAAGTGCACTGCATTTGAATTATACATGTTCTCTAGATTTGTATTTCTTTAATTTATCTTGTAAAATTTTTACCCAATTTTGTAATAGAAATACTCAAATCAAGACTATTACTGCAATATAATTAAGATTTCCAGCAAGTCATTTAAGGGCGTTGTATATATTCATGAGTCCTAATTTACTAAAGTTTATTTCCTGTATTGATCTCTCTGGAGCAAGAATTATAAACAGTTTTTCTGTAAAATAACAGGTAATAAATATTTTAGGCTTTGTGAGCCATACGCTTTCTGTCACAGCTACTCAACTCTGCCATTGCAGAGTGCATAGACACATTTAAATAAATGGGTGTGGCTGTTCCACAATATAAATTTATTTACAAAAATAAATTGCAATCTGGATTTGCCCAGCTAGCTGTAGTTTGCCAGCTCTGCTCTGGAAGAAAGAAAAGTGCTATGATGAGATCATGTGTATTAAACACTCAAAATTTCTCTCAAGATGGGGCTGTTTAAAATAATTAATTTCAGAGATATGAAATCAGAATACATTTCAGTTTTTCATATACTCCTACAGGAGAAGCACTACATAAAACAAAATGTACTTAGTTAAACACACCCAATAATTTCTATTAAGCAAAGAAATCACATAAAGAATGCTGCTTTTGTAAGTATATATAGTCAATTTTCTAAACTAATTCTAATAGCAGTAAAATGTGTTCCATTTTAATCACATTTAAATTTTTACCAGCCTGGAATACACACACACACACACACACACACACACACACACTGTATGTGTGTATGTGTGTGTATTATATATACAACGATTATCCACAATATCATACACTTCAGTTTTACTAAATTGAAGAAATAGAGTATAGAGCTTAAAATTAGATAGAACTCCATTTGTATATACAGATCTGTGTTTGTGTGTTAAGAAAACTGTTGGGGCCATCATGATATTAGCAAAATTTACCTTTTTTCACCAACGATATATATATCATGCAGTATATATACACATATAGAAAATCTAGAGAAAGAAAATGTTAAGAAAATCACAGAGAAAATATATCTACAGTAGTTATTGAAAAATATTTGCATATAAGTGGACCTGTGCAGTTCAAATCAAGGTTGTTCAAGGGCCAACTGTATTTCTATTTCTTTTCAATCAAAAGCACCCACCTGGAATCTCAGGTTTGTTCTAGTTTCTAAGCCAGTTCTGACAAAAGCAGGAAGTATTTAGGGTCTCCAAGGAACTATTCCAATATGGCTTAGTACTGAACCCTTTAGGGAAAGGGCTTCCAGTGAGTAACAGTGAGGTCTGGGGTTATGTATGATTTACCATCAAGAAGTCCACTGTTTTGATATTAGAGTTCCTATACTGCAAATCTTTAGTTTATCTTTCTATTTTGTAACCCCATATGTATATTTAGATCTTACCGTTCTGTCCATTCTGAGTTTATTGTCAATTAAGCTATCTCCTATACCTGATTCTTAAAAGAGTTGAGGTTCCAAATGTAAGGACTAATGTCTACTTTCTGAACCACAAACCAGTGCCTTGAGTTAGGGTTCTGCCTTTTGTGAACAGATGTTTCAAATTCCTAGTTAGACTTTGTTGGATTTCTTTGAGCAACCTAGTGTATTATCTTAGACATCAATACTGACTCTTTCTGAGCTCTCTTAGACACTGTGTCATGTTTTTATATATAAATTGGCTTGAATCCTGTCATATAGGAACAAATCTTGGGTTAGGAGTTAGGTCAATGTCAGTCTTAACCCTTTTCCACTTCTCTCATGCCAAGTTTACCAACAAATTCTTAGGTTGAACAGAGAAAGACAAAACCTGAAATAATGTCTTTGGGTGAGTCAATTAATATATTTTTAATCTGTTGTTTACTGAATTAAGAATACTTTATCTGAAATGTTATAGTTGTAATTTAAAAAAGATATGACTTAAGCATAACAAAAGGGACTTATTAGAAGAAAATTAGGGGTGCTCAAATAATTGAAATGAGAACTGTATAAATATGGGAAGATGATGGTGTTTAGATAAATGTACAAATAATTATTATTTCACATTATATTAATATCAGTGACATAATAGTGCTTATATGGATTGAAATAAAAAGCAATTACACTAAACTGAGTGAAAGAAGAGAGAAAGCACATATGAGATCGGCTTTAATGGAATTTTCATAGGTTAGAATTATACGTTTATGATCAAGGTCCATAGTGTGTTTTGGGAAGATAAAGATACAAATAGTCAAATTAGTCTACTTTGTAGATTGTTTGAACAAGTAAAAGGCATGCCTAGACACACAGATTATACCTTATGGAGAAGGATCATAAACACAACTGAGAATGCTATTTTTCAATTTGCTAATCAATGAGGAACCAGTGATACCTTTTTATTCTGAAAGTGGATTTCATCAAAACTGTATTTTAGCAACCATATGACAATTTGGACTAGAAGAAATAAGTGACTTTTGGCAAACAGAGGGTTACTGTAGCAATTGAAGCAAAAACTAAGACCAAACTTTGGTGCTTTTATTGGAATTTTTTAAAGTGAAGTCATAATCTGAGGTCTGACTGCAAATAATCGAGTAAAAAAAGGAAAAATGATCAAAGATCATTCTAAGGTGGATAATGGGGGGATTATGCTATAAACACATGTGAAATATATTATCTCACATCATCACAAGAAGAAAGGTGAGTACAGTACAATATGATATTTTGAGAGACCACATTAACATAACTTTCATTACAGTATATTTTTATCATTTTTCTATTATTAACTATTATTGTGAATCTCTTACTGTGCCTAATTTATAAACTTTATATGTATGTATGTATAGGACAAACATCATGTATATAGAGTTTGATACTATCCACAGTTTCAGGCATCCACTGTGGGTATTGGAATGGATCCCACAGGGATAAGGAGGTACTCCAGTAATTTTATCATCAAACCAATACCCTTCCAGGTCATTCTTTGGGTTTATAAAAGAAATATAAGAAGGTAAAGAAAAATGTAAAATATTAAAAAAACAAATAAATCAAAGGAACTTTCAAAACAAAAGGTCTTGAAGTTAAATATGTAATAGTTATATTAAATTTAGTTATTAAACATGTAATAAAGGGATCATGTTTTATATAACTCCTATATTTGCTATAGCATCTAATGTTGAATCTCTACACTAAATAAGTACTTTATAATAAACGAATAAATTAATGAAGTGCAATTACATGTACATATACTACATGTACATATATTCATTAGTACATATACTAATGAATGCTGACAATGATAACAAATCAGCTTGTGATAGATAATGTAATAAAAGAGATAATTATTCCTAATGTAATAACAATATTTGCAAATACATTAATGACTTTCCTAATACATTATTAATTTGAAGTTACTGATATAATAAAGCCTATAATATCTAAAGTAATTAATATTCTTATTAATTAGCTGCTGCTGAAATAAAATCCTAGGAAAAACATAATTAAACACAAACTATTTTAAAATATTTTTAAAATAAACATATAAATTACCTTAGTAGTTTTATCAGAGTAAACAAAAGTTTTTATACATTCACCCCAAGATTATACCAGATTTATTTCTATTTAGCAATTTTATGGTTTGGTTTTCAAAACAGCTACCATTATAATTCTCTCTCTTCAGCACCTGAAATACTAATTAGTACATCATGGATGGAACTCCACAAATTCTGATGGAAAAAGTGAATGAATAAAGAACTAGATAAATTAATCAATCAACTTCATTTCCTCCTCAAATCCTTGGTTTTATAGTAATATCGTGTACCACAGTTTTCTTTCTTAAAGTCTTTCCTCCCCATTTACTATTAATATATTTTTTGAAGAATTATACTTATAGATACTACTTTAAATTGCTGATCTAATGTAACAGTCTTACTCATGTTTTTATTTTAGTCATTTCTCATCTTAGAGGAATCTGATCAGCTCACCTTAGGCGGCTCATTGTCATTCAAGAGAATAAGATTGAGCAAGTCAATTAAATGTTTTGTGCTTGTTCTGGTAAATTTGAAATGTATTTGTTCAACCTATGTTGCTGTGCTCCTTGGATCCATAACCAGTGATTATTATAATTCACCAATGTGAAAAAAAACCTGGAAGTTTAAATATTATTTAAAAGAAGTATGAAACATGTTCATTTAGGAGTTTTTACTACTGAAGTCTTAAGCTCAGATATGCTGATTAAATCATAATAAATAATATATATACACACATGTATATCTATATTTTTTTAGTTTATAGATTTCAATGCCCTTCTAGTTATAGAAATATGCTTGGTTATTCTTTCATACCTTTTCTTTTTCTTTTGCATATTGTTCTTGAATATAATTAGGTTTTAATTAAATATGCCAAGCTTAGAGATTCTCATTATGGCTTTTATTTAAAATCTCTAACATGTTTATCCTTGATTTTTCTCATGCTTGTTGGTTAGAAAGTATGCTAACATCATCTTTTGAATGATTTAATGAGTACAAACATACTGGTAAGTCTTGTCAGTATCTGGCAACCCTGTCATGACTGATAAAAAATGAATCATAGCTTACATCAATATAAGGGCAAAGCTCCATTATTGAAGAAAATTCATTCTGGTGTGTGTATTGGGTTTTTGAATAACAGAACTAAATTACATCAGCAAGATGTTTCAGAGTAGCAGTGTATTTAAACTGGTGTCTGAGAGAAGGTATCCACCACCTGATAAAAGGTTTGATAAACCATATGATGATAAAGAAATATGAAAAAAATGAAAACAACTTTTTATCAATTGGACTTAAACAGTA
The DNA here is from genome assembly GCA_004027375.1 of Macroglossus sobrinus. Taxonomy (NCBI): domain Eukaryota; kingdom Metazoa; phylum Chordata; class Mammalia; order Chiroptera; family Pteropodidae; genus Macroglossus; species Macroglossus sobrinus. The sequence continues at coordinate 358,338 of PVKZ01000421.1, read as the reverse complement.
TGTGGCTGAGACACATTGAAGTGTAGTGGAAAGGGCTAGATATATCAACTGTTTACCAATCTTTTAGTAAATTTCAACTCCTCAATAGTTTGTTATATCAGTAAAAAGGGGGAAAGCATATAAAACACCAACAGGTATGTCAATGGCCTCTTTTCCTTGAACCTGGATACACAGTTTTGCCCCAGGCTCCAGTGAAATTCCTTTCTCACTGCATCACACAAATGTAGTTCTCATTATTTGATGCCCAACAATAACAGGGTCTCTTTGGACTTAGTCTCTTTATCATTCTACATTTTCTCATTTAGTGACTTTATCACCAACGTTTTTTTTTTTTCTGTTAAACTTTCAGTAACACCATTAAATCACCACCACCACCACCATCACAACCATTTTGTTCTAAAAAACACAGTCTCAATGAGTGCCATGAAGGTAATGAAGTTGACTAAAAACCTCATTTTAATTTCATCTAAAAGGACAGTGTGTGTGTGTGTGTGTGTGTGTGTGTGTGTGTGTATGTGTGTATTTATAAAAGTTCATTATTTCATATAACTGAAACAAGGAGAAATACAAATACACTATACTCAAAGATTTCAGGTAACTGTAAGTGACTTTTCCCTGTTAGCATAGCCTCCTGTCATCTAGGGGCAACTCAAATACAGTACAAAGCAATGCTGTTAGTTTCCAGATATTTTTTGTGTTACTTGATGTCAGCTTGCTCCAGAGAGTGTACTAAAGAGTGAAAGCAAACAACCTTAAGAGACCTTGCTCGCTCATAAATAACCTTAGAGATGAACATCGCACTCTACTCACGAGAGGTTCAAACATTTCAAATGCTAAATGAAATTTGTATGTTTACCAGTGTCTTTATTACTTGTGTGTATGTAGGGGTGTGTGTTTTTTCTTTTTTTCAATTTGCTTATATTTAGTGACAAGTCAGTTTCCAAGAAGAGACTTAATTTGGTTTAATTTCAAATGTATTAATCTATTTACTCACTATAACCAACACAGACAACTATTCTTAAAGAATCTCTTAAAATCAGAGTTTTTTTTTCCATATTCTTGTACTTATGATTTAGGGGATCTGTTCCAAAAGGCAGAACTTTCTTATTGGAGAACACAGAATAGACGTTTGAATCATAGAGTTACCAGTATTGAAGAACCTAAAAACATGAAAGAATTCTATTGAGTTTTACAAAGCTAAAATTTATAGAAAGAGGTGAAATAAATGAAATATAATTTTAAAAGAAGATAATATAGAAAGTACTAGTTCAATTATTTTGGCAACTTCCGGTGAGTCTATAATTATTTCAAAATCAAAAGCTTTCTTTTAAAAACACAAAATAAAATTACTAGTTCCACTATTTTCATTGCCATAAGTTATCATTTAATTCAATCTACCATTTAGTTATTTTACTTTGCTTTTTTTTTTTTTCTCATGGAGTCTGAAATATATTCTTAGCAGTCATTAAACAGCTACCATTTCTTTTTCTAATATTTGGTTCATTTCAAACACAGAAATAATGACAGTAATTATTATTTATTTAGCACCAATATCTTTTTTCTTTATATGATTGTTTTAACAACTTTTTGATATATTTCACTGATGACAAAACTGAGGCTCAAAGTGAAAAGGAGACAGATGAAAGGACACATAACTGGTTAAAGTAAGCAGCCAGGATTCAAATTTCTGCTTTTTGAAATGTACATATTCTTCTCTTTTTCTCTGAATAATAATTGAAGAGATTTTAGTGGTCGTTAAGGCCAACCAGCTCATTATCATGATGAAGAAACTGAGGTTCAAAGAGGTCAAGTGGCTAACTACTAGGAGTCTTGAGGCAAAGCTTGAACATCAACTAGCTGCCTCCAAGTCATTAATTGTAATAATTACTGTACTCAAAGCTTTAGTTACTATGTCCTAGCTTTTCCTTGTTCCTTTGATCTGAAAATAAACATGAATTTGTATGATGATAGTGTAGCTAATTTTTTTTCTCCTTATACTAGTGTTCCTCAGTCAGTCTCATCTTTCAGATAACTTCAATACTAACCTTTATGGCAGATAGCAAACTATCTTAGCTTAAAGTCTCCAGAGTTATATCCAAAGATTTTTTTCTGACAGAAAATCCAGAGAGTAAACAAATAGGTAGAAGTAGAAAATTAATAAGAAGTCCAGAAAGGTTAAGAGAGGTACAAAGGATGAGGGTTTTGAATTTGGTAGTAATACAATCTGTTTTCTTGGTTAGACAGATAATTCTATCAGTAAAATATATAGGAATAATTGAAATCACTAAAATGGATAAAGAATACAGTAGGTTGGTCCCTTTATCCATGAGTAATACGTTCTAAGACCCTCAGTGGATGTCTGAAACTGCAGATAGTACTGAATCTTATATATATTACGTTTTTTTAAATGTGCATATACCTATGGTAACATTTAATACCTTTACATCTTAACTAAGCATTTACTACATACTGTGGTCATAACTTTTGCAGTATGAGGTACAACAGCAAACTAACATGAATTTCATTTTTCTTCTTCACAATTTCACTAGTAGAAGGTACATGTTTAACATAGATTTCAGCAATCTCAACATATAGTTTTCTTTCCTTAATTAGTTGAGAACTTCTACCTTTTGACTTAAAGAAAGCATTTAATGACTTCTTTTTGACATATTTGAATGGGCAGCATCGCTACTCTTGCAATTTGGGGCCATTATGTAAGAACACAAGCACCACAATACCAGGAAAGTCAGTCTGATAATCAAGATGACTACTAAGTGACCAAAGAGCAAATAGAGTACCCAGTGTGGATACACTGGACAAAGGAATGATTCACATCCTGGGTTGGATGGAGCAGATTGTCATGATTTCATCATGCTACTCAGAATGGCATGCAATATGAAACTTATCAATTATTTACATATGAAATTTTTCATTTATATTTTCAGACTTCAGTTGATCCTGGGTAAATGAAATCACAGAAATCAAAATCAGAGGTGATGAGGGACTATGGCACTAACCTTTTTCTTACCATTAAAAGTGTCCTAGATGATTGTCCTAATTAGTATACTAAAATAAGAAAAACTATTAACCTATAGAAGTAAAGATGTTGGAGCAATCTAGTAAACCACAAATTTTTTAATAGTATTTACAAAGACTATAGTTGCAAGTTTTGCAAATCCAAATATGAAAAGCATTTTTGTTGAATGCTTAAAAGTCATTTATGCAAAGAATATTTATTTGAATTTAACTGTGCCCAGTGAAACCAAACACAGCAGTGAAAAGTAAAGGTTGAATTAATGGCTGAAACGTGAACGAGAAATGAGCAATAACTCAGCAGCATATATTTTTTTTCATGTGAATATTCATTTCACACTTTCTGCTACCCTGTAGCTCATTATCTCACTTCCAGAACAGATGATTTTTACTGCAGGGTACTTTTCCAATTCCCCTGTAATTCTGAGTTATCCGATAATTTTTTACCATTCATTTAAATAAATTTCATGCTTAAGAATATTTTGATTGAGTAGATATCAATCAATAACATGTGATTATTAAAGAGAAATAAAAGTAAGCAGTAGAGTTTATGTATTACTTATCTATTACCACACAAATCTATATAATGCTTTACTCTAAAAGGCAATGGCTAAAACAATAAATAATTATGTAACACATATGATGGTCAATCATTTGGACTAGGCTCAGTGGGGCAGTTGTTTTAATCTCAAATGGGCTCTCTCATGCATTTGGGCACCTGTTGGCTGCTCGTTGGCTGGATCATTGGCTAGATTATTCAGGTTGAGTAGACCTCCTTCATCAGGGCAGCCTGAACACATTTTCATGTTGAAGCAGAGAAGCATGTGCAAACAAGTAATAAGCCTCTGAGACTGAGATTAGGACTGGACACTGGTCACTTTAAACATGTTCTAGTAGTCAATGCAAGTTACAAGGCCAGATAGAAACAAAGGAAGGAGAAACTCCACATATTTAGTGAAATGTGGTATGAGTCATATGGCAAAGGTAAAGATTTGTTGCAATACATTATGAATATACATAATATGTTTCATAAGAATATTTCAGTAAAATAAATTTTATTTTAGTAAAATATTTTATAGGTTTTAATATTTTTATGAGTTAAGGAAGTGAAATTAAAGTTGCTCCACTTGATGTAAAAATTCTTAGAATTAACAATGAAGAGAAACTTTTTTCATGCTCATTTTTATTATCAACTTTAAAGCCATTTAATGGACATTTATTAAACATTTTTTATGTGCATATTGTGCTAGGATTTACAGAAAAGTGATGACCAAACAATCAAGTTGGTTCTTACAGGGATCATTAATTTTGTGTGTCAGGCTAATATATTGTCCTCATAGAAATTGCAATATAATGATCCAACAGCATCATTCAAAATCCTCACAACACTAGTTCAACTTTTCACAAAATTAAAAAAAAAAACTAGTAGATTATGGTGATTATTAATCCATCATTAAAATTAGGAATACATTTAGAATGAGAGAGCAGGATACTCAAGCTGATTGTATCATTAGATAAAAGAGCATCGGATAAATGACATAGAATTTAAAGATTATGTAGATGTAAAATATGTGGTTCCTTAATTTGAATTTCCAACATATTGACAAATTATTTAAATTTGTAAATCTGTTAAATAGCCAATATCAAGTATATATTCTGAAGCGTCTATTATATAATAATTTACAATGTGCAAGTCATTTTTGTGCATTTTCTTTTATAATCTGTGAAACAACCCTAAGAGATAAGCTAAACAGTAATCATTAAACATTTTTTTTTTTGTAGATAAACTTAATTTAGAGGATTATTTGGTTTCTCCTTGCTTCTCAACTAGTACATGTTAAAAAATTAAGACATAAATCTGTGGAACCTAATAGTCTAATGTTCTGTTCTTAATAGTAGTCTGCCTTAAGTTTTCTTCTAAAACAAATGAGATCCCTATTCACATGTGGTTGCCCACCATGCCATTGTAAGAATTTATGAGAATTCTTGTCAATTATAATAAGTAACCTAAATTTTCTCTGGCATATATTTGTATTATAAGAATATATTTGTGATTCAAGTCCAGTTGAAAAATTGTAGGAAACTTATTTTCCCCAAACCCCTAAGGAATTTAGAAGATTACCAGTGATTTGTAAGAGGTAGTTGAAAGGTTTATTATGTCTGCAAAGCACAGTTCTTTAAGATTTCACTCTCTCACTACTATATCCTCATGAGTACCATGAAGCATCTCTGAAAACCATTCTCCTTAAATACTAAAGTGAGATAGTAGACTGTAGTGCAGAATTCATAAAGGATGATTTTAGAAGCAGTTAATCAACTCTGACACTTCTCACCTTGGTCAATGAAATAAAAATATATACAAAATAGGTCAATGTGTAGATGTGGGAGGACCCTATAAGGAAGCCTTCTTTGGAGGAAGTTGTGCTTCTTTTATTCAACAAGGCAGTTTGGAAGTGTTACCCTTTGAATTAAGTCCTGTGGAGGCAAGACAGGATGCAATTGGACCACCTGGAGAGCCTGTTGTGTGTTCTTTGCATTTGAAGGACAGTCAGGACCTGTGTTTGATTTGCACCTGAGGAATTTAAAGCAGCTAATAGCAAGTCAAAAAGAGAAAGAGTAAAATTCTATATTTAAACAGTTAACTAGATTGTCACCAGGAGGGAAGGCAGTGATATGAGCTGTGTGCCAGTGAAAGTTGGTAGTCATTTTAAATACTGTTCTATAATACAGACTGGTAGGAAAATGAGAGCAGAATACTGTGAGGCAGGTAGGGTCCAAAACATTTTATTTTGTTGCATTACATGTAACGTGTTTTTCAGACAAACTAGTTGGCTAGATTACCCATTTCAATCATAGTATAATTTCCTCTGTTTCCTGCTTTTTAAAAATTTAACCTAATATAGCTAATTTTTTTCCTGCTGCCAGGTTTTAATATTTAGCATTTTAAATAGCTGCATAATAAAATAGATAATTGCTTTTCTATGTCTGGAAATTTAGGTTGACTTCTATTATTTTGGTTTTGGTTCTTTTTATTTATTTGTTTCATTTTAGCTTCTATATACAATTCTGAAACTAACATGTTTGTTTATATAGCTCTACCTTTTAATCTTTTGTTTCTAAACTTCATGTTTTTAAGTAAGTGACAATTTCTATGACAATATTTTAAAACATGTACCTTGCACGTTGTAAAAATTATTTTTCTTCCTTAAATAAATCTAAAGTGAGTGCTTCATGGTAGCTCTAGATCTTGTAGTAATTTCTTGATTCTAAATACGATTAAATATTTTCCCATTAATGATTTATATACAGAAATAATTTTCACTCTATGATTTGGTATTGAATGCAGCTAGAGAAACCAAAATGTTTCACTTTAGAGTAAATTTTAAATGCAAAAAATATTAAGTATATTTCAGATGCCATGTAGACCTGAAAAATGAGGAAGTCTATTAATACAAAAATCTATGTTTTTTTTACACAAAAGAAATGGTGTCCTACTTTTCTTTAGATCATATTTTGTATTTCATTTCTATCTTTAGTATTAATATCTATAACTTATAGAAAATTAATATATATCCATATGAATATGCATATATTTGGTCATATATATGCATGTATTATTTTGTGAGAGGAACATGAGTTTCTGATATTAAAATTCCTTTTAAAGTTTTTTGTCACCCTTAACCAACTGGATTTTTTTTTTCCTAACAGAGACTAGGCTTCGGAGGATAAAGAAAAAAATTTACTACTGTATATATTGGAATTCTTACTATCAACACCATTACTTTTACAAATACATTCTTATTAACCATGAATTAACCAGTCAAAGCCTAAAAATACATATTCCCTATGGATTTTTATTTTTGTGATGCTATATGACACATAGACTTTTATGTCATGTTAACATTAGTATACTGTTGAATTTTAATTTCAATTAATAATCATTATACTTTACTTTTATGCACACAAGGGATATTTAGGCCTTCACTTCTCTTCTAATTAGCTTTTATTGCTAAATTCATTCTGAATTAGGAAGTCATTAGATTCTCAAATATACACTGCTGAATTTATATGCCCTAATAAAATTAATTAGTCCTTTGAACAAAATATTATGAAAATTTTGTTTTGACTAATATAGTATTAAATTGAAGTTACAGTTATGGAGCTATACCTATAGATGATAAATAGGTAGATATAAAGATGATAGATATACATACAATATACCTCTAAACAAAATTTCTCAATTATATTGTCTAACAATAACAATAACCATTTTGAATGTTCCATTAAATTCAATGGAAACCATTTGCTATGTTTCCCATTGGTTGTGTGCTCTAAGGATAACTCAACATTCCCTGAAAATAATTCTTTTGCATAATTTGGCTTTTGCTAGCCAGGGGGAAAGTATTTCTTTTTTTTTTTTTTCTCTTAGTAAACTCCTAAAAACTCCTCAAAACTTAGTTCTAATGTTCTTTAGATGTGAAATTTTATATAAAAACAAAACCATTATATTAGATATTTGATGATGTAAATCTCTTAAGATTCTAAAATTCATTTGTTGGAAGTGAAATATAGATAGTATAGATAAAATCAACTTAGTTTAAAAATCAACCTTATGGAACAGTTTAAATAAAGCAGAATTCTTTTCAAATAAAATAACCACTTCACTGTGCCAATACAATTTTCTTATAAGGTATTTTCTTATAGATCATTTTCCCAAAAAAGCAGATGCATAGTTGAGAACAATAGAAATATAAAGTAACGGGGTTTTTGGTTGTTTGATTTGTCAAAATTTACTTTCTTCACCCCACATCTTAAAATTTGAACACAGTGGCCCAAGAATTTGCACTTGAAAATACCTCTCATAATAATTCTAATCCCTAGCTATATTTAAAAACAAACTTTCCAAGACATTTTTTATTGAACACATAATGAATATATATGTTGATTAAAGGATAAGCAGCTTATAAATGAGTTTCCAAATAAATATTTCTATGCAGTATGGATTACTTGACTAGATTTCATTATCTTAATTTTTCTAAATATCGCTCCAATTTACTACATATTTTCTTTTCTTTTTTTATTTTTAAATTTATTAGACATTTACAGTTCTGGGTTCTTAAGATACCAAAAATGAAAAAAAAAAAAAAAAACACAATTGCCTCTGGAATTTTATATTCTAGAAGTGTGTAGAAAGTAAAGATGTCAAAATAATATTTAAAATGCTTTGTGATGAGTCAAATCATTAATTCAATGTAATTTGAATTAATGATAAGACACATTTCTTGAGTTACTTAAAAGTTCTCTCTCCATATTTAATATCATGTGTAGATAGCAGATTCAGAACAGTCATAAGACATCTGCCCTTAGCAGTTTACAGCAACATGGTGATGTTAATGATATGAGAAAAGAGTGTTTATAAGCAAAAATATAAAATATCATTCTAAGTGAAAAGGGCAGGAATCAAACTTAGATGAAAGCTATGATTCTCAATCTTGGCTGCATATAGGATAACTGAGGGAATTTTTAGTAACCTTAATGATGAGGCTGAATCCCAAACCTATTAAATCAGAATCCTTTCTTTTCGGAATCAATGTTTTTGTTTGTTTGTTTGTTTGTTTGTTTGTTTGTTTTAATTTTAGGTACTCCAATGTGCAGCAAAGGATGAAACCTACTAACTAGGGTTGGCATTCTGGAAGATAGCATTTTTTTGTCTGATTTGTTAATAAATGAATAGTAGTCAGCCAAATAAAGGGAAAAGATGATCATGTGTAGAAGAGAGGAGGTCAGAACCTTTTTCATGAGGAATGAAAAATACTTCATTGCTTAATGGATTTGAAAATGGAAAGATATCAGAAAAACTGAATGAATAGAGATGAGTCTACAATGGAATGTGGGAAAGAGAAAAATACATGCTCTAGTAAATTTCATTTAAGTATTTAAATTTGTCTCAAAAATTGTGATTCTTTAACGTTTGTGTGTTTAACAATTATTTTTGAGTTCTTTTTGTAATGTAGACTCTGAATTCCTATTCCTAAGATTTTAATTTCTTAGACCTGGAATGTGAATCAGGACTGTTAATTTAGAATAAATATTCATACATTATTTTCATGTATGTAGTATAGTAAGAAAGAGAATGAAAAACATAATTTAGATTTTATACTTAGGAAGGCTTAAGGGTAAAGAATGGACTTTACAAACTCAGCACTAGACTCAGTAGGCAAGAGGTGACGACCTGTGGATTTGACCTGTGGTAATGTAGATAAAGCATATTTCCCTTTTTTTAAATGAAAGCAATTTATTATATGGTGTCACATATTACTTTTTTTTTCTTCACTGTGAAGGAGATACATAATCTTTTAGTTTTCTTTTAAGAACATCTCTTAATTATCCAGGGGCCAATTACCTTGGTAATTGATTACCAGGACCTATGCTCTTTGTATATCACTAGTCCTTAGAATTTTTTAAGTTGGCTAGGCAGCCAAAGATGATACTTTCATGTATCTGATCCTACATATCATTTTAATATGTATTTTAATATGAAGAAAGAATAAAACAGTAAAATGAAATTTTTAGCAATTTATTATATAACTGCAGTTCTTTCCTACAGCCTTAGATAATTACTTCTCTCTTCATGTCTAATTTAACTTTTCTTATACTTCTTTTTATTTTTAAGATTCTGTACTAGCAGCAGCTTATTTTGACTTTAATTCTCCAAATGCTGTCCATAAATTATTGTACTACATTTACAGTTATCTTTGTGATTTCCCTTTATCTAATCCTTTTAGGAAAGTTCACACCTTAGTCAAATCATCCATGGGTTACTCTTTCATATTGTATTTTCACGAGTATAGTTTATTTCTTTGCCTTTATTATTATGTCTTAGAAACTGCTAGCTTCCAATTTTGCCATAGACTTTCTGCCAATACGTTCTTTCCTACCAGTTGTCTGAGCTTGCTGATGCATACATTTTTAAAGTCCATTTTCTTGGTTCTTTCATTCCCTTCCAATTCATGATTATTATCTCCTAAATTGCCTTCCACTTTTACATTTTCAGCATATGAAATACAGGTAATGAAAAATGTTGCTAGCATTTGGTAATCTATTTTGAAATTTAGTATCTTTATAAAAGTTTTAAAAGCTAAAGAGTAGTCTTCCTTTTTATAATTTGATAATTTATTATAAAACCAAGTGATTGATGGTTCAAAATATGTTAAAATAGTTTAAAAGTTATCATTGTACTTGGCAACATTTCTCTTTGAGTGCCTAAATTTTCTGAAATATCATCATATTTGGGATTTCTTGAGAAAACAGCCCAACTTAGATTGGATATTTCAGTATATGTTGAAAAATTGATATTTATTTTTATCAGTTTGCCTTTGGTCAATGTTTTTCTTTACTTTTATTCTTTTTTTCTGAAAAAAATATCTCGTGCTTATCAATCAGTTATATCATTTTTTAGTATTTAAATCCAATAGTTATTCACTATGATTTCTATAAGTTTATAGGATTACACAGTTCTGACAAAACTGATACTGAGCTGGCTATTGGTAGTAAGAAATTAACAGGTAATATGAGGTAATTCATTTATGTTGGTAACAAGTGAAACCAACTTTTTATTAAAGTTTGGATTTCAGATCAAATAAATCTTTCAGAAATCATCTACTGGAAAACAGCAACAACAACAAAAACGTTTGTTCAATAAGAATCTCATATTTTTCTCATATCTAAAACAGGCCTATATATCAACATACATTTATACTATTAGTGATCTTATTTTAACCTTATTTTCAACTACCATATGTATTTGTCAAAACATTATGATGTTAAAGATAGGACTAATGATATGTATGTTTAATTATTGTTTTCAGTTTAAGGTAATATTTGCTATGAAGAATACTAACTTGAGTAACTTTAATAAAATTACTTAAGTATTTTTGGTTTAAACAGATTTTTAAAAACAGTCTAAAGTGACAAGTATTAAACTTAACTTGAGCTATGTGTTCTTGGAAAATAGCAATGGTTAAGAAATCTCTTCATGCTTTTTGTCTTCCAAGAAAAGACTACAAAAAAACTATTTCACCTCAGTGACTTAGTTAACATTCATTGATGCCCCCTTGTTTACTATGACAGGATCAGACACAGTACTTCAAATTTCTATTTTTTGTCTCATAAATGATTAGCTGAACTGTTTGTATCTACTAACCAATCTGGACAAAATACTTGTTAACTCGACCAAACTTTAGTTAGATTGCTCTCTTTTTAGACCCCTGAACTTTGACCTCTCCCAGTCTGAGCCAGGATTAGAATGTAAAACAAACCCTCCTTAAAATCCCCTCCCAAGAATTGGCTGACCACAGCAGATATGTCCTGGTCAACTGTCTGATTACATGACCCACTCCCCCACACAGGATTTAACTAGACTTGTTTTCTAGTCTGTAGAAATAAAAAACCTTTTGTGCCAGACCTTTGAAATACTTACAGATCTCCTGGTTGGAAGTTGATGGTACGATTGCAATAATTCCTGTCCCCTTATAGAAATAAAATCTCTCCTTAACTAGATCTGGGTTTGTTTTTATTTAGCAAAGGTAATGACAACAGGCAAAAGTTCATTCTCACTTGGATGGACTCTGAATAAGTTTAAACCTCACATTTGAACATAAATGTTGCTCATTACTTAAACTGATTTTATAATTTATGACCTAGAGAGAAAGTGCACATGTAAAAACCAAAGGCACTTTATTTTTAAATGAATGCTGGAAAATATAATACAAAATATATTGGAGAAAAATAAGGTAATTATGTAATTATCTAAGTTTATAATATTATTTTGTTTATAATATTATTTTCTTAGCCTATTTAAATAATAAATTATGTTAATTGAATGGACTTGGTTTCACAGGTACAATGTAAGGAACTCTAAAATGACATTTAAAAAAAAAAGAAAGAAAATCCAGTCTTTCAGAAACTCATGATATATTATAAAGACAAATTAGGTAAACAAATACTTAAATTATGATTAAATTGGAATATTATGATCTAATTTTTCATAAGGTCTATGTGATTAAAGAGAGAGGGCCATTAATACAAGAGCCAGTTAGGAAAGATGGCATTGAGATATGGGAGGAGAACAAAAAAATGAAATAGACATGGGGAAGAAGAGATTGCAAGGAAGGCTTATGGAAATCCTATATAAAAATATTGGTTTGAAGAAACATGGAGAATCTGAGCTCTTAATACCTTCTATATATTTTCTCAATTGCTCAAGGCTAGAATTAAGAGAGTGTTTTCAGAAATGCTAGCCCAAAAAACTATGAAAGACAGCTTTACTATCTATAGGGTTAAATATTTGTTAACAGATCATTTTTTAAGTAAAATTTGCATGTAGTGAACTGCCCAAATCTTGAAACATCATATTTGATGAATTTAAATAAATACATATACCTATAAACATTACACTCTTATCAATACAGAATATCTTTTCAAAAATATCCAGAAAGTTTTTTCATGCCCTTTGAAACTAGTGATTTAAACTCTAGTGATTTAAACTCTTTTTAGAGAATTTTCACTGTAGATAATTTTTACCTCCACTAGAATTTCATATAAATCATACAGTATTATATTATGTGTTTCACTTCTTTTGCTTAACATAATTTCATAATGCTTGTTAAATCATCCATGTTTTTGCATATACTTTCTGTCGTTGACTAATATTTGATTATATTTGTGGAACATTTATTATTTCAAATGTGTTTATAGATCCTGATGAACATTTGGTTTGTTTTCTATTTGAGGAAGCTATAATTAAAGTTGATATTATTATTTGTGTACAGTAATTTTGTGAACATATTTTCTTGAGTGAATTTCTAGAAGTATTATACTGCTAAGTCATATTAGGTGCACATTTAATGTTTTAATAAACTGTCAGAAGATTTTCCTAAGTTATTATATAATTTAACAAATCTAATTTAACCATATATTAAGCGGCATTAACAATGTATGAGTTTTTTAACAGCTTTATGAAAATTTATTTTTATATTTATTTATTTATATGCATATTACTTCTTAATTGAAGCTAACAAAAAAAGAAAAACTTCCAGGTTGGTAAATTAAAAGGAAGAATTTTAATTCTTGCTATACCGTTATGAAATAATGAAGGCAAAATACAATTAAAGACAACTTAAAAGTTAAGAATATAAAACCAACCATTAAATTCTTTATGAAGTCCTCTATAAAGATAAAATTTATCTCTAAAGACTGAAGTGCAAGGGAAAGTTGAAAAGATGCAAATTGTCAATCATGTGCTTAACTCCAAATCAGTACTGACTTTATTTGAAAACAGAAAACATCCTAATGAATACTTTAGGAGGTATAAATATTAAGTGTATTTAAAATGCTGGGTATTAATAATATCTTAAATGAAAAGTATAATTAATAAACTTTAAAATATTTTAATATTCTTGTAATTTTTTTTTAAAAAGCAGAGATTTAATGATATATCCTCTGATATATGTGTGACATTAAAATTGTATGAACATAGAATCAAGGATATTTCTTTTAAGTAATTAAAAACAAAAATGAAAATTTAAAAATTTGTCCAATTAAAAGCAGAATGAATAAGATATTTTTAAAGGTAAAAAGAAAATAAAAAATAAATGGTGGTTCTGAATCCAAATATATCAGTCATCAAACCACAGGTGCATTAAATAAATAAATTTGTTCAGAGGACAGAGAGACACTCATCTAAATTTGTTGGTACTGCTGTCTATGGCCATGCTACTCTGAACATGCCCAATCCTGTCTGATCTTGGAAGCTAAGCAAGGTCAGGCTGGTTAGTAGTTGGATGGCAGACCACTTAGGAAGACAAGGTGCTATAGGTGTAAAAAATGAAAAAAAAAATAAGGGATTGTAAGCTGACAAATTTCTTGCACTCTATAAGGTCAACTAAGGGTTGCCTTGCCTTAAAAAAAAAAAAGTTTAATTTAGGTAAACTAGAATTTAGAAATAACCTTGAATGCACATATTGCCAAAGGACAAAAACTAAAAATTAATGACTAAACAAGGAATTTTAGAATTTTAAAATTAATGATATTATAAAAGCAATAATATTAAAGGAAATTAAATAGTAGAATTAAACATATTAATGCAATAGATATATGTACACAATAAGAAAGCTCAACAAAGTCCTTGGCAAATTAAAAAGGTTACTATAATATATAAATTTATAGTATATTTGATCAAGTTAAAAAACTAAGGCACAAATTATAATGCAAGGAAAAGGATGACATAATTATAGAAGCTGTCAATGATATGAAGAAATTTAGACCATATATGTGAAAATAGACAATGAATAAATTTTTAGAAAAATAATTATTTATAAATTGAAAAGTATCAATTCTGAAGCCATTATACTAGTTTAAAAAAATTCAGTTGTTTTAAAGGTTAATTATGGGACAAATAGGTCATAAAATAGATAATTACAATCTTAACACAATTCTTCCAGAGAAAATAAAGAGGGACCATTTATTATGCAATTTAGTTTATATTGACATATTGACATATTGACATATTGACATATACACACAAACCAAAGAGTCAGTTATTTGGGAGCTGTCTTGATTAAAACTGTTAGTTTCTTAACTGGGCTCAGAAGAATCAGGGATAAAGAAGAAAAGTAAAATTCAGAAGACTGCTGATTATTACTTGCCAAAGGAAAAGTGATAGACAACCTCAAGGGGAACTGTACTTTTACTCTTTTAAAATACTCCATTAGATGCGCCCAGGTAGCTTAGTCAGTAGAGCATGAGACTCTTAAAATACTCTATTACTATGTTTTAAGTAAAATATTAATTCTTATACTAGTGACAGTAGAATAAATCATAGTTTATCTGGATATCTTTACATATGAACATTAAATCATTAAAACAAAATAAAACAAATTTAACACTAACTAGTGACTGTATTTATCACTATCCATACCCACAAATTATCAATTTCAAATAAAAAGGTCAGAATTTGTTAATTAAATTTGACACATTACATAAGAACAAATTATAAAGATGTTTGCCCCCTCTTTTTTTATCTCAAAAGAATTAGCCTTTATAAAATGTGACACATATCCTGTAACCATTAGATTATAAATGTTTTATTCAGCTATTTCCATGTAATATATGACTGAATAGAAACTATTTCTATGAGTTTACTGATTGTTTATATAATTCTGCTGATTTGGGATAAATTTCACTTATATTACTTGATCTAAACTGCTGATACTGGGGGTTTAGCTTGGAGACTTTATAGTCTAGGAAAAGTATCACTTCAGACAACTTTGTTTCCTCTACATGTTCTCACATCTTTTCAGCAGAGTTGCCTAGACATGTTCTTGTGATGGTGGCAGGTTCTCCAGAAGAAGATGCGGAAATATATAGGCACTTTTTTATGCCTCTAGTAGCATTAAGTTTTGCTCCTTTTCCATTGGCCAAAGTAAAATACAAGACCAGATTAAATTCAAAGACTTAGAAGCCTCCTCTTTCTTTTTGATAAACCATATTACAAATCTGGATATAGGAGAGGTTAAAAATTTTGGTCCATGCTATTATTCGATGTACCACAATAATTGTTCCCTTTGTAGAGGAAAATCTATGGAATCTCAGGAAAAAGTTATAAACATGGCTCAAATGATGCATAGAAATGGGAGAGAATATGTTTCAAGAGGCTGAAACAGAGAGCAGATTAACATTCTCTGAAGATTAGGATTTTAGAGGACTCTTGAAGTTAAATTATATGACCAAAGACAGGAAAGAAAAGGGCCTTGAAGTTTTCACTCTGATGACAGTCTTCCATTTAAAGATGATCAGTTGGAAATTAGACATTAAAATATTACCTACTTTGGTGTTTAAGAGAGATGAGTAATGAGACGAGGGAAGACAACTGGCCATATATCTCTTGTTATGGGTGTGCGTAATGTTTCATAGTGTTTGGTGTCCTGTGTTAAAGGGTCAGAATTAGAACTTGCTTTTTCACTTTTTTTTTAAATTTTAGATTAGAGCTAGAGAAACAGATTAAATAAATCAAATTTCCATCGATATGAGTAACACAGGTCAGCTTCTGGGGAAGGAGAGCAAGAAAGAATAGACTGAAAAAATAAAGAATTATAAGACTCCAGAGAATTCTTGTGGAAATTTAGAAAGATGATTTGGTTTTATTTGGCTTCATTTTATTGACCATACTTGGGAAGAATAATGGTAACAAAAATAAACCTTGTGTGAAACCTCGTGTGATTATTTTTGCGTGCTTTTAAAAAGGGATTAGGTCTCACTGAGGAACGTTAGCTACTGTGCATTCATGGAAGCCTCCTGCCAGATCTCTCATTGCTAAGGATAATAGAAATTAAAATAAAAACAATTTCATTTTTCAGTTCTTTTTCTGCTTCATATCTACCTGGCTATCTAGAATTCAACACTCTTAAGAGTCCTCAAAATAAATCGATTCACAGAACAACTTGAGTGAACAGTGCAGATATTACTGTAGATTTTTATGGGAGTAATAGGTGAAAGTTGTATTTAGCCTGTTATAGAAAATTACTTTAAATAGGCACTTTGGAAATTTTGATCTCTAAATTTCCTGTTTGACCAATGTCATACTGGTGTGTTTCCTTTCTAATATTTTTCTTGCAGAGCTCACAGATCACTCTTCTTTTTCTATCCCTCCTGATTCTTCTGAATCTGGACCAAAAAAAGTTTTTTTCTCACAATTTTAGTGTACAGTTTAATTCTGGGCTCTACTCCAGCTCCAACTGTCAAACTTTTATCATGTTTTGGCTTACCAGGATGATCATATAAAAAATAGGTTTTTCGTTATTAGAACCCACATTTTTGAATGTCCTTAGAACAAGAATCAGCAACTATATTCTTGAGAGCCAAATCTGGACTCTGTTTTTGTAAGTAAAATTTTTTTAGAATTCAGTCATAATATTTATTTAAATACTATTTATAACAGTTTTCATGATACAATGACAGAGTTGATTTGCTGCAACTGATCTTATGGACTGCAATGCTGAAAATATTTACTATTTGGCCCTTTACAGAAAAAGTATACCAATTCATGCCTTCGGAGATTGATTGAGATTGTAGGTAACAATCATTTCTTATTCTTAGGCAGCATTTATATAATATGTATTTCTGTTCTCATTGGACAATGAACAAAAACACAGACACACACACACATCCCTCTCTATTTGTTTGGATCTACTAAGATCCTGTGAAGGACACTGAGGTAGATAGAGTCCTGTCTTATTTTGCATAACATTGGTGTCAATCAGAGTCACACCATTTTTTGAGAAAAAGTCATAATAAAATTTTAAACTTTAGTACTATAAAGTATAATTCTAAGTATATATTACATCATTTAGTTCATAAAGAGTTAAATGTTTCATATTATAATTCCTAAGGGACTGTAGATGACAAATGGCAGAACTATATCAAGATTAAAGTGTTAGCCTAAAGTAGGATATAAGATACCAGAAAGGAATCTTTATTTCTATTTTAAGTGATTAAGTAACAGTTACAATTTCTATGTGAGTGAGCATTCATTTATCAGAAAAAGACATTTAGCTTATTTAATTCAACACTTGGTTCTGTATTTTTAGGGCAGCTGGTAAGAATTTTCTTTTTTTAGTCTATGGAAAAGAAAATTTTAAAAGGCTCTAGCTTTTTACAAAACATACAGAATATGCTGAACATCATTATTAATAACTCCTAAAATTTCATAATGAAGTAGTAATTGCCCTGGTTATAGATTCCTTTATTATATCTTATACTGATAGTGGAAAACTGGTAAAAATTGGAATAATTGAATGCAGCAGCTTAGAGTCATTAATATGTTCACAGCTTGACAGTTTCATGTAGAGACATGGTATCCACAAAATAAATACTTCATCAAGGAGACAAAGGGCATATTTCCTAAATGTCGCATTGCAGTCTAACCCAGTGTGAGTTGCAAATCACCTGTAGTGGATCTCTCCTACACATTAAATATATGTCAAATAGGTAAAAAGGAAAGCAAGTTCATGAACATCAACCCAAAATTAGGATCTGTGATTAGAAATTTTGTTTTAATGACAACTAGTTAATGACTGTGATGACATATATTGTTAATCATGGTTTTCATGAAACGATAGTATTTATATTAACTATCTGTTACATAACAATATTGCCACAAACTTAACACATTTAAACAAATTCATTTTTTATTACTGTGGTTCATTTCTCCAACATGGCTTAGGTGGGTTCTCTGCTCGGAGACTCACAAGTTTGCATTCTGACTGTCAGCCAGGCCTGCAGTCTCCTGTGAAGCTCTACTGGAGAAGGATCTGCTGAGATCAGTCAGGTTGCTGACAGAATTCAGTTTTTTGAATTGAGTTTTAGCTTTTGTCTACTGTGAACCAGAAGCTCCCTCAATTTTTAGAGGCTGCCCGAAGTTTTGTGCACCACGGGGTTTCCCAGCAAGGCTATTTCATTCTGCAAAGCCATCAAAGAAAAGAAAGAGACTCCAAAAGTCTAGGCATTACAACCTTAAATGTGTAATTACATACATCCTGTCATCTGTACCATATTTACTCTTTGGAAGCAAGTCATGGATCATGTCATACTCAAGGGGAGGAGACGACAAAAGGACCTGAACATCGAGGTAAGGATTTTGGGAGCCACTCCATGATATGTTAACCACTGTGGTCTTCTTGTTTGGGATTATTGTTTCTACTTTATGACTGTGTGATTTTAATAGATTTTGACAATTGAAATACTTTTTATATTCCTCCCCTAGCACCAGAGAAGTAGGAATGTGCTTAAAATTAGATTAATCATAGTAACTAGTACTTCAGGTGACAATGATAAGTTTAAGGATGATCTCACTCATAATGCTAGTCAAATGAATCAGATTCATTCTCTAGAAATGCTTTTTCTATAGCTTGTAACAAGATCTCTGTTTCCTTCAGACTATAAAGTCCTTATTATTGTAATAAAAGGAATCCAGGGCAGAAGTAATCAAATTGAGACTTGGTTAGCTCCACTTTTCTCAGATCAGTTTCAAATGAGATTTCAAGGGAGATAAATATAATGATTTATGGATTTGAATAATAATTATCATAATGTTTGCCTCCCAAAAATGAGTTGAATGGAAGTCAAGTAATATTTTAAACATAGACACTGCCTGGGAAAATTTTTTCAAATGGTTGCACGATGTATAATTTTGCTTATAAAATATTTTCCAAAAACTCCTAAACTTCAGAAGTATTAGTTGGCCACTGCATTTTGCTTTTTCTTGGCTCATATTTAATAATAGTATTTCTCCTGATCTCAGAGCAGGTTCTTCTTCATTTACCTAGGTTTAGAGAATATGAACAGTACTTAAAAGCATATCTTGGTCATTTCCAGTTAATCCCATGGTAGTACAACTTGGAAATGCTAGAAATATCACTTTCCAGATTATTGATTATTTTTATCAGTTTTGTCATAAACCATGATTAGTTTTTAATGTCAAATAAAAAGCAGCACCAGTGATTTCTTAATAATTAACACAATCTTTATGTAGTGACTTATAAGTGAAGTACAAGTAAATGTTCACAGATATGCTGGAGTGTTTACTATCTGTATAACCCTATTATCTTGATTATAGCAAGTTGAACATAATAAGGTGGCCACTTGACTCATGCTGACCTAAACTCAATTTTCAAGCGTAAAAGTTTCTGAGGATGAGAATCACAGTGAACAAGTTGTTGCATATAACTTGGATTCAACTGATTTATTTCCAGTAAGGCTGTGATGATCGTTTTAGAGACTTAACTCTTCTTGTTTTTATAATTAGCTAATTCTCCTTCCCTGGCACATCTAGAAGGTAACTCAAATTATAAATATCTTCTTGTGAAATCTGAAGAAGCATTGGCTAGATAATTTTAAATTATTTATTTCTTAAAACAATTTGAAATACACTTTTTGATTAAAGTCAATATCAGACTTGCCAGTGGAACTGAAATACCCAAAGTGTCATTACTATTAATTGGTTTTCACATTGGTAGAATAGATGGATATTCAACTGGTAATGCTAACATTTGTTTTTCTATTTCAACAGAAAAATGGATTGTCATGAGTCTCTTTCTTCATTAGAGAAATTATTATTTGGATGCAAATTCTTTCCTGTGCTGTGTTCTAACTCTTTGAGGACAAGAGTTTTATTATTATTATTATTACCATTTCACTTCAGAAAACCTGGACATAGGTATTCAAAAATATTTATTAATGCTATTTGTTATTTCAAGGAATACAATTGAGGAAAACTTATTTTGTAAACTTTGAAATATCTAATTAAAAATGTCTATTATATTGTAGTTCCATTATTAGCAAGTATTGCTCAAACATATATTGATATGAATGACACTGGGACAAAAAAGGTGGTCATAAGTGACAAAGAGGCAAGGAAGAGACTCTAGGCAGGAGGAGAACAGAAATAGTTTTCTTGTGGAAGAGAGACTGAAAGTTAACTTAAGAACCAACTTGAAGTTATAGTTCTATTTTCTACACACTCATCTGTACTTATATATGTGTGTATCTAATTGTATAAATATTTAATCACTTTGTAGACATTTAATTCAGCACATAAAACTAATTTTCCAATTTTCCACTTGGGGGCATGTTCAAAGGAACATACACTTTTACTATTTTAATATTATTAAAAAGCATGAGTTAAATGAGAAGATCTCAATGGATAACTGTGGTAAAATTTAGTGCTTAGATCATGCAAAATATATTAACATTTTCCATTATGTAATAGTACCTGAAAACATAAAAAAAGATACTTCTATCTGAGGGAAAGTTTGAAATTAAGAATTATCATCAACAGATAAACTTTGATTAGGGAATATTTTTCTGGAACAAGCAGATATATGTTGTGGGAATGAGAATAAATATCAAAAGGACATTTAAATTCACAGAATTGAAACCCAGAGTTAAGGTCAAAATAAAATGAAACTTAAAAAAAATATGATGTGATTAGCCACAAATAAAGAACATATAGCCTGACATGAAGCAATCAAAATTAGAATAGACTTAAAGGACCATGGTACTTTAAAGGCTATATACATTATTTTAAATAAGCAATCAACTTTTATTTTTTATCTAACTTGTAATTATCTTTGTAGTATTCTATAATATAAAGAATGTTTTGATAGGAATAAGAATATTCATAAAAATTGCAGAAATTATTTTCAAGAGGTACATGAGAGATAGAGGAAAGAAAACAGTTTGTTTAGTAAGTGGTAAAGTGAGCTGTTATAAATTACTTTTAGAATTCAATCAGATTAAAAATACTTAGAAAATTCACCATGTATATATGTAGAAGAAAATTTAGGTAAGGAGTGTTTAATATATTATTTCTGTTGTGTCTGGCATTCCTAGAGTAAGAGAGTCTAGAAAAGTTACACCTACTTTTAGCTGCCTTGGCCTAGAAATGCCACCTCTCACTATCATTCTCATTTAATTGGAAACAACAATCATATGTCCCCCTAAATGCTAGCTGAGGGACTGAGATATGTAATACATCAGGATGTTTTACAAGAGTTGGAGAATATTTGTATCAGTAAGAATTTCTATCACTGAGTCTAATTCTCAGGAGCTGACTCGTGACATCTAAACTCAAGAGACATAAAGCAGGATGCCAATTAATTGGCACTGAAAACATGTTGCCGCAGGTACCAAATATAGTGTCCTCATAATCAAAATTTGAATGTGTATGAACAATGGTATCTTAACCTGGTAAATTCTAATGAATTTATCTCACACTGGAGGTATAACTTGCTCCAGTGACTAAATGTTTATGATCTTGGACAAGGATTTCAGTGACTGACAAAGATTCATTTTTAGTGATAGTTTCTTTCCTTGATAGATTTGGACACTCAATCAGATAGTAAAGACGACTGCCTGTCCTAATAACTATTATACATTTTTAGATAATTTTTGTTTTTCTCCTTTGATCCACTATGTATTGGTTATAAAAAAAAAGTTTCATACTCTTAGTATTTTCAGTCTTAGGAGTAGATAATTTAATTTTCTGTGTCAAAAAGAGTTGATTAAAATAGTTATTGTTTGAAAATTATGTTGAATTTCTTCAGATAAGTATTTTCAGAATTATTATATTTTCAGTAATATATAATTTAGTCATTTTTAGTTAAATTATTTACAAAAACTATAAATAATACTAATAGGAACAATAACAAAAATAAAACTCTGGAGTTCTCACTTTCTAAAATAAAACTTCAGTAACTCTAGTTTTTGATAAGTGATTGACAATAGCATCTTCTTCAATTTCCTTTTAGATTGTATCATCAAGCACATCTTCATCTGCAGCATTATTCATTTAAAACCTCAATACATTAGATTTCACTTCAGATATAAAATTGAGAGCCAATAAAATACACTAAAAATATATCTCTTTCAATAGAGATATAGTATATTTTCTATTTCAATTTAGAAGAAATCAAAAGAAAATGAAATAAATTTTAAAGCATAAAGGACTGATGATATAAAAGAATACATCAAGTACTTTCTAGTCTGTTGATTTTAATAATTTACAGTTTTCCCTAAGCTATCATTCAACTAATGTAACATCACATTCAGAGTAAAAAAAATTATATCTATTATGTTTATTCATGTTTACTAATAAGACTTTTATATTAATTTAATCAGCTGTATATGAAAGACCATAAACATAAAGTGATCTCTCTCTCCTATATATATTTCTTTATCTCTCATGTATTTCTTGAAAATAATTTCTGTAATTTTTATTAATATTCTTATCCCTATCAAAACATTCTTTATATCATATAACACTACAAAAATAATGACAAGTTAGATAAAAAGTAAATTCTGATTGCTTATTTAAAATAATGAATACAGCTTTTTGAATACCACTGTCCTTTAAGTCTATTCTAATTTTGGTTGCTTCGTGTCTATTATATATAATATGTATACACACACACACACACATAACACATATAATCTCCTGAACAAAGTTCAAAATTATTTAGTTTATCTAGTTTCTATCTATAAAGTTGGTTTCTAAGACAAGGCAATTTACTATTGAAACAATGCTATTTATTCAGATTTCTTTTCCTATCAATAACTTGCCACTTTTAAGGACATAAAAATTCACATTTAGTATCTGTAAGTATCAATTAGCTCATAATCTCAAATGACATCTACACATCCTCAAAATTTATTGCCCAACCTAAAATGATCGACATCAAACAATAACATTATTTAAGTTCAATGAGCTAGATACTGTTTCTCAGTAGATAGGTAGCATTTGATTGTTAACCTATCTCAAGTCCCCTTTTTTTATGAAGAAATATATTCTTCAGCTCCGTGAGACAGATCTACCTACCACGTTTGTAAATTGAATTTATTCTTTATTGTCTAAGAATATTTATGTTTGTGTGTGTGTATAAATTATGTCATTGCCAATTTTTACTAAGAGATAATAATTTAATAAGCAAGAATATATCTATACCATCATTAAAAGTGAATTTTATACAGTAAACTGAGATATATAACACATAGCAAAATTTAAAAATAGATGTTTAGCATAAAAATAAAAAACTTTATATTAAAATAACATGTATAACTTTGTAATTATCTATCAATATATTTACATCAATCTATAAATCAAATTTAAGTAGAAACTAATTGAAGAACTATTTCCCCCAAGTTATTCTGTGGCCTGCAATTATGTTTAAAATATGCAGATATTATTTGAAATCCATGTGAATATAGTGAACATTTAATCTTCCCTGTCATCTAAATCAAGAGAATTTAACATTGGAAAAAAAGGAACAAAAATATTAACTATAACTGGTAACTTTATGAATTTCTCTTTTAAAAAATATAAAATATAGTCAATTAGTTCTAAAAGGACTTCAACAGTAGTGATGCATCTTGATTTCAGAATATTTTTAGTAACTACTAATCTAACAGATCACTGAAAGGTACTTTCTAGTGCTCGCCCCAAGAAAAATATATCTGCCAAAAAAAAGACAACTTTGGTTATTTGGGCTCAAATTCATAACCCGAGTCTAGCAGACATTGTTTACAGAGGTTCTTCATACATGCTGCATTTTAAGAGAAAAACAGACTGGACTGCCAAGCCTCTTGCACTGTGCTCCTGCTGTCTCATTTGACCTTAGGATCATATTTCAACCAACAGGACTGAGACTTTCTCTGTCCAGTTGGAGCTGTGCAGCTATATCCTCCCTTGCATTCTCACTAATCAACCAGAAGCTCCATTCTGAACAAATTCAGACAAGTCCAATCAAACTGTGAGGATTTAGAGTCCTCATTTGCATAGAAATGGACCAATCATGGAATCAGGGAGGGACTCTTCTTTTTATAAGTCAGCTTCCCCTCTGTCTCAGTGGAGCACACTTTCATTTTCTAGCAAAGACTGCATTTTCCTTCTGGAGCTATAACATTGAAACTGTCTCATCAGACTTGACCAAGCTGTCTTACCAGAAAGGAGTCGAATTGCAATACTTTAGTGTAGGGGTGTGGATGTCCTACTGGTGTGGTGAGAGTGGAACTGCAATACCAGGGCTACCTTGCCCAAAGGCTACCTCGCAGTTATGCTGGTCCACAGCCATGCTGTATTCATAATTGAGCCATTAAGCTGTATCACAACTGTGCTGTTGGCACTGAATAAAGTCTCTCCCTTAACCTTTTCCCAAAGTGGGGACTCCTGTTGGCTTTGAATTGGTGGCTATGACCTTCGGTTGACATTAGTCATAGCTTGATCTGTGTCACTTCAAAATCAAGTAAAATACACATCTTTCAGGAGTGACACTAAATTTTATGTCCTTATTGTAAAGTAAGAGCATTTTTTTCATCATATTATCACTAGGGTATTTTATAAAAGAGATAGTTTCTATCCTTTTTCACAAATTGCTCCCAGTTATTAAGTTGCAAATGCATGACTCTTTCCTACAACCAGTTTGGCCAGTTTACAGTTTTAGTGCAATGGATACTGTGCAGAGTTCAAAATTAGTTCATCTAGTTTAAATTTTGCTTTAAATCATATTTGGCAGATTAAACTACAAGCATCTTGCCTACAGGATATTTAACAACTGTCTCCTGATTATCACTTTCTACAGTATAATTATGGTTATGTATTTTTCCTCTACTTTCTTCTGAAACTCTAATTCTTTAAAATTCAGTATGTTGTGTTTCTATAATAGTTTCTTTTCTCAACCCAAGAAGAAATGAATACATCTTTTTTCATATTTTCAAAATATTATAATTCTTTAAATTCTATTTTATTTTATCTTTAATAATGGATGCTCAGTTTAGAACTAAGAAGTGCCACATTTTTTAAAATCTTAAATGACATGACAATTAAGAAAGAAAAAAATAATATAAAACACAGAACTTAATTATACTTTTGTCAGCTTTGGGAAGATAAGACTAAGAAAATAATCATAAGATGAATAATCTATAACCAAATCACACAGCTGTGCATATTTACAAGCAAGGAAGATAATGTTTGTTTGACTTTCATCTCAGATTCTCGTTTTAGGGAAGCAAACTAAAAATCTAAAATAAAAGTGTTTTGAAAATATTGATGTGATGTTCTACATTGATTCTACGTGAGCCATTTTCCTTCTTATTTAAGGATTTTTATATCTACCCAAAAATATAAAGAAGAAATTTGAAAGAAAACATAGAATTTATGATTAAAAAGAAATATTAAAGATAATACTTCAGGAATGGTAGAGTGAAGATGTCTGTAAATTTACTCCTCAATAAAAAGAACAGAAATACTGGCAAATTTTTTAAGTAAATTTTTGCAGAACTCTGGAAGTTAACCTAAGAATTGTAAAAATTGAAGCAATGTTTATTTAGAAAAACTTCTGAGCCTCCCAAGGAAAAATAGAATTTATCACATTGTAACCTGATGTGCTTCCATTCCTCGCTCCTCAGCAACCTGGTTCTCTCACAAAACCAGTAGACTTGATCCACGGTAATTGTAAAAAATAGCGTCCTTTCTACTTCTAGATGGAGGAGATAGGATTGATAGTTGCTCAAAATGTCCCATCCACAGAGCACCTGACTATTTGAAATATGTTACAGCTGCCATAAAAAGCTTTATAAAAAGAGAATTATTATATTTGACCTCACTCTGAGGTCACTCTTTTCAGGGCCTTTGCAAAAGTGACCCTTCAAAGTTTCAAGAAAAAAATTATTCATCATGTACAATATTTCTCCAGTAAGATTAACAGTTGAATTAGCAGCAAGGATCACAGAGGCAAAAGGCAAAAGGATGGCATATACAAAGACTTTAAAGAAATAAAATGTCAACTAAGAATTTTATGTCCAGCAAAAATATCCTTCAAAAATGATTATTTTAGGGCATTCCCAAATTAAAAACAAACAAAAGCAAGAACATATGTCTCTAGCTAACTTACTTTGCAAGAAAGTCTAAAGAGGGTTCTTGAAGCTGAAATGATAAGATTCTAGATTGTAACTTGAATCTACATTAAAAAATTAATGATTGATAAATTAAATACATATGTAATATAAAAACATAAAAACTATGTATTTTATACTTTTAAGTTACTTTTTCTTTCCAATATGATTTTAAGGATAATTGCATAAAGATGTGATTAGAAAATTGTGTTGATGGACTTATAATATAGAAATATTTAATTTGTATGACAATGATAAAGGAATGATGGAGAAACAAAGCCATAGTAGAATAAGTTTATGTTATTAAAATTAGGTTAATATTAATATGAAAATAGATTGTTTGAAATGAAGATTCTGGTTTAATCCATAGGACACCTAAGAAAATAACTCAAAATATAATGTAAAATTATAATAAAAGAGTTAAAGTGGTACATTAAGAAAAATATTTTTAACCCAGAGAAATGAAAGAATAGAGGGATAAAGATATAATATATAATAAAAAATAGTAATATGACTGAAATTGAATCCTACTGAATCAGTAATTTTATTAAATGAAATGAATTATGTTCCACTGTCAATAATGGATAGAACAACCATGCAAAAGATCATCAAAGATATAGAAGAAATGAAGAATAGTATAAACCAAACAAATTCAGCAATTTTACAAGGTACATAGTTAATATACAAAAATTAATTGTATTTCCATTCATTAGCAATAAACAATCAGAAAATAAAATTAAGAACACTTATTCATAATAGCACCAAAATAATAAAATATGTATAATTTAACAAAAAACATATAACAGTTGTACATCAAAAATATTTTTAAAGGAATAAATTAAAGGAGATCCAAATAAATGAAAAGGCACCTCACATTCATGAATTTGAAGACTTAACATTGTTCATATGGAACATTCACCAACTTGATCTACAAATTTAGCACAGTTCCTATTAAAATTTCAGCTGGCTTTTTTGTAGAAATTGACAAGCTGATCTCAAATTTGTATTGAAATACAAGGTACCCAGAATCATCAAAAAAATTTTGAAACTTAAAAAAAAAAGTTTTCCAAATTTTCTATAATCATGACAGTGAAATATTGATATGAAAAGATACATATATAGGCTGGAAGAATGGAATTGAGGTACAGTGCAGAACTATACAGTAGCACTGCCATTTGCATTATGACTGACTTGTCCTTTCAATATTTTCTCACTACCCAAACCCTTTATAGAAATAGACACAGGGAAAATTAGTAGAATCTACTCTTGTTCATTCATTATCTTTCTCTCTTTCTTTATAATCTTGGAGATTTTCTACTTAGTAGCATATAATTTCACTTTTTAATTTTGTATTTGTTATACTTTTTTTTTCTTTTTGGGATACTCTGATAAAATCAAAATGGAGGGAGTCCAATTTTAACATTCTCAATAAAAATTTTCTGCAACATAAAGCACACTCCCTTATACCCCCCTACACACACACACACACACACACACACACACACACACACACACACACACACTGACAGCTCTCCCTGCAATTCACCATGACAGAGTAGATCTACCTGTGTGGTATGGTAACCATCACAAGTTTAAAAACGGCCTTAGATTCTGAAAAAAAGGTGAAATACAAATGGAGAGACAGTACTGATTTATTTAGGATGGTGTTGACTCTACTGTGAGGCAAAGACCACAGGAAGACTCAACAATGGTGATATTAATAGGATGCTGAAGCCAGTATTACTACCCATCAATAAAGAAAAACTACTAGCAAGAACAAATGGCAGCATAAACAACAAAAATGCTTAATGAAAAAAAAGCAGAGTGATAAAATCTAAGAATATTCATGAGTGTAGACATTCATTCTCTTTATTATATTCTTCCCACTCTGCCCCTCAACTTCCATAAGAGTAACAATTATATCTAGGCTTTATT
The DNA here is from genome assembly GCA_004027375.1 of Macroglossus sobrinus. Lineage (NCBI taxonomy): Eukaryota > Metazoa > Chordata > Mammalia > Chiroptera > Pteropodidae > Macroglossus > Macroglossus sobrinus. The sequence continues at coordinate 329,868 of PVKZ01000421.1, read as the reverse complement.
TTGATATTAATATATATTAATACATGTAATTAGCAACAATACTATAAGGCTAAAATAAGCCTTGTTTTCTTTTTTAATTCTAAAAATCCACTGACTGACATGAACAATAGCAACAGAGAAAAATCAATTGACCTACAAACCTGTACACCCAGGATCTGCATTGTGAATGCTGTGTAGTGTGTGTCATTTCAAATGAAGCCGGTCTGATTAGATGATTCATGACCCCATTTACAAATTAGAAGGCAGTGTCTGGAATATGTGAAAGGTTATTCTTGGTCTCTAATTTGTGCCTGTGCAAAGTGAAAGTCATTGTTTTGTTTTTCCTCCAAGCTAAAGAAGTTATTAGAGAAAGTACAATTATCACAATGACTATAATTAAGGATATAAGCAATACACAATTCTAGAATGATTCACAACATATTAGCTTTGTTTAATTTTGACTACATGGGAAGAAATTTTAAGTAGAACCCAGCAAGTTGGAAAACTGATAGGTATAAATAGGAGCTAATTAGCTTTTAAATCATTGTGCCAAGAAGATGATTCATACAGGAAAAATAAAAGCTACCTTTAGTTATATAGAGGAAAGCCAATGCAAATATTTAAGTGAAATATATCAATTTATAAAATGTTGACATGCAGTTACTTGGCCCTTAATATACTACTCCAATCAAATTATCATAAACTTTGGCAGTATTCAGTTCTTTTAAAAATAGTTTTCTAATTTATATGTTCAGAATAACAGCCAACTTTTGTTTACATATACCAAAATATTTATTAACTACATATATAATAAAATTGATCTCTATATATTAAACTAAACATTATATATAGAAAATTTTATCTATGCATAATGAAACTTCAATGCTAAGTAAAGAAAAGTGCTATTTTCATTTCTCCAAGTTTTTAAACAGAAAAGTTAAAAAAGAAATGTTGGAAGACCAAATTAAATCTGAATATGAAAGATAGAATTGAATGTAAATACCTTAAGAATTTTGAATTAAAACTATTAAAACATGCTATTTTAGTTTAGAGGGTCAATAAATTATAGTGAATTAAGGAAAGGTTAGTTTTATAGTCATATTTTTTTTTAGTTTGAATTCAAATCCACATGCTATATACAATGGGGAAATTAACTTGACTCTCGATTTATTCATTAATTAAATTAATAGTAGAAATTCAGTCTCATAAAGTTATTGTGAGGAATATACAATATAAAGTATGTAAAATGCATATCAAAGTTCAAGGAACTTAATAAATGCTAAGCACTGCATAAATATTTACTGCCATTATTATGGAGTTTTGTTTTGTTTCTAAGTAGTCAAATTAGCAAGCATGCATTGATAAAGATACTAAATGCTTATTTAGGTGAAAGTTTTGTGCTTTGCTAAACACGTGTTGAATTTATTGGGATTTTGTCAAACTAGTTAAGCACATTTAAAGAACATTTTAAGTGTAAAACTAATACATTTATTTTTTGACAAGATTTTTTTGAACATCTTTTATATGCTGGGTATATAGTGTGAGGTATTAGGGATAAAAGAGTTATAAATATGTAGTTCCTACCATAATGGAGTTTATAATCTGGGGTAGCAGAGATATTAATAAAACAATTACAAAAATAATGTAAATTTGCTGGTGTGCTAAATCTATTGAAAGAAAAGTACATGATACTATGTGAAAGATGAAAGATTTGGCCAAGTCAGGGAGATCAGGAGGCTTTCTGGGATGATTATAGTTAAAATACCATTTTAGATTCTTAGAATTACAATAGTTAGTATTCAACATATGGCAAAACGTTGCTGTAATAACATTTAAGGTCATTTCAGTTTAATTTGGAAGGTAAGATAAATCAAACTGTACTATTTCAGTATAAATTAACATATACAGTTAAACAATGTTGTAGGAAACACCTGCAGAAGGCTTTCAGATGTCAAAATCCAATTCTTTCTCTTTCTAACAGGATTTTCTGTGAAGATTCTTTAATATGTACACTTCTCATGCAACAATTATTTTCAAATTGAAGTATTGCTTGGGTGCTCTGTGAAATAAACTTGAATGATTATGTCTTATCCAGATTTTTTTTAAAAGAAAACTTTTGAATGCAATTTTATTTAAGGGAAGTGAGGGAATTACAAAAGTAACCTGTGAGAAATGTTACCTGTGTAATCATTTGCCTTCCTAATATATATACTTTTAGCTCTAAACAGGACTATAATGAGATAAATTATGAAATCAAAAAACATGCTGAGTTGCAGACTGTATTGTCCTGGTAAACAGGAATATATTGTGTTAAGTATTTCTGTCCAGTGAAGATAAACAGGCACTCCTTCTGCCTCTGAAGGACAACTATTCTTATTTACAGAGAGAGAGAGAGCTTGGATTTTCAAGAACTAAACGAATATGCATTATTTACTTTCTAAGTTTCTTTCTTATGGAGATTTCAAAAATTAGTAATGCGTAACTTTTTTGAATAACATTACTGCTTCCATATCAAAGAAATTGGCCCTGATAAATGCTTACATTCCTCAAGTATGTGTGCAACAAATATATATTAAAAGACACTTGTAAAGGTGGGATGAGAACATACGTATAATTCTTTTCACTCTTCAAAATCCAGGCTACCTAAAATTGGTCATTTATGTGATTCACTAGCATGTAGGCTAACAGATGTGCCACCATCTTTTGTCACTTGGGATTAAGAATCTTTGGTTAGGAGTGACATCACAAAGATGGCAACATGGGTTGCTCCTGACTTCACTCCCCCCACCCGCAAGAAGAACAACTAACAACTATTGAACAACATACCAGTGAGAGAATTCTAGAACATGGCAGTCAGGCAGAAGCACCTCCTGTATCACAGAGACCAAGACAGATTGCACGACAAGGGTAAGAGATATGGTTGTACTTTGACCACATTGACCCTCCCAGAGGCAACCATCAACTCTCCCAGCATTGTGGGTCACTTTGTGGGAACCCCTACTTTGATTGTGGACCACAGAGATTGTAGTCGGGAATTTGTAGGGCTTAACCGCTAGGAATCTGACTGACACAGAAGGGCTTGCAACAACCAGCACACAGATCTTGGCAGAACAAGTTTATACGTCCAGTGCCCAAGTAGTAAATGCAATCCAGCTCTGCTCATCTGTAGAACAAAGTCGGTCACATTCTGACCAGAGAACTCGGCAGAGTGCAGATTTGGATCTTCAAAGGAGGAGTTTTGCCAGCTCTCAAAATCCAGTTTACCATAACCAGCAAGGAGCTGAATCAGAGCTGACCTGCTATGGGGAGCATCTTCCAGCCCTGTCCAATCAGAAGGTCTGGTGACAACTCCTGGAAACAGTGAAGCCCAGCACTGCTCAAGCCGAGAGGCAGGTGAGTAGAGCTGACAGACCGCAGAGCAAAGCCAGTACCAAGTATGGACCATTGTTGTGCTATGCACAGGCAGGGGGATTAATTTATAGCTGAGACTGAGGGTAGCTCCTGGCCCGTGTCAACCAGAGAGACTGCTTGAGAAATCAAGAGTAGCCTGGAGCAGTGCCTCCGACTCCTGCTCAGGCAAGGGAGCTGCAAGGAGCAGGCAACAGCTCTTGGTAGCTGTGCAGCTCAATGGCTCTCCAGCAGAAAGGTGAGCAATCAGAGCCAATAATTGGCAGAGCTAAGACAGTGGACTTGTTTAGTCAGGGAACTTGGAGTCTGGGCCAACTTGAGTTAAGAAAACAAACAAAAAGCTGTATCAGCTCTAGAGCTGCTTCTTCCTGCAGAGCACATAAGAAACTGCACACTGGCACTTAAACAGAGAGTACAACCTATGGCCCGCTTCATCTGCAAAGCAAAACCAGTGGCCTCACCTGGCAAGGAAATTCAGTGTACACTCTGGCCTGATTCTGTTGATGTTAAGTAAGTTGCTATCAGTTTAAAATAGGGTGTTATAAACTTTAGAAGGTGGTCAAAAGGTACAAACTTCCACTTATCAGATAAATAAATACAAGGGATGTACCTATTTAAGATGAATACAACTAACATTGCTGTATGATATATAGGACAGTTTTTAAGAGAGTAAGTTCTGTTATCATGAGAATTTTTTTCTTTTTTTTTTTATATGAGAAATTGGATATTATGCCTTTGGGTAATCATTTCACATGTATGCAAATTAAACCATTGTGCTCTACACCTTAAACATATACAGTGACGTATGTCAATTATTTATCAGTAAAATGTGAAAAAATTAAGAGAAGTTTAGGAAAGAAAAAATCTGAAGGAAATTACAAGGATCTGAAAAGTTGATATAACTAATATGTTGCCTGAAAAATAAATTTATAATCAATATTTAATTGTTTTAATAAAGTTTTTTTTTTTTTTTAAGAAAATAATCTTTGGTCAAAATAGTGGATGTAAACTACAAATAGTTTTCTCTCTCTTGCCCAAATCTTACCAGAAACTTTGTAGCAATATCTCTTTTACCCCTTAGTCAGTACATAGCTGGTAAAAACACACACAAAAATTTGAGCTAACTGGAAAGTCAATGGTCTTTCTTCTTTCCCTTTATGAAAACTTCGTCTAGAGTGTTGGTGAAGGTAAGGGATAAAATATTTTCTTGGTAAATTGGAAGCACAAGATGTATTACCTCAGCAGGACCTACATATTAAGAAGCTTCTTAAGCTTCATTAAAATAATGGACTAATTCTGGAATTTGGGGTTTAAATAAATATGAGAAATTAAAATTGAATTAGTAAGACAATGTCTTCCTAGTTTTTTTCTGCTTTGCTTTAGACTTGAAGGAGTTGGCATATGATGCCTATATTCCACATCTGAGTTTGGAATCTAGTAAGAGGTAAAAAGAGGAATCAGGCAGATGGAAATATGTCACTTTTTGTGTTGCTGAACCCCAGTTTAGAGAATATGGTTTCAGACTCTTAGCCAGGTTGACTTGGGACAGGCTAACAGAGGAAAAGTTTGAGTCTCCAGAGTAATACAGAATGAGATTTGTTGCCAAATTGCCCAAGGGGAAGAAAACGGAAAGAAAGAAAATCTCTATGCCTTAATTCGATCCCATCAAGCTATAAATATGAATCAGTGATTGCCCTTTACCAATTGAGTGGTTCAGTAATCTTCCTCTATGAAAAGAAGTAAAGAGGGAACAGTTGGCAAGGCATACTTATATTAAAGTCATCTTAAAGAAATCAAACTAAATCCATACCTCTCTCCTTCTGTTAGTCCCTAATTGGTATTTTCACATCCACTCTTGCCTTTTTATTCATAAGTTGTTTCTTAATAAACATTTTATTTTGGAATAATTTTAGATTTACAGAAAAGTGGAGAGAGTTCATAAATATCCTTCAGCCAGATTTCTCTAATTTTAACAGCCTACAGAATGGTACATTTGTCAAAATCAAGAAATTAACACTAGTACCATACTGTTAACTAAACAAAGACTTTATTCAGTTCTCACTGTTTTTCACTAGTATTTTGTTATTCCAAAAACTAACACTGTTTTTAAATGTAGATTTTATACTATTTAAGTATGATAAGACCAACATATCAGGAGATAATAATTGTCATTGAAAAGACAGTTTGTCAGTCATAGTTTCCAAGAGGAATGGGTGCACCACACGATGCAGCATTACATTGGGAAGCATCAGGATTAGTCAGGAAGCAGGTGGAGCTGGGAAAAATGTGGACAAGAGCCCTCATTTTGGTTTTGAAAGGAAAGAATGGGGGAGCCAGAGTAAGCAAGCTAAGTAGGTTTAGGATGGATAGTTTGAAATGTGATTGGGTTCTGAGGTGAGGGATTGTTTCTGTTTGTTTGGTACCAGACCCAAGGGTGAGACCCCTGTGAAGACCTGATAAGAACATGATTGGGTAATGTGCTTTCCAGCTGGTTGGAAAGGCACATGCCTGAGTGAGTTGTTTGCCATGTCTAGGAATTAGCTAATCCTGGAAGGGACAGCAAGGCCCTAAGATGACAAAGAAAGGCAAAAAGACATGCTTAATATAAACGCAGATAGCAAATTTTATTTTTCCTTCTGGCTGCTTTTCACATAGCAGAATAATATGCAACACATTCTAAAAGGTGCTCTTTGATCTGTAATCTGTGCTCTGTCTTCTTTATGAGACTTACTTTGTGCATTTTCCCCATATATCTTTTCTCTGGAATTCAGCTATACTGGCCATGTTTTACCTCCATGAAAATATTAAGAAATAATAATAATTTAGAATCTTTGTAAATAAAGTAATTTCTGTTTCATGTACCCCAACTCTCTCTATCTCTCTCTAACCCCCCCACTCTCTCCCTTCTTCCTCCCCTTCTTTCCCTCATACACATGTTGCAGGACAGGGCAAATTTTCCCAAGTGACAGGGAGACCAAGCTTTGTACAGAGAGAAGAAAACGGTCCTTTTACAGAGAGTGAAGAAAGAATTCAACACACACACTAAAGTTAGAGTCAAAAATAAAGTTAATTAGAAAAGAGGTAACACTACACAGAATGTGATCTCCTCTCAGAAGCAGAGAGTGAGAAAGAGAGTGAGGAACAGAGAGTGTTCAGGGAATTCAGTTTATATGTCAATCTTTAATTCCTTTTTTTTTTGATATGGATATACAGTGAGGACTGAGAAGGGTACGTAGCCTGAAAAGGTAAGAATATGTAGAGTAAAAGGCCTGCTGGTGGTTCCCAGTCTTTAATTCATAGATTCTCCATGGTTTTAGCCATAGGGAATGACTGACTTTTGGTTCTTGTTTTCCCTTCACAGGTGTGGAAAATGAGTTGTTTGAAATCCTGCAGAAATCTTCCTTTGTTCTGAAGGTGTCCTCCTGACTTGCCTGCAGGGCTGATCATCACATTGCAGTCTCTGAATGTGGCTTGATTAACATTGTAATTCTTTTATCTCCTCCCTACATTACACACACAGGTTAACTTCTACAGTCTGTCAGCTATCAGCTTAAATGTTGATTCTACAAAGAAATAAAAATAAATTAATTACAAATAAATTAAAAATTAGTTCTAAAGTCTTGGAATATATTTGAATTGAAAACTTCACAAGGAAGTCCCATAGAGGATGCTGTAGTTCTTGCTGTTATACTTTATATCATGATATAAAATGACAAATGGTTCCCATTTTATGATGTGATCTTTTTAATCACTCAGTTATGGTTGTAGCCTCTAGATTTTTACATTGTAAAGGTAATGTCTTTTTCCTTTACAATTAACAGATAAAGTAATGATGGTGCTCTAGCACCTTACAATTAGACAGTCTTTATTACCTTTTCAAATTCTAGTAGTTTTTAGCATCCAAAGATGATTCTTGACTGAATCAATTATTTCAGAGGAGTTACAAGGGTAATTTTAAACTACCATTTCTTTTACAATTATTACCTGACATTCTCCTATTTAAAAGAAGAAGGTGGAGAAGAAAGGAGGAGGAAGAGGAGAGGGAGTGAGGGGAGCGGGAAGGAAAGAGTGGAGAGAGAGAGAGAAGGGAAAATTAAAAGGGCTCTTTTTAATCAGGTGGGACTAAATTATAGTGTCTTCTAACAAAGCAAGCTAAATACTTATGTGTGTATTTCTTTCCCTTTAATTATCATTTTCAGTGTTAAGAACTTGGTGTAATAATGCTCTCCAATGGTCAGTGAATTACTTTTTTCTCTCTCACAAAGAGCATTCATAGATTTTTATTTACTTAATATTTCACATTCAATTTTGATCAGTGCTATACTTAATACATATATTATCATATTATTCCAAATTTGCTAGGAAAATTTATCCTTCTTTAAATGTTGTTATTCCTGGAAGAATGATAATACCTTTTGTTTGGGCCATGGTAACTTATGCAATGTTAAGAACTTATTTGTGACTATATATCTTTAATGTATTGATGATATTTGAAATAGCAGGTCCTCATTTTATGTCTTTTAACTTCTGAATGCATTTCCCCACAAGGTTTTTTAAAAGGATGCATTTTTTTTGTTACCCTTAAAAATGATGTCCATTCATAATGTTCATAGGCCCATAGCCAGAAGAATGATTAAAATGAACTGATTTTAACGACCCATATCCTGTATGTAAATTACTTTTTTCTTCACAGATTCCTCCTGCGAGCTTTTAAAAAAATATTTAATCTTTAAGAACACTAAGAATGACTCTTAATTTTATGTTCTAAATCAGCATTAATTTCCTATTTTATAATTTTGCACTTCAGTTTCCAAGGTATGCTTGCTAAATGATTTATTTTTTAAACAGTAATTCATGTACATATGAGCTCTTCCAGGAAACGCAAAAGCTTTTCCACTGAGGGTTATAAAAGCAGAAAAGATGGCAGCACACCATTTTCACAAATGAACTTTTAATAAGAATACACTGCCAATTCACAACGATTTATATGCAATTGTAAAATATAAATACTTAATGTGGTTTTAAGGCAGAGACTTGTATTGAATCAGTCACCTTCATAAGTCATGGGTGTTGATTTTTTAAAACATTATTGATTTGTTAAAGAAAAAGGTATCTCGGGTCTATAATTTTTTTCGTTATGAAATACTAAGTAACTAGAGGCTTTTCAAATGGTTCAGCTTAAGAGAATCTATTTTTGAAAGATCAACTTTGAACTTTTCTTCTAGTCCATATGTTAACAGTCCCTAGGACCATTTGGACTATAATTGAAAATATGCTTTTTATTTAGCCAGCCTTTATTAAATTGGTTCTCGTGTGTTTTGATGATGGTTGGCAAAGGTGCATCACTTGGGACACTAAAAATAATGTGGATGTATTAATACCACCATAAAACATATTTTTTGTAGCCTCAGATACAGAGAATTTAGCAAAGCATACTTACCTGTTGATGCTACATTGTCACCATGTTTCAGTGTAGGGTTGTCATTTTATTTTTTTCTCATTCATCATTGATCTCATTTTCTCCTCCACTTCTACTGCTCCTTCAACTACTTTAATATTATTAAAGCATTACAATCACCGCAGGGAAAATGTGACAAATTTTAAATAACAGCCCCCAGTATAGGAGATCTACATTTATCACTGATAGTGTGTAATCTGGTTAGTGACTATCTATGTTGTGATCCATCATATTTGAGATTCTGTACCAGACCTTCCCCCATCCCCCAAAAAAAGAAAATTTTATATGTCGACATTTTAATCTACAGTTCCTCAGAATGTGAGTTTATTTGGAAATAAGGTTGATGTAATTAAAGATGAGGTCATACTTCAAAATGACTTCTGTCGTTACAAAGGGGGAAATTTGGCATAGCCACGTATACAAGGCAGATGCTGGTTATCTATAAGCCAGGAGGACCTGGAATGGATCCTTCCCTCAAGCAATCAGAAGAAACCAAACCTGGCAAACACCCTGATGCCAGCCTTCTAGACTCCAGAACTTAGTTGTTTAAGCATTGTTTGTTGTACTTTGTTATAACAGAGCTAGCAAACTAATACACAGTATTACTGTATTTTTATAAGGGTGGCTAAAATATAAGCCAATATGCTATAATTATTTTTAAAGGAGTATGCTGGTAAAGAATATGTTATTTTCTATTCAGCCTAGTGGAGAATATAATATACTTGTTCACAACATGGGGACTCAAATTTGAATTGACACTTGCCTATATGATTTATCTAATTTTATTTTATTATAGACTATAGCCATAGATGTCTCCATATCATTGAGTGTAATTGTACTTTGAAGTATCTGGAGGTAAATTGGCTGACATTTTTCTCAGGCTGAGAAAAAGTGTGTGTGTTTTGTCCAGGAAACTCTCTCTATGTTGTTCAGAAGCATTATCTGCAGATAAAAGATAAAACTGCCAACTCGATGGGTCATCTCAGTAAGCTTTCTTTTCACTATGCCAATGGCTTTCCAAGAGCTTGAAAGATAGTGGATACTTATCTTCTTTATATGATTGGCCAAAGTAATTAAAAGGAAGTAATGACATTTCCATTGTATTAGGTAGAATGTTAAATCAATATTATACTGTCACTTCACTTGATTCTTAAGCTGACAAAACACTCAGTTTTATGAAATCAATTTTGGGGATTTTTCTTTTACTTGAACTCTGTAAAGCAGATTTGTACCCCAATTACTTAAAGCACTTTATTAATACACTGGCAAAAGATGTTGGAAATATGCCAGTGTCACATTTTGGAGCAATTTTATAAATAATAACCTACTACTCAAATTCAAGGCAGATATTTAGTTATGAGTTTTTATATTTCTGTCAACAAAAGATGTATAAGTTAAACATTTATATTTATAAAATTTTAGACTTTAAAATTTAGAGCAATTATTTAAGAACACATAAATTTTATACGTACTTGCCAACTCTAAATTTGAAATAAAAATTATTTCTAGCCTTTTGTTAATCTTAATCCAGTTTCAAATTATACAATGTGGCTTTCAATTATTTACATCCTTTTTCTCCCTGGTTTTGTCTCAGAAGGCTATTCTCAACAAACTAATACTCAAGCATCAAAATCTCAACTAAGTTCTCCTCCTCTTTTAGCACATAGAAAATATTGGATACCAAAGAAAATATTTTCCTTGCTTTCCAGTTTAATGATGTATTACCTTTCTACTTTTACTTTGTGAGAAAAAGATGAGACAGATTTCTATTTATTAAGTGTTATATAATTCTATTCATTAAAATTAAAATAAGCTATTTTTCTATTCACTTTGCTTTCTAACAATGGAATTTTAATTTTCTCTCTTTTATGCCTTCCTTTTATCAGGATCCTAGGGAAGAGATCTTGTGATAAGGTTCCAAGGAGCTGGGTCTCTCATAACTCTGCTAAAATATCTGAGAGATTTTTGCCTTCAGCTGCTTCTGAGAATGCCAAAAGAAGTTGAAGACTAGAAACAGCTGCAGCTGTTTCAGCTGTGGGCTGATGGGCCATTGTTGGGGATCACTGAGATGAACAGTATGCAGTCATGAGCAGTACGTTTTTGCTCCCTGCCCTCCTTCAGTAGCCCTCTACTCCTCCCTATCCATAGTTTGCAGAGCCCTTTATAAAGCTGGGAACTGAATATTTAGAGCTGAATGACTATTGCCATTAACCAAGGTGGTATTCTAGATAGCTCTGAATTGTCTGAGAGGAGATATGATTTTGGTTTAGATGACATAATGTTTTAGACGAAAGAGACAATCAAGTATTCCTAAAGAAAACACTCAAAACATCTGAATCTATTAAATATGTTTTACTTGCTCTCTGTTCTAATTCTAGGCCATGTATTTAATTGTCATGTACAAATATTAAGGGTTACTTGAATTCACTGCAGACTCTTTCTATTATTCAGAATAATGAGCTGTTAGGTTTCCAAGTGACTTCTTTGCATAGGTGCACAGTTAGAATGGTAGCAAACTTAAGTCAATGCTAACTGCCCCTGTGTTAAGAACAAATCATCCCCTTTTTCCTCTCCCCTCAAGTCATTCATGTGAGTCAATTAAAGTAAGCACTGGTCATTACCTTAATCCAGGGTTTTACTTTTAGAGGCCTAGTGCAGAAATGCAGATAATGGAACCAACAACTAATTCTCTCTGCCCATTGCCTGAGTCATGAATAAGCACAGGTTCATGGTATTGTTCTCCGTATGTCACTGGATGGATAAGATATATAATGAATACAATCATAATATATATTATAGGATTATTATTTGACGACAACGTCTGTGTTTCCGGTGAAAATAAAACAGTCAAGTTGAATCTTAGAGCACAATCCAAATTAGCAGAATACATGAATTGTAAAGACAAGACTGTGACCAGGACTCTACCACATGACATCTACTTCTAACTCTGGTGTGAAATGGAGACCTGAAAAAATGCAAGATTTTTTAGATAATATCTAAATGTAAAATACTGTGGAGCTAAAAGAGATGGTTTAATATTGAGCTTCTATAGTCTGATAAGCCTCCATTTTCACCATATATTTAGATATTTTATTTATTTTGTAATGTTTATAAAAATGATTTAAAATGTAAACATGGTTGTGAGTAAGAGAGAAAAAACATTGACATACAGTTTTAAATAATTCCCAACTTCGGCCTTATTTTGAACATATAGAATTCATAAGAATGCAATAAAAATGTATTTTTTCTTTCATGTTCATATAAACCCATTCTGTGTATCTAATTTTTCCCTGCACTTCTGAATAAAGTCTAAGCTATTTCCCACAACTTTTATTGCCATTTAGATACAAATTTTCAGATAACTTCAATCACCAAAAACCTATAACTCAAAAAATAAATATGATTTTAGTCTATAGTCATTTCTTCAAAATTCATTAAAATTAAAGTGTCTCTTATTTCCTAACTTGGGCTGCTTCTTATACAGAAGCCTGCAATAGAAAGACAAAGTGTGATTATTTTTCTTCTGTTCATTAGTGTTGCTCTTCTTCCTGTCCAAGCTCACTCCTAGCACTTCAGCCTCATTTTCTAATTTATCCAGGGTTGCAGTGAGGAGAGAGTAGGAGAAAAAATAAGAGTCAGGAAAAGGGTTAATTAACTGTGTTATGAGCTTGTATTGGTTTCCTACCACCAATGAACATATTTAGAGCTAAATTTCCTTTGCATTGAATTTGTGAGCTTTTCTCCATCACTATAAATCATTCCTCTTTAGATACCTTAACCTTTCCCTCCTCCACCTGTCTGCTTAGCACTCTATTCTCAACTTCTGGTTTATGACAGTAAACTCCACATCTGTTTTGGAAAAAAAACTCTTTAAAACCGCTTGTTTTTAAAAGGCATATACTCTGACACCTTTTGTCTAAATAAATTCTGAAAATGAAAACTGTCTTCTATACAGTCATCTCATCTCAGTTAATTAGATGGTCAGCCAGTATCCTCTCAGGCTTTCAGGCTTTTCTAGGCATGAGTATAGAAGCCATTGTACACCTCTTCTCCCAAGATGTCAAAGGAAACAGGCCCAACTCTCTTGGATGATTCCCTGAAATTCCTCTTATTGGGCTGAATAAAGAGGTGGAAGCATCATTCTTAATTATAGCTGCTGTGGAAAGAATCATACACACACCATAAAACAAGTTCTCCAAAGCACAACACCTATTTGCACCTTCAAATTCCCCACTTTTATACAGTCAAAAGATGAGAGGTCTCAAGGTTGCAAAACTAAGTGTTGAGCACTTCTTCTGCTCATCCTTTCCCTAAAACCCCCAAGGTCCTATTGTCTTGGGACATCTGGAATTGAGTCAGCAAAAATCCCATTTGGTATCCAAATACAATGTGTAAAGGATAATAAGCAAAGTGGCAGAGTACCACAGATAGTGCAAATACAATTTTTAAAATCATTTATACAACTGTCTTAAATTAGCTCATTATTAATTTCCTGCCAGGAAACCACTGCCCTAAGCAATGTATATAATTTTGATATGTCATTAACTCTTTTATACTGATACCTGAATGAATGGAAGATTTTTTCCCCTCATTTCAGGACATAGAGAACTGTGTTAAGCATTTATTTTGAAATAAAATTTACTGTGTAATTAATTGCATATGAAATACATCATTTATTGCAGAATTAGTTTATCTCTTCAAGAATTTTCTTGGGCTGCAATTGATCATACATATTTCATACTATTTTAAATTTGCACATTTTATATTTGGTATAATTTAGTTCTGTGTTAGAAAATGAATACCAAATATTATCTGGAGGTAAACTGAGGGGGAAGGTGCTTTATCTGGTAAACTAAAATGTTAGGTCATTAATCATATTCTTCTGCATTATGTCTTTTTTTTACCTCAAGAATGTTACTTGCATTCAAATCATACAAGGCTTATAAGTCACTATATTTAAAGTGAGAAAGATGGACATATTTAATATTTGTTTAAATTCTCTTGATCTTCATTCTGTCCTTTTTCTAGTTTGATTTCATGTACTCTAGAGGCTAGAAAGTTATAAAAAGCCAACAATTAAAATAACATATCCCAAATTACATTGAACTAAGATTCTTTATGTAGATGCATTCACATGACACTTGCTGGAAGAAGAGAGAAGAAAGGTGATCAAATCAACCAGCATGGGAAGTTCGTGTCTTTTCGCTCTTTCTCTTCTGAAATAACTATGGTGGCTAATGTAAATTTTGGGTCTTTATTTCATAGACAACCACTGTCAGGTGGCTTCAGCATAGGTATTATAATAATGCCACTATTGTTTCTTCTGGCTGCCTTGCTGTGTATAATACAAGTCTTGTTCTCTGGTCTATGTCTTTTTATAAATTCTTGTCTTATTAAACTAGCAAGAAGAAATTCTTTTTTTTTGCAGCTAAGAACTCAGAAAAAAATTAAGACATTAGAATCCAAGGGCAAAATAAATGAGGAATTGGTGATTTTTTCAACCTTAATGGGTTTAAAAGCAGTGACATTCTGCTTTGAATTAGAAGAGGGAACACAATGTCAAAATACTTAATTAAAATTGTTTTTGATGTCACCTGGAAGGAAGGGTGGAGAAAAGGCAGATATTTTGTAGACAGAGTTGATGCTATTATAGGGAAGTTTATGGTTATAAGAAATTCAAAACTGTGGAGTAGGCTGTTTCTTCCTGAGAAATATAATAAATAGAAAATCTGAAGTTTTAAAATCATCAGTTCAAGTCTTTGTCAGAGAATCAAAAAGCTTCAATGGCTGCTTTAAGTGTACCTTATCTTGTAGCTGATTTACACGAAAAATCTGATTTACATGAAAAATCCGCATCCATTGCCAAGCCAAACAAAAATTTTGGTTAATGTTATGTGGGAAACTTGGAAGAATATGGATAACTTCAAGTAATGAAAACTCAAAACCCACTAAAACTTTCTTGCCAGTAGAAGCAGTAAATTTCCCCATCTCCTGAAATATTGAGGCTGTTTTTACATTTTTATTAAACGATGCCTGAAGTGTTACCATGCAATTTAATGTCATTTCTCTTGATGACTCTTCCCTTTCACACTCCATAGCCTCCAGATCAATACTAGAATTCAAATCAATAGCTAGAATTCAAACATTCTATTTATGACAATAAGAATCTGAGAGAGGTGTATGAGAATATAAACTTCTTATGTTAGATATGTAAGGGGACATGATTTTATATTGACTATATTGATATGAACTGAACAGAGATTTTTTAAAATCAAAACTGTTGGCAAACAATTTTTTATTAGTGGCTTATAACCTGGATTCATTGTAAATGAAGTTGAGATGCTAGAAATTCCTGTTTTATATAGAGGAATTAATCAAAATATCTATGGAAATAGCATAAATAATTTAAAGCAGATTACTCATGACCTGCTCAGCTACCATTTAAATGCATACCAGACGAAGATATAAAATATAATTTCTTTATAAAAGGCATTTTGGAGACAGATTTAGAAAAGTGCTGTAGGAATTTTTTTTTCTCTGTAGTTTGCAGGTGAAGATAGATGCTGCCTTTGAGATGATATTCCTGGTTTCTTTGATGCTGTTGGCATCTTGAAATGACAAAAGCCAGGTTAACATGTCAATCACAAATAACAGTTGTCATTAAAGACAAGATAGGTATAAGAATGGTGTGAGGAGCAGGGACATTTTTGCAGTGACTAATTGAAATTGTAGATTTTAAAAACCCAAAATGTTTAGGAGAAGATATTTGTAAACAATGCCTTCGATAAGGGCCTAATATCCAAAATATACAAAGAATTCATATAACTCAACAACAAAAAAAGCAAACAATTCAATTAAAAAATGAGCAGAGGTCCTGAACAGACACTTCTCCCAAGACATACAAATGGCCAACAAACATTTGAGAAGATACTCAACTTCACTAGCTACTGGGTAAATGCAAACCAAAACCACAATGAGATACCACCTTGCACCTGTTAGAATGGTAATAAGTAATAACAAGTGTTAGAGAGGTTGTGGGGAAAAAAGAACCCTGATGGGAATGTAAATTGGTATAGTCACTATGGAAAACATTATGGAGGTTCCTCAAAATATTAAGAATATAATTAGCATATGACCCAGCAATTTCTCTTCTGAGTATTTACCCTAAAATTGAAAACACTTATTCGTAAAGATATGTGTGCCCCAATGTTCATTGCAGCATTATTCACATTGGCCAAGACATGGTAACAACAAAAGTGTCCTTCAATAGGTGAGTAAATAAAGAAAATGTGGTACACAAATACAATGAAATATTACTCAGCCATAAGAAAAGATGAAATATTGCCATTTATGACAACATGGATGGATCTTGAGATAATCATGCTAATGGAAATGTCAGACAGAAAAATTTGAAAACCATATGATTTTACTTATATGTGAGATATAAAACTGAAAACAATGAATGAAACAAGACAAACAAACAAAAACGCATAGACACAAACAATAGTGGTTACCAGAGGGAAAATGGGTAAGGGGCAGAAGTCTCTAAGGGTAAAGGCAGTCAAACATGTGGTGACAGAAGGAAATTTAAGTGGTGAACACACAATGCACTACACATATGACATATTATTGAATTGTACCCTTGAAGTCTATATAATTTTACTAACCAATGCCATCCAGTAAATTTATTTAAAGAACCCCAAAATGTTGGACAACCCATTTACTCCTATTTTGATCTATATAACACAAAAAGAAAGCTGTAGATCTGGTGAATGAAAGGCTGATGTGAGCCATAATAAGTCATAGGCTTTCACCCAATTCTAAGACTTGAGTCTTATACACTAACCATGGCTCTACCAGCATTCAGTGTTATATAAGAAGTCTCTGTGATAAAGTGAAACCCATGAAGGCATTTTTTAGAACAAGGCATCCAAATTTCATCAGAAGCATATTTCCTTTCACTGTTGTGGGGCCTGGGCACTGGTAAAGAGATGGAAGTGTAGAAGAAAAATTAATTGGGGCTGAGTGCTACATTTGTCCAGTGTTTAAAAAGTATTGCCTTTTTCCCCTCTAATTTTCTGTTTGTTTTGTCAGGGTGTTAAGAATGGTCCCAATTATTCCATCATAGTTGGAAATGTAAGTCACCATCAGTTTTTAATCAGTTTGCTGTCTCTTAGGATGAGTTATCTTGTTTTTCTTAAAAACATTTGACTTTGGTTGGTGAACACACAATGTATTATACATATGACATATTATTGAATTGTACACTTGAAACCTATATAATTTTATTAACCAATGTCACCCAAATAAATTTGATTTTAAAAAGTTTATTAGTATTATTGCCCTTTGCTGTTTTTTTGAAATCCTAGAATCAACTTGTCAATGTCTGTAAAATCTCCCTTGATACTTTTATCATATTCAAATATTAATATGAGAACAGATATTTTGATCATACTGAATCTGTTTGTAAAATAAAACAAACATTTTATTTCTGCTCTCATTTTAATTTTCCTCATCTTACATTTTAGCTTTCTAATTTTATCTGTAAAGATTTTATCATATTCTCTTAGAATTATTAGTTTATTTATATTTCTGTTGTTATTATAAATAATATTTACTTCTTTACAATGTTTTCTCTAAATCTGCTTCTGGAGTATAAGAAAGTATTTTATTTTGGATGATGACTTTATTTCCATAAATACATTATACTTTCTTATTTATTTAAATGTATCTTATTGAGTACACATGATAATGTCTTCATTTCTTTCATTCTAACCCTCTTGTCTTGTGAGAGAGAGAAAGAGATTATATCAGGCAACATCCATTTATCTTATTATATGAGATGAATTATTTTTCTTTACCATTAAATATGTTCCTTGAGTTTCTGGTAGACAGCATTTATGCTACAAAATTATTTACTTTATTTTTTTTTCCCCTCTGGTAGCTATAAAATGTTTCAAATTAATTGTATGCATCAAATGGTCATATAGTTTCATTGTTTAATCTACTAATTTATCTTTCTTATTTTCTAATGTTAATTCTTTCATTAATAAGCTGTACCGAACTTAATCATAATGTACTTTAAAGATGTTGGAAGATTTTTAATTTTATGATTACATTATATTCATTAAGATTAGCCTGTAATCACATCAACTGTCTTGACTAGGTTTGGTTTCAAGATTATACCAGCATTTTAAATGGGTTGGGAGAATTTTAAAATATTTTTCTTAAGTATAATTTATATAAGGTATATATAAATATACAAACTGCTGTGGACAGTAAAGAAGAACTAACAGCTAAAACTAAAAGGCTTTGCATGTGTGCATTACTTTCTACTGTTGCAAGTGTTTACAAGTTATTTTATTTCTAATGTATTCTACTTCTTTTCAGATTATTTTTGTAAACTGTATATTTTTAGAAAATTATTTAAATTTTAAATTTGGTTGGCATAATTTTTTAAAATTTTAAAATGTTTATTCTGTAGTTACTCCTGATCTTTGTATTTTGCATTCTCATAATTTTTATTTATACTTTATTTATAAATTTTGACAGAGAATTATTATTGTTGATTCTACAATAATATTGTCCACAATACTTTTAAGTGTTTTTAAAATGTTTTGTCCTTAGCTTTAATATTGCTTTCATTTTTTTTTAACTTGATCTGTAATTTTTTTTCTAACTTGTTTAAGGTGGATTCTTAAGACCATCACTCTCGTTCTTTCAGTAGATAAAATGTAACTCAAGAATTAGTGATGTTTACCAATCAGAATTTCAGTTTCCTTTTAATCTCTGTTCTCATAAGATTTTTCCCTTATATTCTTAAATATTTAGTACTGGATTTTAGTTGATGTTTGATTAATTTTATATAGAATTTTTCGGTGATTAATAGTAAATGCAAATTGATTTTTTAGCCCATTTAGCTCAGATATTACCAGAGGTATATGTCTCAATTTACAATTCAATCCTTTCTAATTGTGCTTCTACCATTACAATTCAACCAACATAGTCACATCTAATGGACGTTGTTCTTTCCTCAACATAACCTTGAAACACTATTTTCATTTCTCAGAAGACATACTCTTCTTGTTATAATCACACCACAATCTAGGTTTTTGTTGTACCTAACTATCCTCTCTTCTTTCAGCCCTCCTGCTGAAAGTAGTTGGTCCTGGGGCCTTTTCCCACCTCTTGTTATACTTATTTTCAATTGAGTTTACCTAGTCAAAATAGCTCTGTTAATTATTCCTAAATTTGTATTTTAAATAAGTGTTATCTTCTGAGTTGCAGACTCATTAAGCTAATATATCCCTTGACATTCTCATTTGGATGCCTACTGTAATATTGTCTCTGTCAGATAACTTACTATTTTTTCTTGATTTTCCTAAATGACACTCATATCCATTCTTTTTTATTGAAGTTCAGTGAATTTGCCAAAGTGTACCCTGGTTCTGTTATTATGTTTCTTTTTGTCTCAAAATCTTTGTTTTTGGTCCACATGTTCTTATATTTAGTCAATCATTTCAGAAAAAAATTTCTTTAATAATTAAGTAATTGGCTTTAAATCTACGGATAAAATCCTGCCACTTTACTCAATGGTGCTTCAGTAACACATGTGTAGTTAATTGCTTGGCTGAAAAAAATACCAAATTATTTGCTCTGATAGTTTCAGGGTAGGGATTTATGCCCATTTTCAAAGAGTGCCTGGACTATTATAATAGAACCATTGGAACATTCTAAACCATGGTTTTGTGTTGGTGGAGAATAGCATACCATGAAAATTATTATCACTCTTCAAAAGTACAATGTTCTATATGGAAGGAATAACATCAGAATTCAGCGCTATTCTATTCATTTTAAGTTGAACACGTTACTAAGCTTAGAATTTCAGTCAAATGTGCACAACATAATCACAGACCTTTTACAAGAGTGTCAGTTAAACTAATCCATTAGCCTTGTCCAAATTAGACCAATTGTTTATAGGTATTAAATGCACTACAAAGCCTAACATGTTCGTTATGCTCCATAATCATAGCACCTGTTAAACATCCCACTGCAGCTGTACTTTTAGCAGATTACAGGCCATTAGTCAAGTTATACCAGTACCTTCCTTTTATAACCTAATTTCCTTTCTTTTGCATAAGACTTCCTGGATCATAAAATGAGAACATTTTCATAGCCCTTCACTGATTGAGATGAGGAGAGTGATTTTAAAATTATTAGGATGCTCAAGTACAAATTGCAAATATTATATTAAAATGCAGTAGTAAAATATTTCATTAACTTTTAATCTGGTTTAAGATTTTTTCTTCCCCTTGGGACCTGATGTTTTTAGGTTCATCATGTCCTTTTTGAAACAATTGTTTAAGAAACACTAAAAGTAAAATTATGGAGTAAGGAAATACAAAGACATATTAAAAGGTGTTTTTTTCAGACAGTTGCCAAATGAAAGAAACATCTGGCATCTATTTCATTCCCTCATTAATTTTTTAAGCATTTGCAGGTTGTCTAAATCATCAAAACCCTCCTGTGTATGTAGGCACATACACACAAAATTACCTTTAGAGTAATAAAGAATATAAAATAGATGAAGCAATTTATGCACTTATTCAAGATTCAATAGGAGTCCAGAAGCTTTAGGTGTTATGTTAGGTACCAGCAATAAAACAGTAAGGAAATCTAACTTACCTACCATGGTCCCTGCTCTCATGGAGTTTACAGTTGCCTGGGGAAGGCAGACTTAAATCAAATGCACCAGAAAAACAAATAGCAGTTGCAATTCTATATATACGTACATATACATACACATACACACGTGTATGTGTCATATATATATATATATATATATATATATATATATATATACAAGAGGAAAGATTGTAATAGATGAGTGTGCAGAGTTTCTCAGTAATCAGCTTATCTAGTTAATACTCTGCAATCATTGTTTCATGGTTTCTGTGATGGAACCATAGTGGCCATCTTTCGATTTTCCAAGTGCCTCCTATGCAATCCTTCCCACAGAATTTCTGCACCTGTGCTTCTTTTCTCCCAAATAATCCTGTATTTCCTCTATATTCCAGTGTCACCTAATATTTTACTTAATATTTTATGTTTTTCATGATCCATTGCTCTTAATTATTAACCATGGTTTGGCTTCTTCTCTCTGTGAAAGAAATCAGCAGTTTCTTGGGATGTCCATGCTCACTTTCCCAAGGCCAGTCTCTAATAACGATGAGTTCTCCGGGTATGGTAGTATGCGTGAGTAATATATGTTTTGTATTCAGAGGCTAAGAAGTAGTTCTAAAGAGTAATTAAGTGGGCTTCAAAGACAGGGATCCCCAACCTTCAGGCTGTGGACCGTACTGGGCTGTGGGCTGTTAGGAACCGTGTCACACAACAGGAAGTGAGTGGCTGGCGAGCCAGTGAAGCTTCATCTGTATTTGCAGCCGCACCCCAGCACTAGCATCACCGCTTCAGATCATCAGGCTTTAGATTCTCAAAGAGCACCAGTTTGGGGACCACTGCTCTAAGAGCCTATAGAAGACCAATATTTTTACCATCTTCTTTCTAAGATATTGATTTTTAAAGCATTCTCCTTTTATTTTTTATTTTTTCTTGTTCTTGGAACCCACTTTTTACATTAAGTTGCCTCTGTTTTTGTTTGTTTGTTTTGTTTTTGTTTGTTTGTTTGTTTTTATGTAGACTATTCCTTGCCTTGATTTTTGGCTGAGGAAGTTTTTGGGTTTTGTTTTTGTTTTTCTTGTATATACCTCTAGATTCAGTTGGTTGGTTTACAGTTATGAGGTGTGAGATCCTGTAATCTTGATGATGTTCAATTCTTTGAAATTTATATTTCTTTGAAATGTATAATTCTTTGAAAGTTATCTAATGACTAAGGAAGTATCCTGCCATTAGAATAATACTCAATCTATATCTAAAATTCATTTATTATTGTTCTTCCTAACTTTTTTTTAACACATCTTTACTGTTCTTTATTCAATAATCCTATACTCTTATATTTCTCAGGCATCCCTCAGATCATATCTAGTATTTACTTGCCTACGCAAATAAATGTGACTTCTGAGAACTCCACCAAGCACTTTATCAAATTTTTAAGCTGATTATATTGATTTTTCTCTTTAATTTTTTCCAGAATTTCTGCTATTACTTTATATAACTGTGTTGATCGTCAAGGAGTGGTTTGCTAATTGGCTTGAGCATGGATTTTCTTTCTGTAACTTCAATTTTTAAAAATTTTTTAAAAATAATTAAATTGAGTTATAAATTACCTAAAAGATATTTGTAAAATACCTTTAGAAAAATGCACAAACTTTAAGTATACAGATAAATGTATTTTATGAGAAATATGTTTTTGACTATCATATAACTACCAAGGCAATCAATATATAGAATATATCAATTACCTTATAAAGTTTCCTCAAGGTTCTTAACACAAGTGATTACTAATCTGATGTTTATTACTATAGATTAGTTTGCCAGTTCTAAAACTTTATATAAAATAATTCAGTAGGTACACTTTTTCATCTGGCTTCATTCACCAAACACAATGTCTGGAGATTCTTCTATGTTATTGAACATATCAGTAATTTGTTTATTTTTCTTATAAATTACACAGTATTTTATTAAATATAGTGTAATTGTTAAACATTTGACCTACCGGAACATTTGAACTGTTTCCATTGTTTTACTACTATAAAATAAACCTTCTGTAAGCATTTTTATTTATGTATTTTTGTTCATGTATATTTTTATTAATCTTTAGTAAGTATCCAGGAGTGGAATTGCTAGATACTTACTTGGATGTCTATTTAACTGTGTAAGAAACTGTTTATATAAAGCTATTTAATTTCCAGAGTGGTTGCATCATATTATACTCTAATAAAAAATTGATAAATTGTCTAGTTGTTCTACATCTTCCCAACATTTATTGTTCTTAATCTTTTAAATTTTAGTTCTTGTAAGCATGCAATGGTATTAATCTGCATTTCCCTAATGACTACTCATATGCTTATTGATCTACATCTTATTGATCATTCATATACTTTTCCTCTTTGTGACTGTGTTTACTTAAGCCTTTTCCTCATTTAATGTGTTTTTGTTTACTACTGAGCTCTTTATTTATTCTGAATTCAATCTTCTGTCAGATATATGTATTGCAACTATTTTCTTCCAATTTGTGTCTTGCCTTTTCATTTATTAATGGTGTTTATCCAGAGCAGACATTTGTAACTTGATGAAGACTAATTTATCATTTTTATTTTAGTTACTGCTTTTTTGTGTTTTTCTAATAAATAATTCTCTACCCCATGATTGTGAAGATTTCTTCTGCATTTTTTGTAAAAGTTTTCACATATATATATGAAATATATATATGAAAATTTCTAGAAGAAAATTAGAAGAAATATTATATATATACATATATATATATATATACTTTAAATATATCTTAGATCAAATTTCTTGAGAAAAAATTCTGAGATAGATATTTGTACACAGAAAGTTTTTATTGAGGAGTCCCCTTAAGCACAATACTTGCAAGTGATTACAGGATCTCTGGAACCTTCGGAATAATCTCAAGGTCCCAAAGTTTATTTGGCTTTTAAACACCAGGATTGACCATTAATTAGATGCAAGTTGTCCCCACGGAAATGATGCAGCATTGGCAGAGCTGACTCTTTTTGGCCAAGGGCAATTCCCAGAGAGAAATTCAACTTTGAGCCTGAGCATGCAGGGTTTGATCCATAGGCCATGGTTTCTTGACCCCTGATCAAGAATATTCCAGATAAAATATTATATCATTTGCAAATAGACAGGATTTTACTCCGAAAACTCTCTTTAATTTATCCTGTCTAATTGCATTAGTGACATATATAATCATATCTCTCAATTTTCTTTTTTTTTTTTTTATCACAAATGGCTGTTGGCTTTTGTCAGAATTTTTTTTCCCCCTGCATCATAGAGATAATAAAAGTATTAGATCTATTAGATCTATTAGTATGGTGCATAAATATTGATGAACTCCCTAAAACTGAACCAGTCTTGTATTTCTGGAATAAATTCCACTTAGTCATGATGTTTTTTTTTAGTAAATTTATAATAGATCAACATGGAGAAGAATGTTTTTAGAGGTTTTCTATAGAACAAATAAATATAATAAAAACAAAACAAAACAAACAAAAAATGAAACAATAACAGTAAAATAAGAAGTTGATTAATGTTTGCTTGCTAAAGAATTATTTATAGTTTTAAACTAATTCATGTTATAGAGTTAAATCAAGTTGTTTTGTAAAAATTTTCAAAATAAAAGTGTATTACTTGTCTTGGAAAATACTTACCCACCCTACCTCCACCTACTATCAACAGAGAGCGACTAGATATTATATGCAAGAAAAGCCAAGAGTTAACTGATTTGGAAGTGGATAAAATTTAATAAAAAAAAATTTTATTTTTCTATGTGTTGACATTATGATGTGATGAGAATGTCATTTTATCTCTTTGGTCTTCCTTTCAAAATGCATAACCACTATCTAATCATGAGAACAAATTTAAACATACTAATACTGAGAGACTTTCTACAATGTACCTGACCTGAAGTCCTCAAACTTTCAAGGTCATCAAAAATAAGAAATGTATGAGAAACTGCTACAATTTAAAGAATCCAAAGAGGATATTATGACTAAATATAATGTGAAATAATAGATGAGATCCTGTGACAGAAAAAGTACTTTAGATAAAAACAAACAAAAATCTAAATACAGTATATACTTTGATTAATAATATTTTTTCAGTATTGTTTCATTAGTTGGTACAAATGCATCAAACAAATGTTAGATTAATATTAGAGAAACCTGGAGATATATTTTTTATTCTAAATATATACTTAAAAGAGTCTAGATACAGTTCACCAAAGGGGTTTTTTTGTAAGTGTAATCCTAAAAGTAGCATAGTAAGGTTATGCTTATAATAGCCACTTTGTTGTTATATTTACCATTTTTAAGCAGTTCATATGGTTCTTTGAGTTATAATTAGATCTATTAGTCATTTTTGGATCTTGCAGTGTTTTTTTAATGCTCTTTTTCACGTACATGCTGATAAAAAAATGTAAAAATAGCTTATTAAAATATTAAAGCAAGTTATCTTTTGTTTATTATTGCAATATTTAAATTTCTTTAGGGTATCTTATTCTCTTTGGCAGTCATTCCAATATTCAATACGTAGAACTCTACTAACTTCAGAAATATCAAAACCTAATTAAGAAAAAAGCAAGCTAATGAGCCTGATTTTTCTTCATGTGATAGAAAACAATACTCACAAACAAATCACTGTTTTAAAGGTTTAAAGCAAATGTCTCCTCCAACATTTCATATGCACATAAAAATATATCTCATGTTTACATCTGTTCACTGTTCTCTAAATAAACTTTATCCATTATTTTGTGGGTAATATTTCAACAGCCTTACTGAGGTACAATTGAAATACAGTAAATTGTATATATTTAAAGTGCACAATTGAATATGTTTTCTTGTGTGTGTATAGGTGGGTGGGTGGGTGTGTGTGAGAGAGAGAAACTATTTCATCACCACAATGAGAACAGTGAACATTTTCATCATACCAGAAATATCCTAGTGCCATTTTGTAATCCCTCCTGCCCTTCATGCACATTTTTCATCCCTAAGCAAACATGCACTAATCTGTTAAATTGTAGTAATGTAATCTAGCTATTATCTTTTGGGTTTAGATTTTTCATGCAGCACAATTATTTTGAGATTCACCCATTTTGGTGCAAGCAACAATACCTTTTTTTTTTTTTTTTTACTGCTGAGTAGTATTCTATTATATGAATATGCCAACTTTGTTTTTCCATCCATCTGTTGACAGATATTAATAATGTTTCCAATTTTGGGCTATTAAGTTGGAATGAACATTTACGTTTTTGTATGGCCATATATTTCTTTTTTTTAGGAAAGAAATGGCTGGATTTTAGAATAGCATATGTTTAACTTTTAATAAACTACCAAATGTTTTACAAAGTGATTGTAGCTTTTTCATCCTTTAGTAAAGATTTATTTTTTAAAAATAGATTATGTAAACCCATAAGTAATAAAAACATAGAGTAATAATAAAAAGCAAGTGGTGATGTTTGTGCTTCCTTAGGATACTCTTAAAATTGACAATTCTCAAAGAAACTTTTTTCTAACTATAGAGATTTCTAGGAATTGTCAAATAGCTTTAAGTAGTCAAATTAGCTTCTAAAAACTCAGAGGGTTATTAAATTGGTGGAAAACGTAGGACATGGGTGGTTAGAATTCATTGTATTATATATTAAGCCATATAGTTAATTACACCAAGAGCAGGACAAACTGGATTTCTGAGGTTCATAAAAGTACTTCTGAGCTTGAAATTCACTTTTATATCAAATATTTATATTTAGTACTCTCATGTGACCACATTATCACTTAATTTTCTATTTCAATCAGAGAATCTAATATAACAATTACTAAATATTGCCAGAAAAGTGTATATATGCAGGTTTTTTTTTTTAATATATTAGATTCCCTTAAGGTAAATGTGTTAGAGAAAAAAATCATTATAAACAGTTCCTAAAAAGTTTATCCTAATTTCTTTATCCTGAATTTATAAAGACTCAGATATTTTTATATTTTGCCATTTGCATCATTGTATTAATTGTGAGAAAAACTTCAATTTTGATTCTGACAATTATATTATTACAGTTTTGAAATTTTAATCTATGTATTTATGTTTTCTATAATTTAAGCAGTGATTTTTTTCTGGATGTTATTAGAAGGTGGGAGTAGGCTATGCATTCTCACTTAACATGGGATAGTAAAACTGCACTGGCACATAGCTATAGAAGTGCCTGGAATATTATCCTAATGGATAGCACCATGAACACAGCTTAAACTATTTATGAGGTAAATTTTTTTTTTTAAGTCTCGAAATGATTTTAATTTAAACTTCACATCACTTAATTAAAATTATATTTTTTTCCATGCTTGGCATAAATCTTTACAACACTTGGTCTTTATTTATCTTTTATTTTTTGCTTTTATTTCTTCTTTGTCCTACTGTGTTTGCTTTTGTTTATTTGGTGTAGAGTACTTTAAGAAGCCTGAAATAGAGAGTATCTTGAGCAAATTTCTACTAATATTTTCCTGAATCAAAGGTGTCTATTTTTGGTTTTGGGTGAACATTTTTATAAGCAATTATGATAAAATAAAAACAAATAAATAAAAATAAATGATGAAATATCTATTTCAAATTATTTTAAACTCCAAATTATCCATGAAACCATAGTAAAGTAGGTGTTGACATATAAGAGAGCAAGTACAGTTTACTTTTAAACACACTCTCCTTCAAATCATCTAGGCCAAAACAAAGACTTCATTGAAGTTTAATGGAATCAAAATTTTTAATGTTTTTCAATGAGTATAAAAATGCTTTAATGATTTTGGAGATAATTACATATTAATGTCAACCAGGCTGTTTCCATTTTCCTCTCTATGAATTCTTAAAATTAAAGAGCTAACTCAAGACAACATGCAAATACTTCTGCCATCTATTCTTAAACTTGCTCAATATTATTTTTACAGTCAGACATAACATTCTGAAGAACAAAAAACATTTTATCAGTTACCATTATATCTTTGAAGACTTCCAAATTTAATGAACTATAAGAAAAATATACATATATATTCTGCCCTAGCCATGCAATTTTAATCATCCTTCCTTTAGTCTCTTTCTTTTCCTCAGGGTAATATCATTAGCTCTCTTGGATGATAACTCCAATAAATGTTATACAAAAAAACAACCTTTTACTGAAGATTTTATTTTCAAAGAAGCTGTATTGTTATTTTGACCTATTTCATTTTGTGATAGTTTTTAGTTTCAGTTATCTTATTGGCAGTTATAGTGTTCATCATCAAGCAAGAATTAATGCTATCCACTCCTGTTAAGACAACCAAAAATGGGACCTTTGATCAACATTTATTTCAGCTTCTCTGGACCATACTCGAAATAAGTAATTTTTATAAATATTGGACAATAACTAAAGATTATATTTGAAATAATGTAGCAAGTGAAGTGATGCTCTAATAATCATGGCTCATCTTTGGGAGTCACCTTCTTGTTGGGAGCCATTCTTGCGGAATGCCCTACAAACAGGATTAAAGTTGCCTGCAAGCTCGAAGTTTGCAGAGCAGGTGGGCTCTGTACTGAAGGAGGAAGTTTGGCTTCATGTAAACAGTTGAATGTTCCTTGCCCCAAGGAATGAGACAGAAAACAGGATCAAAGAGGTTTTGAGAGAATTTATGTAAATATCAGCAATTGTTAGAATATCTGTGGGTTTTGCTTCTCATGCATCTCCAAGGGTATAAATATGCTGTTCTTAATAAACTCAGGGTGCAGTATTTACTGTTAGCCCTCCCGACTCTATCTTCTCTCTCTCTCTCTCTCTCTCTCTCTCTCTCTCTCTCTCTCTCTCTCTCTCTCTCTCTCTCTCGCTCTTTTTCTCTCTTTCTCTTTTTCTTTCTTTTCTCAATCCTTACTCCTGCTCTCGGGAACTGTTCAATCTTAGCCGGCTGGTTCCTGCACCTTCTAGCCATGGTATATGTTAAATCAGAAACTATAAAGTGTTTGAGAAATGTCACTGAGATTTTAACCCTAGTTTCAAGTTAGCTAATGGGTTAGTTTGAAACATACATGCATATTAACACTTACAACCTCTAGATAAGGGAATGGACATTTTATTTATGCACAGAGTATCTTGTTTTAGTTTCTCATATTCCAATTCCTTATGAGATAGCATTTGAGAGCCAGTTATTAGCTGTATGTATTTGCACCACAGGAAAGAAACTCTGAAATTATGAAACTTTGATCTTATATAGTAGCTCTTGGCACATTTGCCTTCTTGCTTTTCAGAGATGGCAAGAAAAACCTTCACTCTAAATGTAAAGAGTTCTTATCTGGGGAAAGAAGGAAAAGTCTCCAGCTTTCCTTCATCACCATGGAATATAAACAGATGTCACTGAGTTTCATTACTCTTAGAATGTAAGCAAATGGCTTCAATGGAGAGAAGAGTTTAGTCAAATCCTGAGTTCAATACATGAATTCGAACTTTCAGGACACATATATCATTTGATCCTCCTATTATTCAGAGTGTTGTTTATGGAACTGTAGATAGAAGACATCCAAGAAGAACATAACAGTCCACTAAACTGAGGAGAAACATATTGAAATTCAGGGAAGAAGATGAACCTTAAATGTGTAGAATCTATATCTAGAGAAGTGAGAGCTACATAGAGAAAGAACTCAAACAATCTTTACCAGGGTAAAGATTGCCAGCTGATGGATAATAAGTAATACATGCATGGAGTGACCCCCCATAAAGTCAAGCAAGGAACAACTAAGAATTTGTATACTGAAGCTCACAATGGGCTAGGATACATTTGAGGTATGACTAGCCAGTGTGACGTTACCTTGTTGAACACCTGAGACATTTAGTAGAGACTCTAGAAGGGTAAACCATAGTAATAAATCTAAAATAGCCAGTGTAAAAGTTACTCCAAATTTATTCTAAGAAATTTAAAAGCAAGGTTCGGAAGAACTATAGAAACTTAATGCCTTATAGAATGAAAAATAATACACTTTGAATAAAGACAAGAAAAGTAACCAAACAACAACATAAAACATAATATACAGTAAATATTCAAAATTACGAGACATAGGAAAAGGCAAGAACATGAGACTCATAACCAAGATAAAATTGTCAGTAGCAATAGACACAAAATTAATACACATATCTGAATTATTAGTCAAGGACCTAAAAGTAACAATTATAGTTATGTTCAGATTTAAAGAAAAATATAGTAAACATAACAAGAGAAATGGAAAATATAAAAGAGATTTCCATACGATATCTAGAATTAAAAAAAATACAATTATCAGAGAAAAATGTTCATTGAATACTATATAAAAATAGAAGAAAAATCAGTAAACTTAAAAACCAGATAAGATATAGCAGCAGATCAGTAAAGTGAAAGACATAGCAGTAGAAACTATTCAAACTGAAAAAAAGAAACAAAAAGTTGCTAGGAAAGAAAATGGATTATGAATACTCTTTAAGATCTCATTATTATATGTGTATTTGTCGTTTTAAAAAAGGGGTGACATTTGAAAAATATCTGGAAAATAATGACAAAAACTTTCTATATTTAATGGAAATGATAAATCCACAGATTTAAAATTCTCAGTGGTATTCAATAAAAAATAAGAATAAAGAAAAACATAATACAGGATATTATAATCAAATTACTAAAAATTACAGAAAACAAAAGCCTAAAATTAGCCAGTGGGTAAAATGTATTCATAATAACAAAATAAACAAAAATGGCATTTTTTTTTTTATCACATCAGTTCAGGAGTCATGACATTTTTAAATTAGTTGAAGAAAGAACTCTCAATAAGGAATTCTTTATCTAATGAAAATATCCTTTAAAATGAAAGTGAAATGAACACTTTTTTAAGTAAAGAAAATAGTGAGAAAATTTTTTACTAGTCATTCTAAACTATTAAAAAATGTTGATAAATTTATATGGGTTGAAAGAAAATGATAGCAGTTGCAAACTTGAATTAACACAAAAAATAAAAAATATTAGAAATGAAAATTATAAGAGTATATTCACTTGGCATATAATTCTAGGTTGAAAGTTTTTTTAATTTAAAAATGTATTTTTATTAGCTTTTTGATAAGACAAAAATATGCTATAGTGTTTAGGAAGGTTTTATCTTGGAAATGAAAAATTGACTCAACACTAGAAAATCAATGTAATTAACCATTTTAACAAAAAAAGTTATAAAAGAAATCATTTAATTATCTCTTTAAATGCAAAAAAAAAATATTTGGCCAAATTAAAACTTTAAGATAAAGAATTTTAGCAAATGAATGATAAAAGGTGACCTCCTCAGTCTGATCAGTGGCATCTACAAACAAAACCCCACATGGTTATTATCATGCTTAAAGGAGCAGGAATTATCCTCCCTACCACCATGACTACCAAAACAAAATATCAGGAAGAAATAAGAATGCCCACTCTCCTCATTTCTATTTAACATTTCATTGGTGGTCCTAGTCAGTGTAATAAAAAATAAATAAATAAAAGCACATATTGTGGAAAGGAAGAAAGACAACATCTGTCTTTTCGGAGTATATGATCCAGAACTTAGAAAATCTTACATAAACTATAAGAAGACTACTAGAAATAATAAATGCATTTTGAAATTGTTAAGTACATGGTCAATACACACACACACACACACACACACACACACACACACATACACGCACGCACACACACAAAACCCAGTTCTGTTTCTGCATATTTGCAACATTTGTAAATTAAATTAAAAGAACAAGTTCATTATAATAGAACCTAAAATAGCAAATTTACAAGGATAAATTAAAGAATGTATATACAACTTGACATCTATGAGAATAGTAATAAAGATCAATAGAAAAAAAATATGCCCATACATATATGGTCAATGAAATCCTTTATTAAAGTGCCAGGGTAATTCAATGGAGAAAGAATATTCTTTTCAAAAACAATTTCCTAAAACAACTGAATATTTATATAGATAAATTAAAATAAAAACTATTTTTAGAGACAAAATAACAACGTGGACAATAGACATAAACCTTAAAATATGAAAAAATTAAAAGAAAATCTTCACCATCTTTTTAAGTTTTATGAAACAAAGCATTAAGCAAAAAAAAAATGGTAAATAACACTTTAAATAAAAAATGTTTGCTCTTTTAAAGATACTATTAGGGCACTGAAAAAGCAAGCCATAAAGTGAGAGAATATATCTGTAAAATGTATTTTTAAAATCTCTAAAACAGTAAAAAATTAGGTAACATATATTGGACATATATACCTGTCCATGTTTACCTCACTGGAGGACCAGAAACAGAAAAGCCACTCTCTGGAACACTGGTGAAGGAGAGTGAATAGCCGTCTGGAAAATTTAATACTAGCAATTATATACATTGGCATAGAAGTAACACACTTCACTTTTGCTCACAACTCATTGACCAGAATTAGTCATGTGGCCACACCAAACCACCAGGAAGGTAGAAAATGTAATCCTTCTCTGGCTATTAGGGGGAAGGTCCTGATAAAGAGTAACCATATCACTCAACAAGTCGAAATGAATGTTTCTAAATCAAGTGTTCTATTAAATTACATAGCTTGATGAATTTTAGACATCTATTCCAGGATTAATTCTTAGCATATGCTCTTAGCTAGAAAGTTTTGGAACATGCCTTGCGTTACAATTTTCGGCCAGGTTCTAAACTGAACCGAGATTCGTAGACATAAATGTAATTAGATTTAGGTACACTATGTTTTTGCTGAAGTTCAGGATTCAGCTCTAGCTGATGCAATTCAGGAAGCTTAAAGTAGGCAAATTATATTTAAAGACATTATCAGAATGAGTGTTCTTTTTACACTGTTTTTTGAACACCGAGTGACTGTTGCTTTTCTACCCTAGCAAGGCTTGGTCTTGCTAGTTTCTCTCTTTGGGACATCCTTACCCACTTTCACTGATAGAGAAGCTTATTCTCCTAGTCTCAGCTTCAACAGCACTTTTCATGTACAACTTTTCCTGCCCCTCGTTTAACTCTATTTGCTCCTTTCTCTGCATTATCAGAACCTTCCTGTATAACTGGAACATAGTTTAAACTGTTAATTCATAGAGCTTCTGGTACACTGATGAGAGGGAGGAATTAAATTTCAAAACTCAACATAGGTACTCTAAATATATTAAGAATAATTTTACAACTGTTTTGGAGAAAATATTAAATGAGAAAACTGCTCCAAATAAATTCCTAAAGCATGTTTATAGAGAACAGGCTTGCTAAAAATCCCAAATTAATTCAGACACATCTCATTTTGTTTTCACAGTATGTTTAGTATTTTTGCCTTTTGATAAAGCTAAACTAAGTCTTATTAACTGCATTAACTGCAGTGAGGATTTTTCCTGTTTCAGTGGAGAAAGCACAAAATGGAAAGTTGAGGAAATGAAATATAATCTAGAAAGAAAAGAAAGTACAATCATTCTGCTAAAAATGCAAAATGATTCTGATATCTACAGATTCCTGTAGGTGAGAGTGGACAAGTTCCTCAATACCTAGCTTTTGAATCAATTCATTCAGCGCTTTTACTGAAGAACATGAAAAATCTCGACTAAGGTATGAAGGATGCAAACTGAGTGTCAGAAATAAGAGAGATGGAAATGTATCATGCTGTCTACGTATGTGGTCCTTAAAGCTCCAAACAGATTTTAAAAGTGTTATCAAGTGGTACAACTAGTATTCTGGAAGTCCTGCCAAATATATGGTTAATAACAAGGATATCCTAAATTGAGTTAAACAAGGATATCCTAAATTGAGACCAAGTCCTTCTAGGCCGCTGCAAACACATTCTGAAATGCCTCAAAGAGCAACCTTTAAAAAGTAATTTGCAGGCAGAAAATGTAATATCTGACAGAAATCATTCCCTTCTAGGTAGTTGCTTATCTTTTAGACTAGATCTCTTTCTTGGGTCACAGGGTTTTTAAGATGTGAAAATATATATTAAAGCACTATTTATATTTAATAATTTACTATTGTTGCAGTTATTGATATGTTCTGGTAAAAGTTTTAAGCAAAATAATTAAGAATTTAAAATTAAAAAAAAAACTATCCTTTTGATAGCTGGTAAGCTTTGCTACTAAAATTAATTTCCTACCTAAATACTGAAATGTAGGATTATACTTTTCTTTTTGGGAAAAGAGGAACATGAGAATTAGCACTTAAAAAATCTTTCTCCTGCATTTCATATTTAAGCTATTATGTTTTTTACCTGGATTATACCTTAATTTATAAAAGAATACTTAAAATGTCTACTCTTAAAATTTATTAATATCATATGGTTTTTCTTTGCTTCATCTGTCAGAATAAAAAGACTATCTCTTTATAAGCTAATGATTAATCTTGCCCAGCTGTTGAAAATTAGCTAAATGCTTCTATCCCTAATACTCTATGTTTAAATAATGGTTTAGCATCCCATTGTGCTTGTCAGTCAATTTTATGTTTTCCAAATTAATGAAAGAATTAATAAAGCTGTCTTTAATACCTTCTTTACTGTAGGTGGTGATTTTATGTTTTTGATCAATTACTACATTTTAAGTTAATTTTTTAAATTATGTAAAATTAAATACCTTACTCAGTTTACCAAATAGCATGGACAAAATTTTTAAACAGTTCACAGTGCATCGTTAGCCTTGTTACCCAGCCTTTGAAGACCTGCCTGGTCTCAGCCCAACCATATTTAGGGCCTGTCAACATTTTCATTTTGTTCTGAAATGCATTTTTGGAAATCTCTCTCTTTTTTTAACTTCAAGAGAAAAGCAAAATTTTTGACATATAAGTCCAGAAGCTAAAAATTACCTTCATTCCCTGATCTATATGCTCCTCTTACTGCAAAGTTGTATCTGTGACCCTACACCTTCTCCATGCTCTGCCACAAATTAGACACATATGCTGCAGTGAATAAATGAAGTACAATAGAATTGTTATTTTTGCCACCAATCTGAAATACAAGTCTAGGGGAAAATACTAGGAGAAAGCATAATTCTGTGAATGTGGATATTTCCGTTGGTTTTCTTAATAGTCAAGAACTTTAAAAGTAAAAATTTATACTTAAAAAAAAAAAGATTTCATTCTTTTAAGTCTTCCTTTGTACCCTCCCACTAATCCTGTGGGTTAGGATTTTTGTCACTTCTAGAAACAAAAGATGAGAGTGAAATGAACTTGTATGAGGTATCCCTTTAGTTAGCTATTATTTATAAAGTGCTTACCATATTTTGCACCAAAATTAAGCACATTTATTGAGCATTCACTACATATGTTAGTCATTAAAATTATTTTAAGCTTTTAGGGAAGGTGAAAAATATGCTCTTTCTTCATGATGTGTTTAATAACAAAATTGCTAAACATCTCTGGTTATTTATATGCCATAAAGAAATTGAGCCACGGCAGGACAGCCTAGTATAAAATTGGAAAGTGTAAAGTAGTTACAATACATTCAACTGAAAAATCAATCAAAAGCTTGCTTTATTTCTATTTGTTTTATTTAAGGTAAAGATAATATCACAGAAACCAGCATTCTTATCTAATTCCTTTTCTGTCTCTTCAACTGTACTTTCAAACATTGCTAAAAGCTCTGATCAGGGTAAGCATGACCAGACATTTGACAGATGGCTGCCTTTCCCAAGGTGAATCATTTTTATTAAAATATATTGTGAATGGCATTTTCCCCTTAAAGCATGGCATTTCAAAGGTCAGCATAGTACTTCTCCTGCTAAAAATAATATTAGAAAGTGACTCTTACCAAATAATAAACACCTGTCATTGTACATATAGAAAAAGGAAGTAAAATACTTTCCATGTCAAAGATTCAATTCTCTTTTTCTGTTTTATGTTCAAAACCACTAAGCACCTTACACATCCAATAAATGGAACAACACTTTATTGTCACGCTTCAGGTTGCAAACCTTGTATCACTCTATTTCACACCATCCCCACCAATTCCCGCACACATCATTAGTTTTTCTTCCCTAAAGGGACATTGGGGACAATTTCATAATGAAGTTAAGGCATATTTTGAAAGAATATTATTTCATAAAGATAAAAACTTATCAGTTTAGACTAAGCAGTAGAAATACAAATGTAGCATAAAGAAGAATTATAAATGAAAAATAAAAGACTTTAGGTCAGTGATTGAGCCTGAAAATATCATTCTTTTCATATAAATTAATTTGGAATTAAATAAATGATAATTATTTATTTTAGGAAGATTTTTCCATATAACAGAAATCTCAGCTCATATATCTCAGCATATAAAAAGAATAATAACTTCTATGGAATTATTATCTTTCCCATACACATGTACACACACAACTTTATTTTTATATATATCTAATTTTCTAAGGTTGGATAAATTGTATAGTGGGGAGAGAAAAAGCAGAGAAATAAAAATATAGGGAACAAGAAAATATTTTTTTAATTACTGAGAATGCACCCACTAATGAGGGGAAAAAATTCTAACTCAAAACCACATATACTACACAGCCAACTTGATAAAAGATGTACATATTTTTTTTTGGTCACATTCATGAATTAATTCTAGAAACATTTATTGAGCATTCACTACATATAGGTTAATAGGAAGATAGACTTGCAACCAGATAAATGTACTAAAATATGTTATAATCAGAATATACAAGTGCACATGAATGAACAACTAGAAAAGGAAGAGTGATTTATTTCCTCACTGCATGGAGGAAAGGATAAGGGCTTTATTAAATCATACTGGCCTACCTTGGAGGTAATGGGTGAATTGAGATTTTAAGAGAGACTATAAATTTGCTGGACAGAAAATCTGATAAGCTTATCTAGGCCAGAAAGCTTGTCCAAAGGAAGAGCAGTGCAACTTATTATACTATTGCTTGAACATGGTGCACAAAGAGATAATTGGTGGAAGATGACTCTAAAATGAGTCCAAACATAGAATCATATACTTTATGAAATGATTAATTATGGGATTATATTGATATGTATAGGACTTAGTAAATATTATTTACTGAATATCATTCTTGTGTATGATAAAACCACCAAGTTAGGTATCTGAAGATTGGATTTCTATTTAGAATTCCTAAATCTGATTTGAGACTAAGGCCAAAGTGAATGCTAACTTTTCCAATATTTCTAACAAAACAGTTTTATTCTCTTTTAATCAGTGAGGGTGGCATTTAACCATATGGTGCCAACTAACTTCTTTCTCAAGACAAAGGTATAATTGTTAATATACAAATAAATTGCACTTTCTAATGGGAGTTTCTTGTATTCAAAAAAGATAGTTTGGTTTGAAATTGTTGATTTAAACATTCTATAAGTGGTTAATAGAAGCATTTTTTTTTTTATTTCCAGCTGCTTTGGGATAATGACTTTAGATGCTCTCTTTTATTTTATTTTTAAATTCATCTTATATATATATATTATTTAATAAAATAAAATGGGTACTTCTATTTTTCATTTTTAATGGAAAAAATTTTTTTGTAATATTTTCATATATTAATCAGCTAAATTAACTGTTTAACAGGTATTAATTTGCTTCTCCCACATTTGAAAATGCTTTTTTGAATTTGCAATTCAATTTGTCATTTACCTTAGAGTTTGGCAAAAAAAAAAGCCTATACTTCTGTCTTTAGATTTACAGTCTAATGCTTGCTAAGCCATTTTACCTATGTTCATAAACTGCTGACTATTCTTAACAAATCATAAAGATACTGGCACTTTATACCTACTATTTAGTGCCTGAGTTGGAATTCTAACTACTGCCTTTAAATACATGTTGAACTAGGTCAACCTGGAGATTTAATGGGAGACAACCAAATTTATAATGTAGTTATAACCACCTATGTATTTGTGATAATTTTCTTCATAACTAGAGGATTTCGAATCTGACTATTCCATTAATAATTGGGTCACCCAAAATAGCTCATCCTCAAATAAATAATATGTTTCTGACTACTCCTACCATTATTTTTACTCTTGCTCACATCATCAATAGTTGAAGCATGTGCTGGAAAAAGTTGACCCATACATCTATTTACCTTTTAGCAAGTAATCTAGCTTATGCAGAAGCTTCTAATGACCTAACTATCTTTTCCCTATATTTAGCAGGTATATTCTAAATTTTAGTCACTATCAATATTATTACTACAATTATCAGTATAAAACCACCAATATCAAACTTTGTTATTTGTTTGATTAGTCCTAATTATAGTTGTGCTAGTGCTATTATTATTCTAAGTTTTGGCAGCTAAAATTACTTTGTTATTAATACTGTAATTCAAATGCTACTTTATTTGATCCAGCAGAAGGAGAAATGAGATATGATTTTATATGAACACATACTACAATGCTTTGGTCATCCTGAAGTTTATATTGTTATCCTACCAGGGTTCAGAATAATCTCACATATCATTACATATTATTCAGTAAAAACAAACAAACAAACAAACAAACAAACAAACAAAACAAAATTTTGCATGCAGAGGAATAATTTGAGCTATAATATTCATTAGTTTCCTAGGCTTTATTGTACGAACTCACTATATAATCACAGTAGTTGTAGGTGTTGATACATGAGCATACTTTACATCAGCTACCATAATTATTGACAATCTTACAAGAGTAGAAGTATGAATTGACTAGCAACCCTTGATGGAAGTAGTATTAAATGATCACTAGCCCTACTATGAGTCTTAGGTTATATTTCTCTATTCATAGTCCTGAAAACTGGCTTGAAGGCAATATCATAACCACTATGTATTTTTTAATAAATAAAATAGTAGTAAAAATTACCTAGTTTTGTCAAAGTTATTTTTAGTTAATTAGAGGTTCAAACCCTTTATATCTCTATGGCATACCCATTCCAGCTAGGTTTTCAAGCTGCAACATTACCTATTATAGAGTAACTTTCAAACTTTCATCATCATACATCATACATTATTTCCCTAATTAGCTTCTTAGTCACTTATATTATTAATTAATATTTACAACTAAATTAACTCACTGAGTACAATAGATGCACAAGAAGTAGAAACAATTTGAACTATTCTACCAGTCATTATCTTATCCTAATTATCCTATCATTACCTCAAAATCTTCATATATTAGACAATATTAACATTTTTTTCTAATCATGAAAAGTATAGGTCATCAATTATATTGAAGCCATGAATATACAGATAATGAAGATTTAAACTTTGATTTCTATGTGATTCCTATGTCAGACTCAAAACTAGGAGAATTATGACTACTAGAAGTCAACAATTGAGTAGTTTTACCTATAGAAATAAC
This sequence comes from Macroglossus sobrinus, assembly GCA_004027375.1. Taxonomy (NCBI): domain Eukaryota; kingdom Metazoa; phylum Chordata; class Mammalia; order Chiroptera; family Pteropodidae; genus Macroglossus; species Macroglossus sobrinus. Next base: position 291,019 of record PVKZ01000421.1, on the reverse strand, counting down.
AGTCTGGATATTAATTTCATTCAAAGGTATCCTACATTTATGGGCCATTTTATCCTTAAGCCTTAAGACAGATGCCATTCCAGGATACCTTAATCTAACAACCTAATACTACATGACCAGACTTATACAATGGACTGTTCAGAAGTTTGCAGGTCAAACCATACTTTTATACCTATTCTTCTTGAATTAGTTCTACTATAACATTTTGAAAAATGATCCATATGTATCCTGTAAAGTCATTAAGAATCTAAATAGCATTAACCTTTTAAGTTAAAGACTCAGAGTTTAAACTTTCCTTAAATATATGCCATAACTAGGTACATCAACGTGATTTATTACTATTATGTCAATAATTATAATATTCATTATAGTTCAACTAAAATTTTTGAAACACTTCCATCTTTCAAATCCAAAACTGAAAACAAAATATCAAAACATTTTACTCCTTGAGAAACAAAATAAACAAAATGTATTTGTCTTTTGTACTACCTGAACAATAATAATTATTCTAATTATTATATTTTCAAGCATTCTATTTCTTACATTTAATCAACTAATTAATGACCATTTAATTTCCATTCAACAGTCATTAATTCAGCTTACAGGAAAACAAATAATAACTATTCACAATTATGAAGAACAAACTTGAACCCTAATACTTATATCACTTATTTTATTTATTGGCTCAACAAACTTATCAGGACTTTTACCAGACTCATGTACACCTACTACACAACTCAATAAATTTAGAGATGGCTATTCCTCTATGAACAGAAAGAAATGATCACTGATTTCTATCTTTGGCCCATATCCTACCCAAAGGAACACCTATCCCACTTATTCCTATACTAATAATTATTGAAACTATTTTGTTTATTCTACCAATAGCCCTACCTGTACAACTAACAGCTAACATTACTGCTGAACACCTACTAATTCACCTAATTGGAGATGCAACTCTAGTCCTAATAAGCATTAGTCCTACTATGGATTTTTATCATACTTATTATTTTTATTCTACTTACTAGTCTTGAATTTGCAATAGTCTCAATTCTAGTTTGGTTATTCACTCTACTAGTAAGCTTTTACTTACATGAAAATACTTAAAGACTCACCAAACTCAATTAACTAAATTAACTAACATTAACTAAAATTTCATTTTACATCTAATCATCATTTTGGATTTGAAGCAGCTGCCTGATATCGATATTTCATAGATGTAGTTTGATTATTTCTATATGCCTTTATCAATTGATGAAGATCTTATTCTTTTAGTATTAAATAGTACGATTGACTTCCAATAAGTTAGTTTTGACATAACCCGAAAAAGAATAATAAACTTTATGCTGACAGTATTTACCAATATGTTACATGGCATACCCTTTCTTTATATTACTGTTAGAAAATAATTATAACAATTTCAACTATTTACATCAAACAGCCTTAAAATCATTGATTGCATATGCCTCCATCAGCTACACAGCACTAGTAATTGTAACTTATTTAACCTTCATGAAGTTACATAGGAGCTAAGCCCTAAAAATTACCCATTGGCCTTACATCATCAATACAGTTTTGCCTAGCAAATTCCAACTGGGTGAATGGGTGAATTCACAGTTGAACTAAAATCCTAGCTAGTGGACCACAAACACTCTTTCTACTAATAGCAGTATGATAACTGCTAGTAAGCCTTACCAACTTAGCTTTACCCTCAATAATCAATTTAATTCAAGAATTATTTATAGTAATCATCATTTTCATGTTCTAACATTACTGTTATTCCAATAGGAATTAATATTGTTATTACTGCCATATATTCCCTTTTTATATTAGAACTACTTGCAGCAAAAATATACCACTGTGTTTAAACTGAAGGGTGCACTGTGATATTAGTTATATTGAGAAAGAAGGAAGTATATATCCTCAATATAATATGTTTTGGGGCCAGAGGAGGGAACTGACTTATGGCTGAAGTACTGGCCAAAATAGATTGCAACATTTATGTAATTGGTTACAAGGTTAATTTGGTCACTACTCACCATTACGATCTCATTTCTGTATTTCCCTATTGATCTTCCTTCCATATACACACTCAACTCAATCTAAACTACTTGCAGTTTCATAAAGGACCTTCTTACCTCCAGGCATTACCATATTCATACTCTGCCTGCAATGATTCATTGCCTATCCCATTCCCCCAACTCCAATCTTTCTAAATCTCCACTGGAATTACAATTATTGGATAGTTTAATTCAGTTTGGGCACTAAATTTTGGCAGAATTTTCTTAACCTAAGATAAATGAATCAGGTACCTGTTTGCTCTCTTAATATATCATGCAATGTAGATTTTTCATAGCTCTTTTTTATACTCTCCTGTTTTGTTTCTCAATATGTCTGTCTTCCTAATAATTGATAAGTTTCTTTACAGCAAGGGCATTCTATTGTGTTCTTGGCATCTCAAACAGTGACTAATAAGCAGTGAATGATTAACACATACTTGTTTAAAATATAAAGAATAAATAATTTTTAAATGAATTGCCCTCTAACCTCATTTTTTGAAAGAATTGTTCTTCAATTGAACAAAAACTCATAAGTCATTTCCATCATACTTAGTTTTGACTTGACTTAACTAGCTCTGTGATTATGACTCTTTTTATTGTTCTATAAAATCTTTGTTGTAACTACAAAATTATAGCAAATAACATGTGAGCATTACTACCCTAAGTCTACCTAATGTCCTAATATATAATTTTGAGGAGAGCACATTAAATTCATGAGTTTTCTTGTTAGTATGTATATGAAGAGTATAGTATTTTTTTCAAGTAAATCATCATTTCAATTAAATTCTCTGTATTTTAAATACTTATAAAATTAATAAAAATTGTTATGTTTTAAAGAGATAATTTAATTGTAAAATTCAGAATGAATATTTCTATGAATATTAAACAAGAAATCATTTAAAAAGTAAAATAGTTGAATAACATTCACTATATTTTATGCTGTGACTTCATAGAGACTTTAAATTTAATCTAACACACATCTTCTATTTTATATTTTATAGGCGAAGAAGCAAAGCCGGGAGAGTATAGGGTAATTTGCCCAACCTGAGATAATCATTTAGTAATAAAGTAAGCACAAACAAGCCTTCCAATTATAGGCTTAGTGGTCTTTCCAGTCTATAACAATGTCATTTCAAAGATTTCAAGGACATAGTATTTTCTGCTTTACTGGAGATCTTTTCTGAATCTCCTCCATCTGGCCAATAAATTGGAATTCTTTCCTTTACTGGTAGCCACTGCCAAGGAGTGAAATATCCACAATTTTAATTTCAAAAGTAAATAATTTTCATGGAAGACAAAGGGGAGAGAGAAAATTAGTTTTGTACCTTCTCTTTGTATAACAAGATCTGGAGAGAAGGGAATCAGAGTTGAAAACAGGCAGAATATTTTTAGAAGACATTTTTACTCTTTGATCTTTAAACTCTCAGAATGAATGCAGGAAGAGCGTGCAAAGAGAGTAAAAGAATTTTCCCTATGATGTTTGTGGATATTGGTGAATGTGAAAGATAGGAATTCTGCCTCCCAATTCATTTATATAAGCATTGAGTAGATGCTATCCATGCCATTAGGCTGGGAAGAACAGTTCCAGTGGGGGATGATTTCACTTTACATGAAGATTACTCCTCACCATTTCTGAAGTACACACATGGCAGGGCAGAAGATTTTTCCCAGATATCAGTACACACACACACACACACACACACACACACACACACACACACACATTCTATTTTTGTAACTTAAAATTATCACATTAAAAATCCAGTATCTTTTCTCTGCATCACTTGTTTCTTACCCACATCATCTTAAATCTTGTTTCTCTTAATGGCATCTTCACACACCCAATTTTTGAAACTGAAAAATTTACCTTTGTTTTAGAGTCTTCATTCCCTTACTCTGATGCCATTCAGCTAGACATTTATAGCATATTATTTTTTAACTCAAAGTTATTTCTTAAATCTAGCTCTCATCATTTGATTTAATGAAGCTGCTGACTTTCTTTAATCTTTACTTGGGCTATTCTAATAACTCGTCAATTGTCTCCACAACTACACTCTTCTTACTCCAATATGTCTTCTAATGTTTTAACTTTCCTCACTATGATTCTTTAACGTTTCGGTTAAAATTCTTTAGAAAATGACTGCAAGATAAAATTCAAATTGGCTGGACTGACATAAAGAAACTGACAAATATGGTCCCAAATTATTATTTTTTTTAGCCTTATCTAAAAGTACCTCTGTTATTTCCATTACTAATTCACCCAATGTTTTCTTTTTAGGACACACACTTACTTGATGTTCTCCCTGTTCTGATTACTTGAATTAACTTTTTACTCATTCTTTAAGTCCTGAATTTAATACAAAACTTATTATTTTTCCCAAGAGAAGAGATGGAGAGATGATTACTCTTTCTGATACATTTTATTCTCTTTATTATTATATTCACCACATTTTATTGTAATATTACTTTGAAGCTGCCATTTTCACTGAACTACTGTAAGATCAATGTTTAGAAAAAAATTAATTTTTTTTTAAATTAGTAGCATGTAGCAAAGATCCTGGAGTTTATCAGATGCTAAATAGATTTCTTGAAAGAATGACAGTATTGTTCAAATTAGGGAACAAAGTGAACAAAATCTTGCACAGTTATTCATATTTTAAATATTTGCCTTCAGAAAAATAAATAACAGAAATGGCAATAACAACATCAAAATAATTTTTAAGAAATTATATATTTTGGTAAAGATTTTCCTAAATATTTTAGAAAATATATCACTTCAATTAGCAAAATCTCCGAGTGTTTATTTGAAATATAAATGGAATAAAAAAATAGAGTTTATTAAATGTTTCTCTTGATGCACAAAGCAATTTTATGCATGGAAAACTGAAATCATAATATTAATATTCCTCTTATATTACAATAAATATTCAGCTTCTTCACTACTTCAGGCTTATATGTCTGCTTGTTTTTGATGGAATTGCTTAGACTCTTACAGATAGGGGTAAAAAGCAGTAGCACAAACTGGTCTTGCCTACTATTAATTTTGAAGATTTATTCTCAGCAGGATATAAGGACTTCTTTTATCCAAGACATTTTAATCACTGGAGTTTTTATTAATCATTGTACTTTCTTATTCTTTTTATTTTATTATTACTTATGACTTTGAATGATGTTGTTATTCATAAATCAATAGTTTTAAGGAATAAGTATTATATTTTATATTGTCAAGCCTTGAAAAAACAATAGATCCTACATAAATGTAGAGATCCTAAGATGCACACAATGTTCAGAATGCTTTATGTTACTGCAGTTTTTTAACAAATTATACTTATTGAAGCACTTAATGATAAAAAAAATGTCTCTACATGCCTGATTTTTTCCTTAGTGCTATGTCATCAGTAAGAATATGCTTTAACAAATAAATAAAAATTCTTCCCTGTTTATATTTGTCTGTTTATACCTATTAATTTGTATTGACATGAAGCCTAAACATCATGCCATCTATCAGATATCTTATTAAAGGATTACTACAGCTATTTCCAGTTGTTCCTGATCTTAGTTTGTGATCACTTGTTCCTATTTCTTTGTATCACATTGACCCTGTTCTCATTCTCCTTGGTTTCTCACATCTTTATTTGTTCTCTTCTTTTTTGGGTCAGGTGAATTTATATGAATCCTACATGAATCACTTCAGAATCTATGATAATTCACATGCTATCTGAGTTAGTTTACTAGAATTCTGGTAAAATCACTCTTACATAGTTAATTAAGCAATACAAAAACAATTTCACAGAAAATATTTAAGAGATTAAATTGCCTTCAAGTACTCTCAGGCTCTGGGAAATACATCTATATTAAAACAATTTAATGCTATTTTTTCTTCATTTTACTTTTTTATTAAATAAGTCAATCATCTTTACAAGGGAAAATTTATTTTACAAAAAATATTTCTTTAAAATATCCCACAAGTCATCAGTCCAATAATAATATCCAGTTATTCTAAGAAAATAATTTTATCAATTGAAATAAATTTATAATTGCTTTCATTAATTCACAGAAAAATTCAAGTTGAAATTATGTCATTAATTTTGCTTATCTCTATTCAATAATTCTCAATATTTTATAAAATCATTTTTGTTTAAAAAATTACAATGCTATTTCTTAATATACTTATTTCAAACAATAATGGTACAGTTTAGTTTTACATACATGTTGTAGTCTGAATTGTGTCCTCTCAAAATTCATGTATCAAAGCCCAAATCCCTAATCTCATAATGTGACTGTATTTAGACCTAAGGTCTGAAGATGTGATTAAGTTAAAAGGAGGCCATTAGGATGGGCCCTAATTTAATATGGCTAGTGTCCTTATAAGAGGAGATTAGGACACACAGAGAGACACCAGGGATGACCACATGAAGAAGCAGAAACAGGGCAACCACTTGCAAGCAAAATAAAAATGCCTCAAGAGAAACCAAGCTGCTGATACCTTGGTCTTTGATTTCCAGTCTTCAGAACTATGAGAAAACAATTTCTGCTATTTAAGCCATCCAGTCTGTTATCTTGTGTAGCAGCCTTAGGAAAATAATACAATAAGTTTTCTTCAGGTATATTAGTTCTCTTTACTCAAATAATTAGTTTTCATATGAGATGACATGGGAGGGCATGGGCTTTCTATCCAAACAAGTATAGGTAAAAAATCCCAACTCAGCTACTTAACAGTTGCCTGATTTACTAAAATGAACTGAACTTTAATAAGCTCATTTATAAATGGGAATAACATCATCTACTTCATAAGAATATCTGAAAATTAAATAAATTTACATAGAGTAAACTAAAATTATTAATTTCATTGATCATTTTTAAAAAGGAAAAGATTGCTTACTTTGGAAAAAACTTCTGTTCACCTTAACTAAAATATTTATTTATTGTTTTTAAGAGACTGACCTTTATTTGTTTATTATCTCTTGGTTATCTTCTTGAATAGCTCTCATTTGTTCAAGCTTACCAGTTTAAAAGCCCTGTGAACATGATTAATAATAATTATTAAAACACCACAAACCTTACAATTCAACAACAGTAAGTGGAAATACTAATTATACTGTTAACTTATAGGTATTTTTTAATTTCTCAGGATTAAAATATTTCACAGAAGTGCAAAATTGTTGATCCCTTCATTTTATACCTGTGTCATGTTATTTAAATCAAACTAGTTATGTTAAATTAATATTTTAGTTCCTTAGTCACACTAGACATCATTCATTTGCTCAGCTTCCACATGTAGCTAAAAGCTACTATATTGATCAGTGCATATATGGAACATTTCCATTATTTCACAAAGTTTTATTATATCATGTTGCTAGTCATTAATAAATACAATGAGCATACAAAACAAAGTTTAAATGATCTGGTAAGGAAAAGGAGAGAATTAAATTCTCTTATTTGTGGTGCTCATTTCCTGTAAAGGTTTTCAAAGTATTCATAAAATAATATCCATGCTTAATTACAAGAATGTGAAATATACACAGTTCTCTGTATAAATAAGTATTACAAAATAAAAATTTTTATAATGAAATTGGAAATATGTCAGTAAACCTAGCTTCATTTCCTTTTTCATAATCATGGAAATAGATAATTAGATGATGTTTATTAAAATTCCCCCTGGCACTCAATATTTCAAATTAATGTTTCCCATTATTGGATATCAAAGAAGAAGGAATGAATACTTGAGAAAATATACAAATTAATTTATCCTATTAAAATGTCTATCCATAGAAAGTTTTTATTACATCCTGCAACTTACAGAATTACAAGGATATTATAAAACTATCTTATCTAGTTCAAAGTAAATGAAAATGGATACTCAAGATAATCAGGAAGACCATTGCTAAAAAGAATGTTTTGTAATGCTGTTTCTTTTCATTTTTTAACTGACACCTGAAAAGTAAAATAATATATTAAACCAGAAGTGTTATTATTTCTTCCAAGGACTGTAATATTGGTACATTAGATTTACAAAAAAAAATGTTGAATGTTTTATTAATTAATTTTATTATAAAGTAGTATAAATTTATTTTTATGATTTCAGATTTTTTAATGAATAAATTTTATTATTAAGAAGTTTTAGGTTTTATTAAGTTTTATTAAGTACACAGAGGTCCCATATTCCTTTCACTCTTTACTCCAGTTTTCATTATTTTGCATTAATGTGGCATGTTTGTTATAATTGATATTCTATATTAATACATTATTACTAGCTAAAGTTCATAGTTTGTACTGAGATTCTCGCTTTGTGTTGTATATTCTGTGGATTTTGACAAATATAGAATGTCATCTATCCACGAGTATAGTGTTATACAAAATGGTTTTATTGTCTTAAAAAATCTCCTGTACTCCACCTATTCATCCCTTTGTTCTTCCCCTACTGATTTTTTACTGATTTTTTACTCTATAATTTCTCCTTTCTCAGGATGTTATATAGTTGGTATTATAAAGTATGTAGCCTCTTCATACTGACCTCTTTCACTTAGCAATATTTAAGTTCCTCCATGCCCTTTTGTGGCTACTCACTTTTTATTTTTTTATTTAAATTTAAAATTTTTTTTGTATTTTATCATAATTTTTAATTGTATTTTGACATATTTGAGACATTGCAAAAGTACCACAGAAAGTTGTCGTATGTTCTTCACTCGTCTTCCCTAATGTTGTTTCTAACCAGAGTACTAAGATTAAAATCATAAAACTGGCATTGGTGTAATATTATCAACTGAGAAACACATTTCTTTCCTATTCTATTAGTTTTCCCACTAATTAATGGCTTTTTTTGATTTAGATACATAATCCTTTTGCTCCAGCATACAGCTTGGAGTTCAATAAAGAATAGGAATCAGACGTTTCTGCTGTGGTAGTGAAAAAAACACAAATTCAAACCTATTCTACAGAAAATGCACCAAAACTTTTATTATTTTAGTTACAGAAAACATATATACTAAAAATTTTTTACTGATGTGGATTTTTTTTTACTCTAATCTTAGACTACTATCAGTTGATCTTTGCAACTCTTTTTCTTAAATAACTTAATGTTTCCTAAAAAAGATGAAGTTCAATTCTTGCTAATTTGAGTTACATAATTTGGGTGCTTGCCACTTGCTGTACTTGATTTTACTTTTCTTCCATTCTCATCAGCACACTTTACTCTCAGTTCTCTGACTTTGTCACTTCTTTCTAATTAAGCTTTGTTTTCATTGTCTTTGCCTTTATTCTCCAATTTTCTCCCGTCTAAGGCCTAAATGTCCTACCAACGTGTACCATGGTAGGGGTGTCTATTAGATAGAAGGAGGAGCTTGAACTCTTTCTTAAACACAAAAGTGTTTGGAAAAAAATTAATGATAGAAAAAAAGCTAATCCTCACCCTTCCTGTGAAAGAAGAGCTAAGAGGAAAGCAAATGAAACCAGCAAGAAGCAGCCTTGGAAGTTCTGGATTCCTAATGTTTTAACAGATGGGTGAGGTGGTGCAGGGCCTACATTAGCTGGAACTAAGTTTCACATGATAAAGTACAAAATCTGACTGTAAGACTTAGTGCATTTATATTTTTAAATTAACTATTGACAATAATTACTACCAACATTTTGTTCATTTTACTCTCTTTAATTATGTAATTTTTTAAAAAATTCAACAGTATTTGAAGACCAAATAATTGCTCATCCTTTATAAATGTGATTCTCATTAAAGTAGTGATAAGAAGAGTGAAATTTTCACAACCACAGCCATTGCCCCAAGAGAACTCATTGAAACAATTCAGGGTGAAGGATTATTCTTTGAAAAAAGAGATTTATATGAATACCTGAAACTCATTAGAGCTAGTAATCATATTCATCTTATTTTAAAGTTTTTAAGTAACATTTAATGAGGCTAAGTAGTTTTTATATTTATTTAACAATGTTAATAAACTCTGTATCTTCTGTCTAAAACCATTCTTCCCCAAGTCTTTCTCATATCAGAAAATTTTACAGCCTATGGGATTAGTAAAATAATTTTTCTTCCATTCTTGCTTGTGCCTCCTTTCTAAAATGAATCTTACAATAGTGACCAGTATCCTGTTAAAAAAATAAATAAATAAGTTGATCAAATTACTCTCTTGATTAAATACATTATAGAGTTCTGATAAAACTGAATAAAATACCAATTCTCTTCAATGGCCTACAGTTATTATCTGTGGGCTCCAAACTCATCACTACTGTCTACACCCAAATTTCACTGCTTCTGATCATTTCTAGAACCCACCATATTTTTTTTTCTCAACTTTACATACTTAGAAGTATGCTTTTAAAACTAGGCTCTCAATCCAAATGTGTCCTGTTCAGATAAACAAAACCTAAAATAAAAACCTGTATCTCATAGTACCCATAATATCCTTTAACTTGATATCACAATAAAAAATGTCTTACTTTAAGCCATTTTCTAAGATGTATTATTAAAGAAGTTTTTAAAGGAACTTTAAGGAGGTAAAATCTTAGAAAAAAATTTATTTTATACTATTAGCCACTCAATAAAATTTTCATCTGTCAATGAATAAAATTGTCTCATTTATTCTGCTATAAATTTTAGATCTAAGTTTGAGCAAAAAATAGTCATTTTGAATACTAGACAAAGTCCATGAAACTGAATAAATTCCCCTTTTCTATCTTTATTCTTATACATTATTTTAAAAATGGTTTTAAATTTTCTGCTGAGATTGTAAGCAATTATGGACAAACTTCTGGGGTTGATTTAATTGTAACAAAATATGTTTGTTCAAAAGTCCTCTTCTTTTTAAAACTACTGATACACACAAATGTTCTTCTTTAAGAAAAAAGTAAATTTACTTTAATAATAGCACTGACAGCATTGTCCATACGCAGTAAATTATTGAATTTGCTTAATCTCATAAATAACATAACATGTTAAAAGATTATTTGGAATTGGATCCTAGGTTAGATATATTATTTTTTGTTTAACATTTGTCATTCATGTGAAAGTATATTAATTAATTTTTTGGTTAATATTAGCTTTATATGTAGCAATTGAATATAATTAAACTTGTTTTTATTGATTAAGTTAGATTTGTGAAAAATAATAAGGATCACACCATAGCATAACTGTTACAAAGTTAAATTGAGAAGCCATGAATATTTATACAGAGCCTGAAAAAGTAATTATAAAAAAAATTAAATTGTAAAATATTTGTTAAAATGTTAACACACACACAAAAAGGATTAATACCTTACATGTAGCATTCAAGTAAAAATTTTTCATTTTTGAAAGTCTATGTGAAGAAATGTTCTCAGGAAAAATTTTTTAATCGCCTTTAATGTTTCCATTTATATTGTTATAATTAATACAATTCAGTGGGAAAAAACAGAAAGATTTGTATGAATTATAAAACTCTGAATTTCTTTTCTTTATTTTAGAAACTATTTCAACTATTTATTTAAAGTAGAAAGATCAACACAAATAAGATATTATCAAATATTATCAAATGTCATTGCATTCTATTTTGTTATGAAAGAGACTTTGATCTTGAATATTTGTGAATTTTATGATTACATAGATTACTTAATTATAAACATGAGACTTCCTGTGTTTAATCCTAGCCACTGTGTGATTTTGCTAAAGTTGATTAACTTATATACAAAGTGAGCCTTTTAAAGAAATGTACCTCATAAGCTTGGTAAACGAATAAATGGGTATCTCCAACATAAAAAGTACAAGAGGTATTAGCCAATATTTTAAGTGTTTTTATTATATTAGTGGCATAATATTTAAATACTGCTTTAGACCCATTTCAGCAGAAATATGGATTTCTAAGGGAGTATTAATATGAAATTAGAAAAATAATAAATCTATTTAAGTTAATGATTTAAGAGGTCATGACATTTATACTTATAGAGACTCAGTATTTTTGTTTTACTAAAAGAACTTAAGTTGAAATGATTTTAAATTGATATTTGTTTGGAAGGATGTCCCAATCTCCCTATACATATCAATAATTAACTCAGTGAACAAAAGAAACATTTTGTTCAAGAGCTTTTAAATTGAATTACTTTCATTTGCCTACTAAACATTTCATTGAAGCTTAATGAACCAATACATCTGCCAAAAATCTCTGAAACTGCAAATGCCTTAAAAAACTATTAGATTGTTTGAATGTTGCTATTTTCATTCTTCTAACAATTGTGAAATACAAAGATGATAGTGTTCCCAATTACCATAATCAGTTTCAGGGCATCTTATATTATAAAGGGCTTACTCTGCATAGGGTGAACAATATTTTCCTTCTATTTTTTTTTTAATATTTGAATTCTTTGTAACAAATACTTCCAATAGGTTATGACATTTGCTACATAAAAATATAAATCCAACCTTCCATGAGTATGTTCTAAAAAAATACTTTTTAAAGTTATAACTTTTATTCTTAGAGCGCAACTATTGTATAGATGTGCCACATTTTACAGAGAGGCTCCAGAAAAGAGAGAAAAAAAAGTTCTTCCCAAGATGACCTCAACATTCCTCTCAGCTTGATTAAATTTTAGACAGGTTTCTTTTTCCTGACTGTAGGCCCCTGACCTCCCTTTGCTGAGAGCATTTGCTTTAGAAAAAGTTCAGAGGTAAATTCTTTATCTTCCCCTTTGATATGTAAATTTTCTCTCAGCCTCTTGCTCATTTTTCAAACTAGGGATATTTCTCAAGAACCTGGGAGCCATCTCTTTGAAATGTAACCATCAAAAAAGTATCCTATCTCCCAGTCTATAAAGGCTAGGAGCCTAACTTCTGAGAAGCAAACACAGATGGCCTAATTATATTGACTCTCCTTCTCCCTAATGTCCTCCAATAATTTTCCACTAAATCATCTCAGCATATAAAAACTCTCTGTTGTTTCAGTAGAGTTGAGTTCAGTCTCTCTCCACTACTGCAACAGTCTTAAATAAAGTCTTCCGTGCCTGTTTAACTTGTCTGGTACAATTTTTTTTCGACTGTTTGTTGGTTCGTTTATTTGAATATTTTATTTAAGTAACATTTCACTGATATCAGAAATAATCATATCTCAATATAATAAACTGAAAGGATGTATCTTCATAGTTATTCACTAAATTTTGGATGCGTGCCTTTTTCTTTAATAAAAATTATAAAATATGTCACACTTCAGATTTTTTGTAAAAGGGACACAAGTTATGATATTCTCTTTGCTCAAAATTTTTTTAATGATTAAAATGAAAAAATTTGCATTGTGTAACACATCCTCACATTATCTGATATAGAATAAAGCTTCTTTGGAAAGCATCTTTAATAAGAAAAGCTCTAAAATTTGAAGACTACTTATATAATACCACTTATTTTCAAGTAAGAATATTTGGTCTGGAGAACAAAGAAAATGTATTCCTTTAGTGCAAAGAGGCCAAATGCACAGGAAAAGAGTAGAGACTCTCACACTTATTCTGTTGTAAATTGATTTCTTACATGTCACTTATCATGAGACGGGCTGGGAGGGGAATGCATGCAGTTTTATTTTAGTCAGATCCATTCAGAAATACAGTCTGTCAAAATGATAAATGCTTAGAGAGATGGAAAACTAAAGAGCAATGAAGGATAATTGACACGTCATTGTCTTTGAAAGGCATCTTTTCTGAAGAGTTAAGGAGCATAATACCTTGAAATTTTTACTTGGCAAAAAGCCAAGACCTACACAGGAAATGTGTAACACTTGGCTAAATTTCTAAATATTGCTAATTATGTTGAATAATTACAAGAGGGAGAGAACAGTTGGATTTACATAACTAGAACCTGAAGTATAGAGAGCCAATTTAAAGAACAGCCTGAAGAAGTTTTATACAGCAATTTGGGGCAGAGAAGTCAACATATTTATTTTAGGTCACTTATATTGACTTGTTCTATTCTAGATTTGTGTCATATTTAGCATAATTGTTTACATATGTTTAATAGATGCTATTACCTGTATATGAAGGAATAATTATCTTCCTCATTAGTCCCTTAGATAAGCATTAAAAATAAAAGAAAACTAGTGAAAAATTAAGCTTTTATAAACATAAATGATGGAATAAATCATCAGTTAGTTTCAACATTTGAGTAAAGCACTCATTGGCATGATTTATGGGTTTTAAAAACGCTCAGTGACCAAACACAGCTTCCTCCACAGAATACCATCTTGCTGTTCTTGCCCATTTCTGACTATTATATCCATCACTAGAATAAAGCTCCAAGTTAGGGAACAAATGAAAGTCATTATTTATAAACACTAGTGTCAAAATCACATTTATTGCTTAGTAGTGATGCAAATAATAGCCTCTGCTAAGAGTATTGAATAATTCATCAAGTAAAATTGTCATTGTCTTGGAAGAAATAGAAGGAATGTTTGAGTACATATGTTAAAAAAAAGATTTTATAATGGGGGTGGGGAGGTTGGGGAGCAATGACAGACTCATTGAGAGCCTGGTTACAACAGTCCCTGTCATTTACACATTTTTGTGAATGTCAGCCATGAGGGTTGGGGGGAAATCTTTTAATATGTGGAGAAAGAAGAGAGGTTAACATTAGGAGGAATTGGCTTATGAAGCAAAATCAAATTCAGACTAAGAACAATATCCCTACTTCTTGTATTTTTAACCCAGGCATTTCTTTTACTTGATGCCACTTTATAGTTAATTCTCTCCTCATTTATTTTAATAATCTCTTTTTTTTCTAATTTGAAAAAGAACTAGAGGGAAATAGAAATGCAGGAAAATTTCTTGTTACAAAGAATTAAAAGTACTTAAGATAATCAGAATCCTTTTAAACCCAACATTGTTAGGATAGGTTGAAAATACCTAGAGTAAAGAACAGAAATTGTATTTGTTGCAGCAAGAGAAGTAGAAGTACTTGTAGAAAATGGTTTTTGACAATGTATTGATTATATTTTTTTATTTTCAATTTCTCTGAGATCTAGATGGAATTTTTTTATTGAAAGTTTTATATCTTTGTAAACCCCTCTTATGTGAGTTAATCAATATAAATCTGTGCTCCAATTTCATAAATGACAGAGACTCCTTTAAGTATGTAATATGTTATTTTATGCATTCTGCATGAATTATCTCATTTAATTAAAAAAAAAAAACCTGAGGTACAAACAATTTTTTTTTATCTTTATTTGAAAGAATAGAAAAAAGACAAGGAGAAATGAAGTACTTTTCCCAGATTTACAGAGATAGTAAAGATGAAGTGGTGAAGTCAGGGTTCAAATCCATGTACTTTGGCTTAAAATTTTATGTAACTGAACTATATTGATTTTCAAAGCAATTTTTTAATTAATAGAAAGATTATGCCAAAATATAAAAACTGATCAGCTCAAAATAGGCATCTGTTATAAAATGATAAAAGACTTGTAGATTCAAATGCATCTCTTACTCTCAATCCTTCACTATTTCCACTGTCTCCCATTAATTATTTTCTACTGAGACCAAAATAAAAAGGAAAATACTGATCAATAAACTATTCTAGTTAAATTATTGGTATTTTTCTAATTCTTACAATATGCCAGATGCTGTTTTAGTTTTCTATTACTATTGTTGCAAATGATCATGAATTCAGTGGCTTAAAACAATGCAAAATGATTTCTAGAAGTCAGAAGTCCAAAATGGGTCTTTTGGGGCTAACGTCAGAATGTTACAAGAGCTCTATGCCTTCCAGAGCTGTTTCTTGACTTTTCCAGCTCCTAGGGGCTGCCTGCATTGCTTGGCTCATGGAAAAAATTATTCCAGCCTCTGTCTCACATTTTCTTTGACTCCGACATGCCTAGAAAGAACTTTGTTATATCTGGCCCATTGTCATAATTCTTTCACTTAATTATATATGCCAAATACATTTGCCATATAAGGTAACATATTCACAGGTTTTGAAGATTAGGTTGTGGACATCTTTGTGGGGCCATTATTTTTTTACCACACTGTATTTATAACATTGTGCTATTTAATTTTTGCAAACTATTTCAATATGTGTTGTATAATGATAGAGTTAAGGTTTAGAGTACAAGTGATATCTTCAGTGCCTAGTAGAACATAATTCCAAACAAAGATCATATTTAGATTTCTGTACAATAATTCCCTTTTCATGCCTCTGTCATTTTATATTTAATGCCTACAACAGACCCACAATTTATTTGTTTTTATAAAAGACAGTTAAATAGTGAATTATCATTACATTCATTGAGCTTTTACTACCAAAAAGAAATCTAGTATTAGCCTACACAAATTGTGATTTTTAAAAGCTTGTTTCTATGTAGCAAATTTAGGTTATACTAATTTTGAATAAATGATTAAAAATGACTTTATAATAGTATTTTTTAAAGCTGTTGCCCTTTTAGGGACTTAATAAGAGTGTAATGCTTAATTTAATGTCCTTGACTGACCATGCAATAGCAATAGATCAAATTTATAACTGGTTAGATAGCAGATATTTCACAAACTTTCAATTACTCATTAACTTAAATGGATAATTTAAATTTAAATTCTTTAAATCTATTAACTTCATAGAGAATATAGTCGATAATATTATAATAACCATGTATAGAGCCAGATGGAAACTAGACTTATGGTGATAACTTTATAAAGTATACAAATGTCTAATCACTGTGTTGTACACCTTCCACTAATAAAATATTGTAAGTCAACTATTATTTTAAGATAAATTAAAACTAAATTAAATTTTTGAAATAAGAAAATAAAACTTTAATCACTCTTAACTAACTTAAAAAAAATTCCCAAGCAATTTAGGTAATTTGTAAAACATTTTTGATATATAAGATTCATTTCCAATAGTTTTTAATGAGATGTTTTTTAGGAGAGAATTAAAAAATAATAAATTATTTTTATTTTATAATAGCAGGTACAAAAAGATGTTAACTAAATTAGATAGAATTATTATAATATATTAAATAATGTAATAGTATAAATATTAAACTTCACAGTGAAGAGTAAGATCTATTGTATGCTATTTTTTTATAATTAACATATTGTTGAACTCCATAAATATTAAATAAAATTTTTGAAATGTATTTTAATGTAAAGATTTATTCATTGTGTTCAGAGTTTTCTTTTAAGCATGATTAAATGTGGCATATATTAAAGACTCTTTATGATATGACATCTTTTTCCATGAGACATCTTATTTTTTCCAACTATTTTAATTAAAGTCCCAACAGAAAATAAAGTTGTTTCTCCATGTCCCAGATGAATACCAAAGCATTTGTCATTCTAGATTATTTTAAATAGAAAAAATATATTAGTAAGCGCTCTAGAGACAACTAGATGAACATTGAGTATCTTGTCCATTAATAGCAAGCATAATGATTTGGTAAGAAACATTAACTTTGGGCATACGTGCAAACAGTGATATGCATTCCTGAGGAAAAAACTAAATAAAACAATAGGTATTTTAAAATACTAATTATAGTGGCTTGCACAAAGTATAAACTCCATAAATATTCATTAAGTAGTTGAATAAGTTAATAAACTATAGAAAATATTAGAAAATATAAAGACTATGTGACTTTAAAACACTTAGCTAAAATATTATTCAATTTTCCACCTTTAAACCATATCTTTATTTAAAATGTTCAGTGTATTTTTTAATATGAGCATTCTCCTAGAGTTGGGAAAAAATCTAGATAAAAAAGCAGATTCAGAAATGTAATTTCCTACATGTCTCAGTCAGTTTAAGTTACTATAATAAAGTACCATAGCAACAGAAATTTGTTCCTTATATTTCTGGGGCTAGAAATCCTAGATCAGGGTGTCAGCATGGCCAGGTTCTGGTGAGAGCCTTCTTCTGTAGTATAGACTGCTGTCTTCTGATTGTACCTTCACATGGTAGAAAGAAGGTGACACAGCTCTCTGAGATTCCTTTTATAAGCACACTAATCCCCTTCATAATTATTATTACTATCATTTCAGAGATAATCAGAATGTTGATTAATAAATACTGTCTCACTTATAATTTCCATATTTATTTTAACCAAAAAAAAAAGTAGAAAAATACCCAATAAGACTAAATGAACAAGGAGAAATTTTATTATACATCCTAAAGCATGCTTTCAATCGCTTGGTAATCAAAAAGAGTTAAACATTATTTTTTACATGAAACTTTTATTAGTACTAACTAGTAATATCTAGTAAAAATAAAGCTATTATTTTCTCATTAAAAAGAGTGTTATCTCTACGCAATTTAGAGAGGACGATTCTGGATAAGAGAATGTTTCTTAGACTAACTTCTCACCAGAAGTGGCACCTGAGACAAAGACTTGAATGCAGGTAGTTTATTTTAGAAAGTGAGTCTAAGAAACAATAGTGAGAGACTTGGAAACATCAGGAGAGGGTGAGAAGCCAATATAAACCTATGCTGTTGGACTGCTTATTTAGGTGAATAGCTGCCCCTAAATTCTATTGGCTACCCTCGGAAACCCTCATGGAGTCACTGCAGATTTATGTCCTTGGAACAAGGAAAGTTAACAATATGTACACAGACTCTTTTCACTGATGAAGGATTGTCTTAGGATTTGTTAACCCTTGCAATTTCAGGTTTGTGCCCTAATCAGAATGACTGAACTTATTCCTGTAGGTGTCCCATGTTCCCAGAGAAGCCCTGGGGGAGAAAGCAAGAGATGTATAGTTCAGCCCAGGCAAAGTGGTACCAGGTTACACCTGAAGCAGTGGAGTGCCACAGAAACCATGAGAACTGCAGTAAAACGAAGGCAGAGCATGCGTGACAGACGACTAGACAGGTCCACTACAGAAAGTAAATTTTTTTCTAAGTTACAATAAGCTTTTTTCCCTTCTTACAGTCAAAAAAAAAAAAAAAAAAGACCAGTTTATATATAATGTGATTAACCTAATTTAAAAATTTTTAAATTAATTATTTTCACATGATTATATGCACATGTAATTGAATTGAATTTTACTCTTTCATTAGAGTTTCAAAAATTTGTTAGGCATGATCCATTTTTGATTGTTGGTTGGTTGTATTTTTACCAGATTAATCATCTACTGGAATTTGAAGTTTCCTCAGATATAAGAATACAACTATCATGCTGATTTTTGTATTCACAAATATTATGAAAATCTATCTTCAACTGTCATTTATATTTACCCCTTTATAGGTAGTATGGACTTATGCCTGTTTGTGGTTTCCATGAAATAGGATTCATTAGCTAAAATTGTGAATGAGATGAAGTTTTTTTATGTCTTATCTCTCCAATAGAAAATGACAAAGTATATCCCCAAACTGAAACATTCCTCAATGTCCTAATTTCCGGCTTTTAGTTAAGTTTTGTTCAGTGTTTCTTTGTGTGTCAAAGCCTATCAAAGACTAAAATGTTTCCTTCTGACTACTCTGTATTAGCAAACTCTGTTTCTACTCTTCCCAGAGGATCCTGACAGGGCCAACAACTCAGCAATTCATTCACCCTCAAAGATAGACAGTATACAGTTCTTCATATAAACCTCACCAATGTTTCATGACTAGGTAGATCACTAATACTATTTGTGACTCAGTGTGGTATGTTTTTCCTTGCAAGAGCCTCCTGTCTCTACTCCTTCCTACCTACTAATAGCTTTAAATGTGATCTTTTTTTAACCTATTCCCATTCAGACCAGTACTGATTGATTTCCTTATTTTATGTGACTAGCAAACACAAAAGTAAGATCTATAACTGCCTTAAATAGAAGAAGGTGTGATAATTTAAACAAAGAAACCAGCAGTTATAACATACTTGGTACACCTGCTTGTCAGTAAAGATAAGCTCCAGCTGCAAGCTCAGCACACTATCAATATCCTTAGGGACTTTCTGTTTATTTTTTGTTTATTTGTTGCCATAATAGTCATCATAGAACCAGCTTTGTGCCTCAACAATGTGGCAAAGAAAGAAAATCAGAGCTGCTCCTATGTCAATGTAACAGCGTAGACATCAATAGTCATATTCTTGGGTGATAATTGCCAGTTTCTTTGTTTTTCTCAATTGTATAAATTTCGCAGAGGCAGGACAATACACTCATCTAGATCACAGGCCACTTTGGTTCAAACAGCCCTTTCACTTTCTGGCTGTATGAACATAGGCATGTTGCTGTGAAACTTTGTTTCTTAGATTTTCATCTGTAAAATCTGAATAAAATGATTACTTATCTATGTAATTCTAATAAGGAGAAATAAATGAGTTAATGTATGGAACATTTTATAAAATGGTTGCACAAATATAAAGTGCAATGTAAGCATCAGTAATTATTATATGAAACTTAAAGGCTCCCTTTTGAATGCACCCTCCTCCCAAAAATGCATTTATTCAGTGATCGTCCTGAGCATAGAATGAAAATCAGATTCATGTCTAACATTAGACAGAAAGAAAAGTAACTGTGAGTCATAGTTGGCATGGAGAAAAGGGTAAAAGTTAGACAAAACATCTAAAAGTGAGGTATGGAGTGAATGATACATCACTGCCATTTTCCTGTGTTACTCACCTCTCAAAAGTCCCTTTTAATGAAACATCAGGCCCGTTGTCATGGTTTAGCGTCACTTAGCTGAAAATAAAAAGATAAATGACATATTACACACGTATGAAAGATGAAAGGGAGGGAGAGAGGGATGAAAAGAGAGAGAGAGAAAGAGGCAGAGAGTGAGAGAGCATGAGAGAAAGATGGAGACAGAAAAAGAAAAATACAGAGAGAAACTATCATCTTTTGTTTTATTTTTATTTATATTTTCTTCTAATTTATATTTACTTTTAATTCTGTAAGCTTTCTGTATTTTAGCAACATGGAGGCAAGGGTTTCTTCTAATTTTTCCTTTCTTGTTTTATATCATCAGGTCTTAAATGTTTTTAACTTTCTAACCCCCAAAATTTCACTTATGTTCATTAGCAAATCAACATTAATTTGCACTGAAATACTTGAAAGAATAAATTATTAATAACCAAAATAAAGAATTTTTCAGTGAAATTTTGCATTTTAGAGGCAGTTTCTTTTGTCCTTTCTCAAAGTAAAAGATCTTGCAAAACAGACGTTACAAACTGAAGAGCAGGTCAGAAGCACTAAGAGAAAGTTACAAAAAGAGAGAGCTTTTCACTGATAACTATCAATTATAGCTCATGGTCAATTGCTAGTTCAGGTTAACCACAACTCTATTGGAAAATATTATTTTTTGTTTCATAAATTCATAAAGAGGTAGCATGTGCTTGTCTAAGCATTAACTCTCTTGTTGAGATTGAAAAGTGCAAGGATGAAGAATCCATTGTGTTAGCGTGAAAGATGGCATTCTGATTCAATCAAAATGTCACAGACACACACACACACGCACACGCACACGTACATACACACACTCTTCTTTAATTCTTCCTCCTGCATTTTATCAAATATTATTGATGACCACTAAATTTTATAGTAAAATATATAGTTTTAAATTTACTACTATACTAACATTTATAGCTTTGAAAAGATACTGAAAATAATATTTTGGGGTCTCTCACTGTAAGCTTGTTGAATTTTAGCGGCATGGAGACAAAGGTTTTAATTTTGTTCCTTGTGCTTTTTTTGATTCAGAGGACTATAAGTGTGGTCTTTCCCACCAGAGGGAACTCTGTAGTGGCAACACTATGTTGTAATGCTCAATCATTTTACTGTTAATTTCTCCTCTCACATAGTCTTATTATTACATATTGCAATTAATTTAGATCATAAAATTCTCTGTATTTTTATGCATAGAAATTACTAACTTTACATGTGATTATTTTGTTTTATTTTTCAAACAAATTATTGTTTTACTCTAATTATTACTGGCAAAAGGTATTTCTAAATAAATTTGATCTATACTGGAATTTATATCATATGTAACTTCTCTAGAACCACAATATTTAGGGTTATATCTATGTATGATGTCACAAAATAAGTGATTGCAAATCTTTTTATCATATTTTAAACTTTGTTTCAATATTAATGATGACCTGTAAGATCTCCTGTAGTATCTTGTTACACTGATGAGGAACTCGGCATTGTTTGATGTATACGAGCTTTATGATAGATATCCACCTTAAAAGGCTGTCATCTATTTTGAAATTATAATAGTATGCCCTTAATTTCAATATGATAATTCACAGAACATGCCCCTATACCCCTTGATGAAGGCCATTTGAAATCTTTGTTGAAAACATGGTGCCTGATTTTTCTGCAAAAGAGTGTGTGTGTGAAATTGCTTAGGAATTATAATATTTTCTCTTACCGCTAATGCCTACTTTTCTTATTTTGAAGTTAGAGATGCTGAAAGTCTTTCTTCAAATACTGCAGCTGTATGTAATCTTCTGGAAACAATGCCCAGACGTTTAATAGCCTCTGAGACTATACCAATGTAAATGAAAGTTACCATTGCCACAATCTATTCTCTTTTCACATACCTTTTCCTACTAGGCACTCAGTACTCTCATTCATTCTTTAGGTTAAAGGCTGATTTTCACTTCATTAGGTTACCTCCTACTCTATCTCTGCTCTATCTGCTATTCTAATATCTCTGATTTCTCTCCTCAGACATATATAAGACTCATTCTCTTAGGATACTGAAAATTCATTTACACCAAATGAATGGTTGATAATGATCTAACATATTGTTCTTAGAGGAAGCATTTATTACTTAATCAAGGACTTCTAGAATGAGTGTTATTAACTCAAAGTATGGAATGGCAGGGATAGGACTGTGGATACAGGGACTAGCTGGCTTACTCTGCCTCTGCATGAAGACTGCACCAAATCAGAGACTCTTGTATCCAGAGACTAAACAACTGGAATGTATGCTGTCTCATTTTGAAAAATAGGAGAAAGGAGAAGCAAATCCTAATGAGATCAGAATATTAGAACTGAGAAGTATTAGGACATTTAAATTCAGGCAGATCTCAGTAAACAAAAAGACAGAAGTTTAATAATAGGGGAAATAAGCAAAGATTGGATATCATTAGAACTTTCTTCTTATTAGTTACCCCTACTTCTCTTATTTTTCTAGCACTTGCACAAATGCCTTTTTTTAAATCTGGGACACATATTCTTAAGCTGAATGTCAACAGAGGAAGTATTAAGAGGTACAGGTGTCATCATGAAAATGTTCCTAGCACCTCATGCCCTGGGCTATTTGTAGTACTAAATACAGGTAGTTGTGTTAGAGAATAACTAGCATATGATTCATGTTCTGAGTTCTTGTTCACATTTCAATTCTAAACTAAGAGCTGTACTTGAGGCATTTTGTACAAGCAGAGTTTTATATTATTTTCCCAGTAGTTTAACATTATAATTTTCATTTCTTCATTGATTAGTATCTTAAAAAATCAAATATATGTACAGTAGCTTACAAATTGTTGTTTTGTGTTTTTTTTCTTTTAGAGTCCTGTAAATTATATTTATGTTAACTGGCAATTCCCTAGGAAAAAAAAATATACTATAGAGTTAACAGTATCTATTTTACAAATATTCTGTTTTGTATACTTGGTAAAGAAGACTCAAAGATTACTTAAAACATTGAGAGCTCAGGATTATTTTTTAAATTATGCTTTGATAAAATTTCTTGTCTACTTGTCTAAAAAAAAAAATGTAGCTGTGGGAGAATATTAGCCATTAGGAGACTCTAGACATCCACAGGAAACAATTTTGCAAGGAAGGAAATAGTGCTCATCATTGGATTAACAGTCAGTAAATTGATCAATCTGAGAAATATACATCCTCTTACTATTAAAACTATTAAAGTGTTTCAAAATGCATGTGGGAAGATAAGCTTCAGTAAGCCATCATAAATTATCAGACATGAAAAATATTTTTGTTTAAAAAAAGTTGCATTTAGAGATAATTTTTTGTTTCTTTCTGAATTCATTTATCTTATCTTAAACTTACCTTTTAAACTATATGTAATACATACGAATTTACTATATGTTTACTATACTATACGTATTTACACTTTTTTTCCTAGCCTGTGGCAATAGGTTAATATCAATGGCTTTTTGGACCATGGAATCAAGGTAGATAGCATATATAAGGCATGATTAGAGGTGACGTTTTCTACAATTTGGGCTAAAGAAATAGGTAAATTATTTGACAAAATAAGCACATATACCTTCCTCCTCCATTTCAGGATATAAGTCATAAGCAAGAAAGAATCCCTTAGCCATTCCTTTGCACCCAGTCACCAAGTAAAACTGTTTTGCTTGTGTGTTTGCTTCTTTGATTGTTTCTTCTGTTTCTTTGATAAGGTTTTCTTTCCTTCTGCATTTCAGATATTTATAATTAAGAGTTGGTTATTTTCATCAGGATAACAAACACAACACCATGTATGTATTGATATGAATTATGAGAAAGTTTATTAGAATGACATTTTATATCTATTTTGATGACTAAATAAAAAATAGAAATCTCTTTTGACATGTACTTTACTAAGATTAATTTTATGATCTTAGTCTGTGTGATGGCTCCCAGAATTTTAAGCAGGGTTGTGTATAAATGCTGTAATGGGTAGAGAAACTTTTAATTTGTCTTTTAAACAGGGACATTTCAGTAATGACAAGGGCACAAAAATAATTACTATGTGCCAACTGATTTATAAAAGACATAAACCCAGACTGCCTTTGGAATAATCAAGAATAGTGATAAACCACTATATGGTAAGATTTAGAGAACTTTCCCAGATTTTCTCATTCATAACAAATTTCTTTTCTTATATCATACTTCTTTCAAGATATTGAATAAACAACAACATAGCCATTCTACTGGCTGGAAAATAAAGGTGGAATTATTTTATTTAAGCATTCAAAATTATGATGACTAAACATTATAGCTTATAAGTAGTCTACCCTATATTCATTAATATATTTCCTTGGATTAACATATCTGGTTGGAGAAATGACACTTTGGAAAGCACAAAAAGTCTGTTCTCAAAGACAAGTATAAAATATAGGGTGGCTCCAGGGCATTGAGGCATAGAAGATAGATAGAACACAAATTATTCCAAAGTGATTGTGGAGGCTAGTCCTACTTCCCAGACTCCTGAGTTGGTTCTAGAAGCTGGAAGTTCTTAAAAGGCAAAGAGACAGGCTTCACAAAAAAAGATACAAAAATATCCATCCATTATTTTACAAGCTGATTTCAAGGACATCATAGGCTTACTTCAGAAATAAAAGATGTTAATTTTAGAGTTGAGAAGGATATTAGAGATAACTTACTTAAGATTGCTAATTTTGCAGATAAAGTTACTAAAACTACAGAAAGTGAGAAATTTGGTCAAGGTTAAACCATTTTAGGAAGTTTTATTTTTATTTTCTTAGATGAAAAGTATAAAGAGACAAAAATTAAATTATTCCTCATTTGATTATAAGATTATAGGAGAATAATAGAAATGGGAACAAATATGAATAAGAAAGAGTATTCCTAAAGGATTTAGCTTAATGGAAATTTGCAGATTTAGAATTAAACACCCATTGATTACTTGTCATTTTAATTGTTAGTACAAGAATTAACTATCTTTATTATTTTTAACATTTGGATATTTGGCAGTAGCAGAATTTAGTACCTAAAATATCTTAGAAATTAAAAGGATTACTTTACAGCTTTGACCTTTCAGTAGGATTGGTAGGCAACTCTTTCTGTCCCCACAGGTTACTGAGAACATAAAAAGAGAAGGAAATTGAATAACTAGTGAATTAGATGCATTATATAAAAAGGCCAAAGAGGAAGTCTATGGTTACATATTTCAAGGAAAGTATTAGATATTAAAATGTCTGGATGACAAGATATGTACTATATGGGAAGGTAGGAAAATGTTTTTAATTTTTGCTAATAACAATGTATTTGCTAAACTCAAAATTCAACCTCAAAATAGTGTTCTAGATTCCAATAATTTAGGATTAGGAACAAACAACGGTATATGTTATTAGGGAATTGCTGTAATGTTTATATCCCTTAGGATGCTGAGTAGACAGCTCTGATGAATGCTGCTTCCCTGTAAAGATTGTTCAGTACCAGTAACAAAAGCTAACTTGAAGTGACATAAGGCAGGAGGAACTGCATTGGGACACGTGTTAACTCTGATTTATTCTGATTAAAGGCAGTAATTTTTGTTTTCTCCTTCTCACATGGAGGACAAAAAAAATACTTGTTGCAGAAAACATCTGCCTCCTCATCAATATCTTTGGCTCACTTTATGTCAGAGTAAAAGAATAGCATGAAGTATTTCAACATTCTTGTTTAGATAGATATATTTAGCTAATTTCTTCATAGAAAAAGCCATATATACATGGCTTAGGTATTTGAGTCTTATTTGTAAAAAAAAAATATTTACAAAACAGCACAAAACAAAATAGAAGAAATATCATTACAACATTTAATGATGAAATTGATAAAGCTTTGTATGTAACAAAATTTGTATATTCTTTATGTGTTGAGAACAATAAGAAACTACTAATCAAATACTTCAAAATGAACATTCTCTCTTATATAATATATTCTGGCTGGGGGAAGAATTATTACAGTGACTGTATCACTATACATGTACAAATGTATTTGAAAAATACTCTCCAGTGGAAAACAATAAGTTGCTATGAGGGCAAAACTTAAATCACAATTTATGCAACAGTTATTCGATGAAATCCATGTATTTACACTTCACTTTTGAGTGTCAGCTATTAAAAAATTGAGATATTACCTTAATTTCAATGGTAAAGCATTAGAAATTTTAAATGTTAACAAATATAATGTAAAACTTTATGAATACATAATCATATATGCATTATATATAATATATAATATACATATATATGTATATATATACATATATATATATATATATAAACATTCATGAAATGATAGATCTAGTACATTCATTTCACTAGGGTGTACATTAGTATCAAATATATTCTAAAGGATGTTGACCTTAAGGACATTTAGGTTAAATATTAAATTTAAAAGATCTTATACAATGAATTATATATGTTATCTATGATTACATTAATTATAATTGCATTGTTGTTGATACAATTATAATATAAGGTGGTCTAGAATATAACTTTATAAGATATATTATGAACAAGAAGGGTAATGTGAACAGTTATTCCTAAACCTAAGAAAATAGGATAGAATATTTTATAAATTCTATTTTTAGGAGAGAAATAGTAACCTTAGCTATTTGAGAACACTCATTTTCATCATGAGGAAAGTAGATTGGAAAATTATGAGAAAATTATAAGTTAATGATTATAATATGATCCAGCAAAATCAAGAAAGAATATTGATAAAAAAAAAAAGCAGACCATTTACCACTCCCCCACCACAAACACCCACATATAAAATATATCAAAAACAGTGCAAGTGCTGAATGCAAAGATGAGTAAAATATGAGCCTGCCCTTCTACTCACAAGGCAAATAACTTTTATATGTAAATGCACCACTTAATATTATGATGCTTTAATGCTCTTAAAATATGGTTTCAAATACAATTTAAAAACCATGTTTTTATTTTGCTTGTTTTGTGTACATTTGACATTTATACATACACACACACACACACATATATATATATATATAATATACACACACACTTAAGACTGTCAGTGAATTCAAATTCTTCACTTATAAGTAAGTGTATTGTTAACTTCTCAAAAGAAGGAACTGTTTTTTTTTTTTCTGTATGCCCAAGTTTCTAACACAACTAAAAGCACATATCACACAGAAGAACATTGGTTGTTTTGGGGAGATTAATTAATTTATCAATTAATAGATTGATTTGCAATTAATAAAATCATGACAGAAAGCCTAATTCTAAATGAATTTTTTCTATTGAGCATTAAAACTGAGTTTTTCATTTTTCACTCTGAGATAATATTTTTAAAAAAATATTAATTTAATTTTAGTTTTAAAATCATTAAATATGACTTAATAATTTTAATTTAGAAAAAAATCAAAGCAACATCTGCTTTTCTTACTATACACATTAGAATGAAGTTGCATTTAAATACATTTTTTACATTCTAACAGAATATCTTTAATTTATAGATTTCAAATGCAAAAATATAAAAGACTTCACATCTAGAAAATAGGCATTTGGAACCTAAACTCATCATTGAAGTGTGAAGTTTAATTGTATTACTTTTAATAATATATCTTCTATGTATATATTACTCAATGCCTGCAAATTCAGGCAGTGGGAAATGGAGAAGTAATAATGCAGGAAAGATTTATGCTAAGAAGATTCTCAGTTGTCATGATTAAAAATTTTCCACCCATTATGTGAATCCTATTGATCATCGCAGGAAGCAGAAAAGTGTGCTGTTCATTGATTTTCTTTGGCTACTCAATGCATTAGGCCTGACACATTTGACGGGTAGGCAAGTTTTCAAAGGAAGCTCAGTTAAGCTAATCTTAGTTCAGAGGAATATCCACAATGAAATAAGAAACCTTGTAATTGCAAGAGCAAATAGAAGAGTCAGAGGACTATATTACGAGCCATATCAGCATAAAAATTAGACATGAACCTTCCCAAGAGACTACAGTAAAACACATCAAGGCTTTGATGCTGTTTTTTTTTTTTTATAAATGTAGCAATTACTGGATAAATTAGGTTTTAGCTTTTCACCTTTTAGCCAAGATAGTTAATGCAAAGTAATTAGTTGTTCTGTCTTCTTAGCTAAGGAAGATTTTCAGAATTCCATCAAGTTCATAAAAATATAAATGAAGACATTAGATAATTGCATCCGGCAACTGAGATTGATAGCAATGCTACTGCCTATAAATTTATAGTTTTTTTCTAATGACCTATTTGTGATTCTTCTTGTTATTATACTGATTCTTTAAAATACAAATTCATCCATGAGTTGTGTCATGGACTACTAATGTAGAAAGAATAATAGCAAATGCAATTCATGAAGAGTTTTCTACCCTGAGAATTAATTGCTATTTAAAAAATAAAGCTGGAAAGTGTGATCCTCTGTCCCTGCTGGAAGCTGTCTAGTTACTTATTAGTACAGTGTCAGAGTATAATGTTATCTCTCAGTAGTACAGGATGGTGTCAAAATGCTATGTATATTTTTCCAGTACATTAAGTACCAGGGCACTGTGCATACTTTAAGTGAGAATTAATTAAATTAGCATAAACTGAGTGGTCTCTTATGCCCACAAACAAATATTGTGTATTTGGCAATCAACTTTCTCATTTTTTTCCACGTCATTTAGTATACAAGTATACAATTCAAATTTATAAGAATAAATGAGGACATATAGATTATTGATATCATATTCCATTTACTGACATTTAAAAAGGAAATCTCCCATCCCTAACATGACTTTCAATGTATTTGGAGACTTGTGTTTCAATACACAAAACTATTGTAAATCATCAACTATGCTTTGGATATTTGGATTTTTAACAACTATTTTGCTTTTTGATATATTATCAAAATGCTATAAGAATTAAGTATTTTATAATATCACAAGAGCTAAATGTTGGTTTGCCAACTGGTCCTTGTACATAGAGAGCAGGGAGAGACTGAAGAGACAGACCACTCCAGATTGGTAGGTGGCAAGTTTAATAAGCAAGGAACTTACATCCAAAAGTTGTCTTGGGTGCTACAAGATGAGCAAATCTCTGCAGCCATCCACAAAACCTTAAAGGTTTATACAGAGGCCTTAATAGGGTTCAGTCACATATAACGTCCAAATGGTTTCAATAATGCACAACTCTCTCAAGGCTGTGTCCTTAATAATGGCTCCCACTGTTTAAATAGTGGGCAGAACTTACATTTTAAGTAGAAGGGTGTGCATGAGCTAGCCTCCAGTTGCCTGAGCTGAGCTCACAGGTCAATCAGCTCTCTAGGATGTGCATGAGAAGCAACACCCACAGATATGCAAACAATTTCAGTAACGAGCTTATTCATTCAGCCTATCTTCCTCTTTCAATAACAAGCTTATTCATTAAGCCAATCAAACTTCTAGCTTGCAGGCACTTTTAACCCTGTCTGCAAGACAGGCAGCAGAAACGGCTCCCAACAAGATACCGCAGCATCAATGTAGGCACATGCAAGAGAAAATAAAGATTAAAATAATAATTCCCAAAATAAGTAATAGTTTTTTCTACCATATTCCTATGATCCAATCCATTGATTTATTAAATTCCTAGGTTGGGGGATGAATCACTCAAGGTGTTCACTTGTGTCCTCATGTGATTTAATAAAATGATACATTAGCAGACTCATCAGGTATGAACACACAATATCCCCCTTACAAGGCAATAAAAATGTGCTAATCTATCTCATTTTGGAGAACAGCTTTTCTCATTAGAGATATGTTAGTAGTGGTGTATCATACATGTTTACAAGGGAAGGCATCATCGTCAGGTGTGAGGAGATGGGCTGAGGGAGGGATATGCCAGACCAGGACTCCCACCGTCTTCCCTCAATCAGTGATATGTGTTCTATTTCAGATAATGCACATTTCAACAGGTCCAGCTTTCAGCAGGACAATGAGATCCCAATGGAGACAAAATCCCCTCACTAAGCGTGCAAAGAGACATACCTATTCTGGTGGGACATCCCCTTACAAATTCCAGTAGATAACGCCTTTTCCAGATGTGATGAGGCTTAATCCACACACAGTGAGATCAGTGAGGAAATGGCTGTTTCTTATCATTTCTACACCTTTACAGCATTATCTTGCAGGGATTCCCCAGTCTGGCAAATGAGGCAACAGGCCCTAGTGGTTGATCATTTAAATGTATTAAAGCCTGGGATCATGCTGTAGTCCACTCAGGCAAGGTAATTTTACCTGTTACTAATTTAATCTACTGCTTTAGTATTCCAGTTTTTATTTCTATCAACGCTGTTGATAGAAATAAACAGGGTTATAGGAAAGTGCAATGTCATCTTCTTTTGCCCGGTCTTGAATATCATGACCTTTAAGATGTGACTCGCCATTCACTGTCTATTTGATGAAAATATTTGTACATGGTACTCAACTTCTCTATTTCTTTAATGGTGGCAGCCTAGGTTTCATGGTGACAAGGAAAAGCTCAGATTAGGCCAGATGCAGTATTCACAGAAACCAAGGCATGTTCAGAACCCTCACTCAGAAAGAAGGGTCCAGTATAATCAATTTGCCAATCCTCTACTGGCTACGACCTCTGGTGAATGGCCCCAGACTCCTTTGGTAGTTGCCTTGGGAATTATTTAGAACAAACAGAATATGCTGTTACTGCATTGACCAAGTTACTGTATTTCAAGGACAATCTGGAATTTTTGGCAATACACCTGGGCACTATGGTGGCCACTCTTTCTATGTTTCAATTTGCTATATCTACTGGAGGATCAGTTGCTAAGGCTTGTACCTGAACTAGGGCATCAGCTTTCTGATTGCCAGGGAGTATCAATGCCTAATGAGCCAGGAGTGTAGAACAGTGAGGGCTGCCTCAGTCTCTTACAGATGAACTCAACTTCTTTCCATATATCCTAACCCCACAAGGGCTTATTCATGATCATCTAATCCTCGATTTTCCATTGTCCAAGCCATAGGATTAACCTCTTTAGAACAGCCCAATTCAAAGGGTTAATGGCCAGGGTTCATGAGTGTTCACCAGCCAAACCTCTATGAGTTCAGCCCACTGTTCCTATGCAATAGTGTCAGCATTGAGCTGAATCGTGAATACAGTTCATATGGGTGTAGCTTTGATTCAACCCATCTGTGTATCAGTCATCAGTGGGAATTTCCCTCACTCCTTCTCTACTTGCCACGGGGATCACCACAGGAATAGGGGTGGGATCATTTGGAGGCTCGATATATCATACCAGACCTAGTATCACCCCCATTTTAGAGTCATTGGGCTGGTGGCAGGGTGTTTCTCTGCTGAGAATGTGCATGCCACTTAGTCAAAGTGAGAGTTTGAGCCATGGCAGAGGTGGATGTATAGAACATATTTTTAACCCACTCCGTGATAGGAAGAGAAGTTCTTTCCATGATATGCTGTTCCTTTGTGAGAGGCTCTACCTGGAGGAGTGCTGTGCACACTTCAAGTAGCTGTTGTTCTATGGAGGTATGTTGGGTTTCTGTCCCTTTCCAGATCTGGGACCTAAATCTTAAGGGTACCCTCTCCTTCTGGGTACCCTTAGATCTGGGACCTAAATCTTAAGGGTACCCAACCCATACCTTCTGGAGTCACAGGCATGTCTAACTCAAATGGTAGCCCTTCAAGAGATGTTCACTAATATTTTTGTCTTTTCAAAGGTGGCTTGCTGACCTGATCCCTCCATGTGCCCTTTCTTTACCAGATGGTATAAGTGATAGAAGCACTGTGCCAGGTGGGGAATAAAAGTTCTCCAAAATCCCCATTTCTCTACTTTGTTCACATTTTTAGGGACTTAGTAGGCTTCCGTCTTATCAATCAAACTTCTGGGACAACACAGTGTTACCCAATCAAATGATTGCCAAAAATGTTGCAGAAGTGCCTGGGTCTTAGATTTTCTGTGGGTTCACTGCCCATCCCTTCCCTCACAGATGTTCCATCTAAGTCTGCAGAGTATCCTAGACAGAGGCAAGTCTTCACATGTCAACATTATATCATCAGTGTAATGGATCATTTTACTATGTGGAGAAGGAGAGCAGGGGCAGATCTTTGGCTACCATCCCATGACATATTTTGCAGCTACATTGGCAACTATAGAAAAATACTCAAAAGGTCTCTTTTTGCCCCTCTGTGTGAAGGCAAATTGATCTTGTGACTCAGCACCTAGGGCATGCTGACAAAAGTGCTTGCTAAGTCCAGGAAGCATGATACACTGGTAAAACTGTGGTCAAGGTATCTAAGATGGTGACATTGTTGGACACTGCTGTATTAATAAGAGGCATTACCTTATTCAATTCTTGATAATCCAAGGTTATCTACCATGAGTCATCTGGCTTTTTTATTGGCCACACTGGACTGTTGAGAAAGTACCATGGGAAGGACATAAAATACCCAATTGGTGTAGTTCTTAAATAGTTCCTTCTATTTCCTTATGCTTCCCCACACTCTCACCAGGCAAGTTATATTATTATGCAGATACCACTCTTTGAGGAGGCAATAGACTTATTGGTTCCCATTGGCATTACCCCTCTGCACTGCGCTGATTACTCTGACCTGGAGGTGGAATTCTCCAGTCAAGGTTTGCAGAGTTTGATCTTGCAGGATACCAAAGTTTATTATGTTCTCTAGCATTAGAGAGTTGAAAATCTCGTATTCTCACGGGGGAAGAAGACCCAATTTACAGTGTCAAAGGGACTTTCCTAACCAGAACCTCCTGCTCTGTAATCATTGATGGTGCTAAAGGGGCCAGAAAACTTCTGAGGGTTACCATGTATTAGAGTACATTTAGCTTCACTATCAACCAGATCCAACACCCTTTGTTTGTTTCCGGGGGACCAGTGAATAGTTAGCTCAATTGTCTCATTCTTGGCTTATACTAGGGCATGGGAGGCACCTACCCCAAATGGAACTATAGCTGGAGCAGGTAAGGCATTAGGGACACCAGTAGAAGCAAGCAGGATGAATCTAAACTGTTGTTAAGGTTTTAAGGCTTTCCACAAGCTAATCAACATAGCTGGTTGCCCATTTATTTTTTCAGGTGGGGTTCTGGCAATATGCAAGTCAAACCATATTTGCATCTGGATTACTTTTATTGAACTATTAATAGCCACTGGGATAGCGTTTTGGTTTGTTTAGTTTTCTTTCTATTTTGTGTTTTTCACACAACCTACATTCATTCCCAGAATTTGTCAGTTTTCTTCTGATCAGCTATGGATTGCCCAACATCATAAATATCTTGTCCCGTGACTAGGTTTGGCATGGAGATCAGAGTCCTATATAGGTTCTGGAGGTGGACTGCAGTATCTTGAATTTCACTTCTGCAATAAATGTGGCCTAATCAGGGCCTTCAGAGATGGAACACAGATGGTCTGTCTCCTTCCCAACTCCCTAGGAAGTTGTTGTACCTCCTCCATAGATTTCCAAGATCTTATGTGCCCAGGGATATCCCCCTCATTGGGCCAAACCTCCCTGTAGGTTACAATAATCCAATCTGTAAAGGGGTGTGCACCTTGAATCCCCCAAGTGTCAAGAAAGCACTGCCAGAGGGCAGTGTGTGGTAACATTGCCCAGTTTCTCTGCTTCTTGCCAGTCAGAGAAATTCCATGGATTCCATGTCCTTCTCTCTTCCTCCATCCCATAGCCACACTACCATTCCTGGATACCCTCTCTGGCCTTTTGCTGGAACTTGGCAATATATGAATAAGTTCAGTAGGAGTATATTCTCTCATCATGAACATACCCTGAATGATGGACTACCCCACTGGCTTGAGTTGTTCTTGCTGTGCTTTTGCTTTCCTTTGAATTGGAGGTTAGAGGGCACATTTTCTCTGTTTCACTGTCAGTCGTAACTTCTTCTTTTTCTCTCTCCTGCTTTCCCAGGGATTCCACCTTTAGGTGTCTCAATCAGGCTTTGTCACAAGCACTTAGACTTTAATCTGTGGTAGCTTGAGCCCTTCTAGCTCTGCAAAATGGCATATTAAAGTCTTCAATTCATTACCCTGCTCATTCTTTAAATTTCTTTTAAAAAATTATAGATATATATGTATGAAGATAAATTGTATAAAATATTTTCAGAATTTTAGTATACTATGTACTTTATTAATTTATTTATATAAATAAATTCAAATTTATATAAAATGGAATATCAGCATATTAAATAGATAAAGTGAATAGCTTAATATCAATAAAAGTAAGAACAACTAAAACATGGCAATCAAACTGACAAAAGATTTCTCATCAGCAAATTTACAGGTTGAGTTTAAAAAAAAATCTACCTTCATTATGTCTATGAGAGCATCCCTAAAACATGATGATATAAAATGATTGTAAATAAATAGAAAAATATGCTGTGATAATCACAAAATATATAAGTAGCAGTTTAAAACTCAGAATAATAGGTCTCTAACAAAACAGAACAAATCAAGAATATTGGGATGAGCAAGGAAAGATTGACAAAGAAGTCCTTTTAAGTTGAAGTCTTATCTCCCTCAAATTTATATATTCTCATAAAATATAAATCCAAAATCTGGCATATTTTTAAGGAGAAATTTGAACATAACTCTCTCAGAAAGAAATTGAACAAAAATGTGAAAATATTAGTATTAAAGAGGGAAATTCATAGCAATACAGACCTATCTCAAGAAATAAGAAAAAGCTCAAATTAACAGTCTAATATACACTTAAAAGAACTAAAAAAGAATAGCAAATGAAGCCCAAAGTGAGTAGAAGGAAGAAAATAATAAAGATCAGAGCATAAATAAATGAAATAGAATCTAGAAAAACAACACAAAAGATTAATGAAACCAAGAGTTGCAATTTAGATGGATAAACAAAATTGATAAACCCTTAACCTGACTCACTGAAGCAAAAAGAGGACTCAAAAAAAAGTAAAATCAGAAATGGAAGAGAAGTAATTATGGATGCCACAGGAATACAAAGAATCATAAAAAGATATTATGAGCAATTATATGCCAACAAATTGGACAATTTGGAACAAATGGATACATTCCTAGAAACATATAATATCCCAAGACTGAGTCAAGAAGAAACAGAAATTCTTATCCAACTGACTACCACCAACAAAATTAAATCAGTTATCAATGCGCCCTTCCCCCAAAAAGGCCCAGACCAGATGACTTCATAAATTAATTTTAGCAAACATTCAAAAATAATTAATACCTATTTTTCTCAAACTAGTCCAAAAAATTCAAGAAGAGGAAAGTCTCCCTAATGCCTTTTATGTGCCACCTGCCATTACTTTAATTCCAAAATCAAACAAAGACATTATAATAAAAGAAAACCATAGGATGAACAATGATGCAAAAATCCTTGACAAAATATTAGCAAACAAAATTCAGCAATACATTAAAAATGTCATACACCATGATCAAGTTGTATTTATTCCTGAGATACAAGATTGGTACAATATCCACAAATCAATTAATGTGATACACCACATTAACAAATCGAAAGATGAAAACCATATTATCATATCAATGGATGTAGAAAATGATTTCAATTAAATTCAGCATTCATTTATGATAAAAATTCTCAGAAAAGTGGGAATAGAGGAACATATCTCAACATAATAAAGGCCACATATGACAAACCTAGAGCTAATATCATACTCATGGGGAAAGGCTAGAAGCATTTTTCTTAAGATCAGGAACAAGACAAGGATGCCCACTTTTACCACTCCTCTTCAACATTGTATTGGAAGTTGTAGCCAATCTTGAGAAAGAAGAACAAAGTTGAAGGTATCATACTACCTATTATCAAACTATACTACAAAACTATAGTAGTCAAAACAACATGGTACTGGCATAAAACAGATACATCGATCAACTGAACAGAATAGAGAGCCCAGAAATAAATCTACATCTATATACTCATTTAATACATGGCAGAGGAAGTAAGAATATACAATAGGGTAAAGACAGTCTCTTCAATAAATGGTGTTGGGAAAATGGTGTTAGACAGATACATGCAAAATAAATGAAACTAAACCACCTTCTTATACTATATACAAGAACAGACAATCAAAATGAATTATAGACTTATATGTAAGACCCCAAAACATAAAACTTATTGAAGAACACGTAATCTCTCTAATATTGCTACTAGTAATTTATTTTTGGATATATCTCATCAGCCAAGGGAAACAAAAGAAAAAAATAAACAACTGGTATTACATTAACTAAAAAAGGTTTTGTACAGAAAAGAAAACCATCAACAAAAGAAAAAGACAACTTACTGAATGGGAGAAGATATTTGCTTATGATACATGTGATAATGTGTTAATAGCCAAAATGTATAAAGAACTCATACAATTGAAAAACAAAAACAAACAAACAAACAAAAAAACAAAATAATCCAATTAAAAAATAGGCAGAAGACCTGAATAGATATATCTCCAAAGAGGAAATATGAATGGTCAATAGACATAAAAAAATACTCAAGATCACTATTCATCAGAGAAATGCAAATTAAAATCACAATGAGAGATGACCTCACACCTGTCAGAATGGTTATTATTAATAAATCAAAGAACAACAAGTGTTGGCAGGGATGTGGAGAAAAGAGAACCCTCATACACTGTTGGTGGGATTGCAAACTAGTACAGTCACTATGGAAAACAGTCTGGAGTTTCCTCACAAAAATTAAAAATGGATCTACCTTTAGACCCAGCTATTGCACTTCTGGGTATTTGTCCAAGGAAAACCAAAACAATAATTCATAAAGATCTATGCATTCCAATATTCATGGTAGCACGATTTATAATAGTCAAGATATGAAGTCAACCTAAATGCCCATCAACAGATAATTAGATAAAAAAGTTATGGTTCATATATACAATGAACTATATTACTCAGCCACAAGAAAATGAAATCCTACCATTTGCAATGTCATGAATGAACCTAAAGGTTATTATGCTGAATGAAATAAGTCAGACAGAGAAAGATAAATACCATATGATTTCACTTATATGTGAAATCTAAAAAACAAAAAGAATAAACTAATCAAAAACAGACTCACAAATATAGAGGACAATCTGGTGACAACCATGGGAGGGGGGCTGGGAGAAAGCAGTGAAGGGTAAAGAAGTACAAATTAGTAGTTGATAGATCACAGGGATGGGGAGCATGGCATAGGGAATGCAATCAGCATTAATGTAATGGCTAGGTGTAGAGCCAGAGGGACGATAGAGTAATCATGGAGATCATTTCAAAAACTATATAAATGTCTAACTGATGTACTGTATACTTGACATTAACAATAAAATAAAATGCAAAATATTAATATTAAATCAATGTTAATATTTTATTCATTAAAAAAATATCTTGCTATTCTCAGAATTTTCTAGATAATAAAGGACAGTTAAGTAATTAATGAGTACTTAAGAAAAATCATCTTAACTTTCCTTCTATGAAAAAAATTCAATTAAAATATAATGTTATGAAAGTATATATCTAAACCAAATATTAAAAAGCTGTATATCTAAAACAAAAGAAGAAAATCTCTGCTCAATAAGGAAGATAAGTCAAAACATTTTCACAGGTTAAATATGGTCTTAAATTTTTAAAAATAAGTTTATTTTTTTTTCTTTGAGGACACAATTTATTATGAAACCATCAACTTCATAAAATGTTTTTGGTTGATCTGCCCCAGGAGGAAGAGAGTTAGATTGAGTTTCCATGCTAGTTTCTTTGAGAGGTAGTTATGGGAACTTCTGGCAGGGGGAAAGAGAGAGACAGGGATTAGAAGGGCCTATTGGTGCTTTCTGGGATTGAAGTTCAATCCCACTGGGGACCTTTGGGACAAAGTCGTGATCCTGCCTCTGAGATGTCTTCTGAGAGGCATGAATGTTCATTCATCTTTTTCGAGGGCTATTCCTAGGCTGATAAATTCTAGCATTTATGGACTGCCAGGTATAAAGACAGAGAATTTTCTGGTGGAGAAACTCTTATGCAAAGAGCTGTAAGTGTTCATGGTAAGATACTCCGGTATGTGAAAGACCTGTGCATGCCGAGGTAATAAGCCAGGGCACTGAGAGCACCTTCAACAGGTATATCTGTTTTTGAAACTTTATTTACATTTAGATAAATAATATTATACTACTCAAAGCATTCACAACTTACTCAACGAGTCGACTGATTTTGACTTCAAAGAGCCATTGACTTCAAAATATAATTAACTAACCTAATTCGCTGTGAATTGACTGTCATTTATGTATGTATACATCATTCTTCATTATTGTATAAGACAATAAGTGTTAAAATTTAGAAGCAAATTTTTCTAGTGATTTTTTTTATACTTACGATTGTCTGCATAAATGGACAAATAAAGTAACAAGAAAAGATTTTGTATTTGTTGCTACCTAGCACCAAAAATTTGTTTCTGTGTTCTCCAAGGCTTTGATAGCCATTACTGCTATCCCAGTTACTTTCCTCTCTATGTCATGAAGAGTTAACAGGTTTGACTTCCTTAACAACAACAAAAATTACTTAAATTAATGAAGGTGTAAGAATAAAGGGTAAATATATCTTTTAGATATTATCTACTATATTCTATCTCATAACAAATATTGGACACTCATGAATGTTTATTTGAATTCCATAAATAAGTTTCAGTAGAAACTTTATTTCAGTTCTATTTTATGCTCTGAAAAGATACTTATATTTATCCAAGAAATTAAAATAAATATAATCCATGTTTAGGTTTAAATAACTACTTATTAGTGATGAGTATTTATTGTTTTTAAATGTGTAGTAATAAAAATATTTTAGTAGAGAAAAGGGCTTAAACAAAGTAACTCATATGTATATGATATAACATACATATCTCATATAACAATTTTAAACTAATGCTTCATCTTAAATCATAAGATAACTATACATTTTTGGCTTGCTCCCTAAATTTCATGCAATATCCCTGTGAAGTCCTTAAAATCATAAACTTTTACTTTGATGGTTTCATTCTCTACCCCATCCCACCTTTAAATAGTTGTTTATTGGCACTGGGTTGGAAAAGGTGATAGAGTTAGCGTTCACAGACAACACCATGCACCAATGTCACACGGGAGGTAACAGTGATGGGAAAGAGCAGCCTGGAGCCCAGGATGAGGCCCCCTTTTCAAGAATGTGGGTGAGGGCAGGGCCTGGAGTGTTGACCCGGCAGCCTTGGAACACCTCTGCTTAGTAGGCATGGTTAGATGCGAAGAGGGACTGGCTGGCTGCAGCCCAGCCTGACCACTTGGGGTGTACTTTCCTTGCCAGGCAAGGTTATTGGCCACTGCTTGCTTGACATAATCCTCCTGGGCAGCCTTCGGGTTCTCCTTCTTTCTACCCTAGGTCTTCAGGGCAGAGGCCTGCAGGGCTCCGCCATAGAGAAAGGTCAGGGCCCATGGCTTCAGCAGGGGGCACTTGTTGATTGCATTCAGGTTGATGGATGCCTCCTTCTCACTCTGACCTCAAGATAGGAAAGTGATCCCAGGGACAGTGTGGGGTACTGTGCGGCATAGCACTGTGACAGTTGCCACTGCAATCTCCCCGTTAGAAAATTTCTGGGTGCAGGCATGGCCTGGGGCTTCAGCAAGGTGCCTTCCAGATAGATGTGATGGTCACTCAGAGCCATGTAGACAGCAGCCAGTACCTTTTTAGTTACATACTGACAGCGCATCAAGTCATAGTCCCCATTGGGGAGGATCTCAGGCTCCACCATAGGCATGGTGCCATTCTGCTGGCAGAATCTGGCATAACGAGCCTGCACATTGGCGTTTTCCATAATGGCAAGGACTGAGGGTGTGTGTGTTTCCCAAACTTCAGCACACAGCGCCACTTGGCAAAGTCAGCTCCATCCTACTTGTACTGGGCACAACACTCAGACAGCCCATTTAATCCTTGGGTTGTTGTCTTGCCGTTTGTTCCTGCCAAGGGTACCACACTCCTGCCTACCTTGATACCCATAACACCGCCCTTGATAACTTGGAGGAAAGGACGTCCATCATCTGCCTTCTTATAAAGCATCTCATGTGAGAAGATGACACTCCAATGCAGGGATTCATGCGGTCGTCTGCTGTCAGCAGCAGCTGGTGGTAGAAGCGATGGTTCTCCTCCATGTTCTCAGTGACAACGGACCGCTTGGCAATCAATGCTCCCTGTGGACTCATCTGCAGCCAAGATTCCTTGCCTGGAGCCACGATGTGCTGAGCACTATCAGACAGCTCTTTCTTCTGCTTCGCGGTCAGGTCTGGGTATTGGCAGGGCATGGTGCCAATCAGTTCCTGGCACTACAGAGGAGCTGGTTTGCTCGGTGAAGTGGTGGAGGGTAGTGTGCTGGTGAGTGGATTGAGGAAACCAATGCAGCAGTCGTCACCAGTAACCTTGATGATTTCATTCTTGATTAAAGTTTTTTTTCTCCCAGCAGAGAAAAAAAAAATCTAAATTTGTCTTCTGACTGTAACATTTCTGCTAAATGTGGTGAGGAAAACATAATTTAAATTTTAAATTCATTTTAATTTTATTACTAAATACTCTTTAGGGAAAACATTTTTTTCTGTCAAGATAATTAATAATTTTAAATGATGATCTCAATATGTATTTGCCTGCAAGAAAATATATAATAAAAAAGGGAAAACAAAAATTGTCTATTTCTAGATGTGATATTCTCCATGTATCTACTGGGAATGTGACTATGTTAATATTCAAAATTAAACATAAAAGATACATATCCTTTTTGTAAAGTCAGTCCCTGAGATAATAGCCTATTAATATGGAAAATAAATAAAATATATTGCTTCAATTTGCTTAACCAGTTTCAAATTTGTTTTTCAGACTTGTAGCTAGATACTCCTGACACAAGTGTTTTACTTTGTGCCCTTTCATGTCTATATTTCTAAAATGTATATTAAGTGACTATTCTCTGTAATGGATTACTTTGCCTTTCTTGTAAGATATTAAGTGTTTTGAGGAGGAGGGAAACAAAACAGTGAAGTGCATGAAGTGTGTACTAAGTAAACTCAAGCACTCAGTGTGTGTTATTATTTTATTTATAACCAATAGCACAAAGTGTGTGGCAAATTCTTCCTACACCTCTTATATTGTTTGTTTTGTTTTGCTTTTTGATTGAATGGGGAACTGTCTTTTCTGGTTGGGGAATGAATGTTAATGTTGAAAGTTTTATTCTTAGGTGATTAAAATATTCACAGATGTCATGGGTGGATGAATGAGTGGTAGGTGATAAGACAGAGTGGAGAAGAATGTGGGAGTCATTGATATCAAACCAGCCTACAGAAATAATTCATCTGAGAAAAGCATGAAAGTAATTTAATAATGAAACATAATTTAGAATTGGGTAGAAAGCAACCTTTAAATGAAAATATAAGTTATATTAGAATAAAACTGAGTTATTTGTAAAACTGTATA
Source organism: Macroglossus sobrinus (assembly GCA_004027375.1). Taxonomy (NCBI): domain Eukaryota; kingdom Metazoa; phylum Chordata; class Mammalia; order Chiroptera; family Pteropodidae; genus Macroglossus; species Macroglossus sobrinus. Next base: position 248,899 of record PVKZ01000421.1, on the reverse strand, counting down.
AGTATTACATTTAAAAAGCCGTGTTGAGAATTAGTGTGGCATAGTTAAAGGGAAAAAACTATCATGTTACATCTTACTGGATTTGAATCCTGATTTTTCCACTTACAAGGTAGTTGAAATTACCTGAACTATTCAAATAATCTATAATTCCTATTCACATGTACAATATGTATACTATTATACTCTTCAGGAATAGCCTAAGAATTAAATGAGATAATGAAATGTAAAGTTCACATAACTGAGGTGATTCATAGAAAGTGCTCCCTATCTTCATTGTTTTTAACAATGTATTTTAATAATAGCATAATTACTTTTTTTTAGTAGGGAACTCTCCTTCAATATGTAGACACTATGTCTGCTTATAACCTTTAAGTTTTAGCCATACAGTCATTACTAAAAGGTGGATGTAGAAAAAATAAAAAGAACTTTATTGCTGTACTTATAAAATTAAAGTTCTCTGAAGCTAAACTTTATAGTACATTAATTTCATATTCTTCTAAAGCCAGTTGCAGAATGCCTGCAAGTTCAATAGCCAACCACATACTTAAATGCAATGCCCTTTATACTTAAATGTGATGCTTTAACATGAATTGAGAAACATTTTAATCAGTGACGTAAACATTGGACACTGTTATATTGGTTTGGTTAAAGTGGTTCAGAAATTAATTATTTTTAAAATTTATTGTTTTTTTTGCAATACTATTCAGGAATGTAGATTGCTATGCTGTCATAGAGAAGGAGTCAAAATATTTTTATACTTTGTTATCATTCTTTGCTTCATTAAATTCTATAACCTGCCTGAGAGGAACATGGCTTTGAAGGGCAATGCTGCAGCAGATCCTAAGTTGGAGCTTGTTGTTGGAGGCCCTCAGCTAATTGCAGGTGAAAGTCAAATGAGAGATCTTAACAGTGCTCCTCCAGTGTTGACACAGAATTATCCCAAGCAGTGAATTATGAGAGTGGTGGATAACTGTTTCATTACTTACTTAGTAATTTTTATGCCTTAAGGTAGGAGTAAACAAAGACATCTCTTTAAGTATCATTATACTGCATTAGTATGCATAGATAACATTGTATAATGATACAAAAAATATTATTTTATATCTCCTTTACTCCATTAATTAATATTAATTCCCTTTTTGGAAAAGGTTTGACCATGCCCCAGTCTGCAAACACCAATATCAAGGTTTACCAACTAGTTTATAAGAATTTATAGAATTAATTGGTATCAAAAGATTATGCCTAAAATCCTGGTGTAAATAATATTCAAAGTAGGCTGTTGTATGTGAAAGATGCATACTGTTTATGAGAGCATTTTCTGGTTAATATTTATGTTCCCCAGTGCAAGGAGATTATCTAATACTTAGGAAAAAATTAGTTAATGTTTATTAAAATAATGAAATGATTTATAAACTGTCTTGTAAACCAATTTATAGTTATTAACTTATAGACTATTCTAGAAGTAAAAGACATATGTAAGTAAAACCAGTTTTCACATGGAGTACAGCATTACTGAAATAAACTGCATTTAAATTTTCTAGTATATGGTTGAAATTTTTAATAAAATATATGACAAGTTATATTATAATGTATCTGCCCACCTCATTATTTGTTCCACTTCCTCTTATGATTATTTTTATTCTAAGCATCTATTAATGGCTTACATATGATAATTAGTATTTGTTGAATAAATAAATGCCGATGAGTGGAGTAAAACACAAGAGTGCAAAGAGAAGGCTAATTCTTTCACTTTGGGCCAGAGGCTCACAGGGATTATTGTGACTTTTTCTCCATCTGAAAGACACATGTAACAGATGGTTTTCTATATTTGCAAGACAGTTGAATATTCAGTTAAAACATGACTTTGGAGAAAGTATGAAAGTAAAGTATGAAATGTTATGAGTTTAATAATTTTTAAGAATAACTTTGAAGGCATTTTTCAATCATTAAATCATATTCCAAATTTAATGTTAGGACATTAAATTTTTATGAGGGCCTCATGTCACTTACTTAATTCCTGTTTTCAAAAAAAAGTGAGTCTGCTCAAGAGGAGGCATATGACCTCTAGTATTATTATTATTTTTTTATAGGGGAAAAAACCTGACAATAATAAAGATAAATCTAAATTATTAATACTTAATGCGATATTTTGAGATGCCTTACTTACTATTTCATTGTCCTGTGGCTAAATGGCACATTCCACTGGTGACAGGAATAATTTAAATAACATATTTCTTGCTTTAAGAATCTTACAATCTGAGTAGTAAATTTATTTCTTTTATCGATTTGTTATCTTTGTTAGTGACAGAAACCCAGGCCCTGCGTTTGTGCCTCAGGTACATGCTCTAACAGAAGCTTTACTGCATGGAAACGTGTTTTTCTTGATCTAAAATGTTCCTGCAGACAATTGCTACTGCAGAAGCAGCCACTCTGATTTGCACTGACTTTCAATGATATTTCCTGAGGGCATTCAAGATCCTAAATGCAGTTTCTCTTATCTAAGAATCTGCAAGTTTGTAGACATTAGCTTACTGAACATTTCTGCCATTGGTAGATATTATTGACCTGTATTTGATATTCTTTTATAATGCTCTCCTATTGAGAAAATCTAAGTAAGTGAAAAAACACCATGGGACTTTCTTGGTACATAAGTTCCATTTTAAAGATGCCAAAGTTGAAGCATATACTTAGATGTTAAGTGTATTAGATAAAATTACCTTGAGAATTAATAGTGCAAATTAAAATTACATTCCATAAGAATTCAAAATCAAACATAGCAATAAAATACATTTAGCTATTTTAATGAAATGCTTGGGCTCATACATGAACTAAGAGTTTAAATGTTCCTTCTCTGTTTTCTATTGCTGCTATAAGAAATTATCACAAACTTGGTGGCTTAAATGACACAAATGTATTTTCTTACAATTCCGGAGTTCAGAAGTCCCAAAGCAATTTCACTGGGCTAGTGACAGAACTCGTTCCTTGTGGAAGTTCTGAGGGGAGAATCTTGTTGGTCTTTCCTGGCTTCCAGAGCTGCACTGCTTACATTCTTTGGCTTGCCCCATCCTCTATCTTCGTGGACAGTAGAGTTATATCTTCAAATCTCTCTCTGATGCTGTTTTTACATCCCCCTCTGTCTATCTGACCAATCACTTACCTCTTATGAAGATCCCTATGATTACATCAGAACCACTATATAATCCAGGATAAAGTCCTATTCCAATGATCCTTAACTTAATCACACTGAAAGTTTTTTTTTGGTTATATAATGTAAAATAATGTGTTAGTATTCACAGTAGAATTATGCTTATTTAGATTAAAGAATCATAATGATTAAAACTCTGTCTCAATAACATTTGACTTTTATTCATTGCTTGACTTTTACTTATTAGATGTTTATTTTAGTGACATCATATAATTATTAACAATAGTATTGTCTAGTTTTTCAACATATTGCATAAAGCCTTACTTTAGAGAAATGTTTAAGATGTTAAGTATTTATAATTAGATGACAAGGTATCATTTTTCTCAATCTTGGCTTCAGAACTACACTTAAATCTTTGGTTTGTTCTTAGCAGATATATAACCATCGGTGATTTGCTTACCATTTAGACTTTTAGCTCCTCATCTTTTTTGCTTCATGGTAATGTCCTGTGTATAAAGTTGTTTGAAAAAATTGTAGTGGAAGGAATATAGTAAACTGATAGAAGAACACCAGAAAAGATAATAAGAAGCATGTCTTTAGAAAAGTAAAGAAGAGCATTTTAATTAGTTTGTCTTTAGGGATAATAAGGTCCTTATTCGTGGAGCTGTTTCCTTTCGGAAACTTAGAACATTATACCTCCTGTCTCCTTCTTCCCATCTCCAACCTTTTGCTTTAGGGTTTTCAAGAATGGTAATTCTACACTTGTTTTAAACTATAAAAAAATTACTAATATTGTTCAAGTATGCAAAATGTGTTTACATACATAACCATATGTTTATATTTTCTGATGTAATTTCTTTTCTGTATTTCTTTCTTTTTATCTGGGATTATTTTTCTCTGTCTGAAGAACTCCTTTCAGTGATCTTTTAAAATGCAAGTCTGATATTTTAAATTTAATTTTTAAACTCGTTTTTATTTTTAAATTATCTTTTTGCCAGTTGTGGGATTCTAGTTTGGCAGTTCCCATCATGTTCTTGTTTCCATTATTTCTGTTCAGAGTCAGCTATCAGTGTTATTGTTGCATTTTAGTGATAATGTGTGTTTTTTCCCTCTTCTTTTAAGATTTTTTATATTGGCTTAAAATAATTTGTCTGTGATACGTAAATATATATATACACACACACACACACACACACACACACACACACACACACACACATATACGTGTGTGTGTGTGTGTGTGTGGGTGTGTGGGTGTGGGTGTGTGGGTGTGTGCTTGTTTGTGATGGGTTACATTATATTTATTCTACGTTGGGTTTACTGCACTTAAATTTTCCAGCTTACTGCATTTAATCAAATATTACTGTTAAAGATTCTAGAGTTTCTGTCTGCTGATTACATTACCTCAGACATCTTGGAGACTGATTCTATTGTTCTCTTGTTTACTGGACATACAGCTCTGTCTACTTTAAAACGACAATTTTGGATTTATTGTTGGATCTTATGAATGGAAAAAGTGCAGAGATATGATTTGATCTTCTGTCAGAGAGTCTACCAGTTCCTTTGCTAAGATGATAGAGTAAAAGAATGATGCATTTAATTGAATCATGGACTGAATTTTGTTGACTCATTGCAGTTTTGATAAAACTGAATCTATCTTTGGTTAATTCCTGTTTCCAGGGCAATTTCCAGCCTGGTGAATCTTTTTCTCCCTTGCCCAGAGAGTCTGAAAATTTTGATTATATTTTACAAACGTTCTCAGCATAGTTTTTTAGCTCAGCTCTATACATCTCTATAATTTGGAAACATCTTATAGTGAACATATAGTTATGTGTTTGAATCCTATGTGTCTTCAGTTATATTTTGATGTATTTTTCTTAAGAGGTATTCTAACAGAAGCCAAGAATAGATCCTCAGACTCTAACTCTCTCTAGGTCATGTGTATCCTCAGACATTGTATTAGTTACCATGCTTTTTGATGCAAATGGAGATCAAACAACAGTAAATTAAATGACGAAGTATATATTTAATTTAACCTATAAAAGGAAGTCTACAGGTAAAGGTAGTTAATTCATCTTCAAGGTTCTATAGTACTTTATAATTTTATTATTTCATGCTCAAAATATCAACCAATATCTCACATCATTACAGTAACTTCATATATTATTTCATTATATAGTTGTGTCCAAAGATAAAAAAAGAGTAAGAAAGTTTTTTAGCCAGTCAGCGGGCCTTCTCTTATTTTAAAGATTTTTTTCTTGTGTCAATTGGCCTTTGCTGAAAAAAAAAATACTCTCCAATAATTTGTATGTTGAAGCAACAACCATTTATTTGCTCACAAATATATGGATAGCAAATAGCAACTTGAGTGGGGCTAACCTTGCAGGACTTGTGTTTAACTCATCTGGTTGTCAATTGAGCTTACATCTGTAGTCAGCTGGCAGTCTATGGTGCTATACACATATATGATTATTGGCTGGCTCTTAAAAGGGTTAATAGAAGTCATTGGGCCACTTATGTCCAGCAGGTTATTTTGAGACTTCACGCAGAGGTGGTCATAGAGTTTCAAAGAGCAGCAAAAATGTCAGGCCCAATACACGGTATGTTTCATATCTCTGCTTTTGTCACGAATACTATTATACCTTTTGCCAAAGCAAATTCCATGGCCAACCCCAGGTTTAAAAAATTTAGAAATAGAGATCTCTTAATGTAAAGTGCTGCAAAGTTAAATAACATAAAACATGTGCATACTATAATAGCAGCAATCTTTATAATGTACTATACTTACCATGTTTATGCCTAAACCAATTATGTCAAAGGTAATGAAATTACCATGATTGGCTTAGAAAAATATGAGTCCTTCTAATACTTGACCAGAGTTGGCATTATTTTACCACGAGTAAAAAAATTTGAATTGGAAAAAGGGCCTACTCTATTTGTCCTTCTCTGAACGTGCAAGGGGCATGTGACCCAATAAATCATTTAAAAACTTTTATCCAAAAATTTTTATCTTAGGCATAGAAACAGATATTATATTTGGATGTGAAAATCTCCTATGATGAAATCCTAAATATGCTGTCAATTATTTCCTCTCACCTTGATTTCAGCTTTTCCTACTATGCTTCAAACTATTCTATAACAAACAGTAAACATCAATAATCCAATATCTGTTGCTTTCCGTAAGGAATCTTTCTGAGACATTCCTTAACTGAATGTTCTATCTTTATTTTTCTTAGTACCTGACTGTTAAATCTTACTGTTCATTCTTTTTTAATTAAACAGTTAATACAATTTTAAAATATTTACAACCCACCCTTTAAGCAGCATGCAGATTTATGTGTTTTACAGATAATCTAATTATTAGATGTTTAAGAGAGTTACTTTAGTGTTAAAAATAAATATATAAAAGGGCGATATAGACTGCTAATGTTAGTCTGTTAAGAAATAAGTACTAAGATCAATTTAATTTTGTACACCAAGATCCATAAGACAAGACAGAGCAAATTGTACTTTTCCTTTTTACCTATTTTACATTATATTCAAAACAGTAGCTAGAATTTCAGCTAAAATTATTAATATTAAAGGTGCATTATCCTTACTTAAGCTGAAGTGTTTTATTTATGAAACAGATCATTGTTTCAAAAATCCTATTTCAGAAGACAAGTTCAATCCTATTTACAGTGACTACTACTCTGACTATATAATTATAACTTATACAATAATTAAAATGTTCAAATTGGTTTTATTCTCTTTTAAATTGTAATGAAGCTTTATGGGTAGCTATAATTAACCTCTGCTAATATTAATTATGCACATTTAGGAATCTTGAAATTGCTGACCGTGCAGTTCTCTTAAAGACACATGAGGCAGCATGGATTAAAAACTGTAAACAGTCAGACTTGCTGCCACAGTATCTGTGATGAGGAAAAATAGATAGTTGCTAGCAATGACATGCAAAGAAAGGTACTTCCTTTCTTGTTCATTATGAATTATTTCATTTGTTCCCCCATTAGGTATACGAAAGCCATAAATGATGTCATACAATTTTATCTAAACTAGCTCAGGCTCTCAAATACTTAAGCTACCAAGCCAATCTGTAAAAGGTGGATGACATTGTTTAATTTTTTCTCTAGCTGCCACATTTTAGTCTTCTCCAAGGTTAGCCAAAAAAATCCAGCAAGATTCTGCTCCAGATGAGACCATAATGGAGACTAGACCTTCATGGAGTGGCATTGTGTTTAAAATATCTATCAAGGCATATGCACATCTGTCTCTCATTTCTTCCCCTTCTAAGTATCTTTGTTACATGTATTCCTAGAGTGCTTTTTTTCTGTGGTCCTAATAAGGTCCCTGGTTTTTCATTTACTAATATCTAAGATAGAATCACAATAGGAAGTACATATGCATAGTGTAGCAGTGGAACAACATGTAGCTTAAATATATAACCGCACTATTATTTCAGAATTGATGTAAGAATGACAGTTCCCCACTGTATTTTGAACATGAACACTGAATTCTTTTGCTTGTATTCCTTCCTTATTCTCCTTCCTCACTACTCCTAATAACTATTTCACTCAACTCATTTAATTACCATAAATAGGCTACAAACTACCATCTTTAGGAGTTGCACAAAGACCAGGAAACAACTATAGGAAGTATTAATATACAAACTTCACTCTGAAAAATTCAGTTCAACTCAAACAAACTCCAACCTTAGGCACTTAACCCCAATCCATCTTAAAGAAATTTAAAATTTTACTTTTTCAAGATTAGCAACTCCAATAGTTAGAGGGCATTAATAAGTGTCAAATATTGAGGAATTTCTTATCATTATGGGTCAATATTTCACATTTACTTCTCTACTTGCTTCTTTTAGAAGACTTGTGTTCTTTCTATATTTTAGGATCTGCAATTGTCTCTTTCCTCAGGCAGTTCTTGATACCAATCACTAAGTCTGAAACTATGCAAGGTCTTGCCCTGTTGACATAATAGGCTGTCGCTGTTATATATATATATATACAACACATGTCTGTCTGTCTGTCTGTGTGTGTATATATATATATATATATATATATATATATATATATATATATACACATGTATGCATATACTCATATGTGTATATAAATACATATATGACATATATATACATATATATATATATATACAGTATGTGTATATGTAGATCTCTATTTTTTTTATACCTGTGTGTATATACATATATGGATATACATTAATAAGAACATCATATTTCTGAATCAGAGAACAGATTTTTTATTTAGTCACAGAGCAGTCTTAGTAGCACTGATTCCCCATGCTGCAGTTCTCCACAGGACAATGCAGTGACAGTAAAATGCCACTGTGCATGCAGGGGTTGCACCAGAGGAAACGGATCCTGGAGCATATGTAGAGTAGCTGGTACACCTGGCCAGTTTTTCAGCTGGAGATAGAGTGAGGGAGTTCTTTGTTCAGGATATAAACAAATCCTCTCTGCGGAAGGATGGAGATGGGTGGGAGGAAAAGGTTTCAGACCTCTCTTTCACCAGCCTGAAATGTAAACAAATCACTCAGGATTCATTGTCCTTAAAATGAAAGCAAATAGATTTGAAGGAGAGAATATTTCACACTCCTTTTGAGCTTCAAAGGCATATTTGCCATGCAATCCTCCTTAAATCCAAGTACCAGTGCTTTTTGCTCCGAAACTTCTGACTGTTCAGAAACATGAAAAAGTTCATGAAGCATTGTTTCCCAACACCAGGCAGGGTAAAGTGGTTTTATGACTATTTAGTAATTATGAACTCTGAACTCCAAAAGATCACTCTCTTCTAACCAATGCCCTTAAATTACCATCATTCTCTTCCCTCCTATTACCTTGGGTACCTAGCATAATTTTTCAATAATCTTAAGTGACTCAAAAAAGATAACAAGAGGCAGTGTCTTCAAATAGTTTATGTTTTCTCTCTCATCAAGAAAAACCCCTAATGAAAGGAAAGTCAAAGTCCAGCAATCATTAGTAATGGGACACAATAAATATGGGAAAAATAACAAAGTTAACACCTCAATAACTTATGCTGCCATAGGTCCCCTATTTAACCTTGACTTATCCTAGTTCCTCCTTTTATTCAATGGTTATAATTACTGAAGCACATAATTTTGCATTACACAGCCTACACAAGTTCTGATATGGAGATCCTTAAATGTTGGTCTAGGTGTTTAAACTTTATATTCTCTCATTAAGAAAGACTATCTAAATTTTTGAGCAGGCGTGTATCTGCAGTGGTAATTTATGATGATTATTTTGGTTCAAAATATTAATTGGAAGAAACAGGAAACTAGAAAAATACGTTCAAGAACTTTGCAATAATCCAGGAACAATACATACATTCATGAACCAGAGAAGCAAAGAAAATAATAAAAAGGAAGCATTTAAAACAGGAGACATTTGAAGGGAAAAATTGATATCTTTGTTAAAAGTATGGGTGAAACAAAAAGTCAAAATCACCAACACCTAAGTGGTGGGGAAAATGAAAATATCTTTATTATAATTAAAGTCAAAAGAGAATGTTAGATTAGGTAAGAATAAAAAGCTCGTTAGGAAACGTTACATTTGAATTGCTGGAATAATGAAGTAGAAAGGTACTATACTTGAGAGTATCACTACCACAACACTGGGCTACATCGCAGTATGACAGATGGAATTCTATTTATGTCTTTTCCATTAAAACAGCTAGTCCTAATTTTATTCATTTAATGAAGCTATTATTCTGGTGGTAACTTGGTCCTACAGACAAATATGGCATGCTTTTCTTATGAAGTTTTCACACATGTCTAGCTATTTTATTTTCAGCAACGTTAAGTGTCACAGGTAGCATCAAAACTTCACAGGTACTTGTCCTGTGAAATCTTTGTAATGTTTTGAGTATGCATTTCAGACAATATCTTTTTGTCTTAAAAACCAAATTCCTCACCATTCAACCTCATTCCATTAGAGATATTATATTACAGGCATTGCCACGTTGGTGAATTAATTGTATATGAAGTTAAGTGAATCAATATAATTGTACTTCTAATCATGGCTCTTTTTCTGTGCAATTTTAATGAATTTTATGGAAATTCATTATTTTATAGAAAATGTACTTCTAATATTAATTAATGATCAATTGTTCCTTTTAAATGTTATTTCCAAAAATACTTCCAGTAATCATTTACTGCTCTTCTTTTTTGTAACACATAGGTCATAATATGATATCAACACAGATTTTGACAAGTTTTACCTATTTTGATATAATTTCATATGAATTAAGGGCATTAAAACTTTTTTAAAGTTTTCAAATTTTCTAAGTGATAGAACTGACATATTATAATTCAAGAATAAAAGCATAAAAAAATCTTGAACTAATATAATTTTCTAATTTATTTTATAAGAATAAAACAATTATACTCATGTTAATACATAAACCTTAAAACTAAATACATAAATCATTAAAACTCTTCTGGTATGTTAAGATATAATGTATGGTGCATATATGCCTATTACATAAGAAGCTGATAAAAGTTGCCAGGAACACAAGCTCTCATTTTTTGTGTGTAGACGCTATATTTTGTTGAATAGAAATATGTAACGGAGATAGCACATGAGTGGTATACAGTAAATTTAATTTTTTATAGAAGATACTACAGTGGTTAAGCTGGTGAAATCAATAAGCTGTCATACTTTATAGGCCACTTAGACTAGATATGATGAATTTGACAAGTGATTTAACCTGGGTGTACATATATTCTGCCATAAAAGGAAGAGGTGAGCACAAGAACTTTGTGTGTCTAGATAAAGTAATTAATATAGTTCTGTCTTGTTATAGCAGCATGAGATATTATGATTTATCAATATTCATCAATATTTCTCATATATATTTTATCTTTGTCCAAACTTCCTGGCTCATAGCTCCCAGTGCCCTTGAGATTTTCTAAAGGTGTTAAGAATAAGAAAGTTGTCATTCTTTATGTTAAAGTGGTAACTTTTGGATCTCACCTATAGATAGGGGCTAGACACCAGGAAGACCAACAAGGAGGGAAAGGGGATGGAAATTGAATCAATCTCCAATGGCCAATAATTTTATCAATCATAATCCTATAATAAAGCCTCTCTAGAAACCAAAAAGACAGGGATTCAGAGAGCTTCCTTCTCGGATGGTGAACATGTGGAGGTTTGGGGAGAGAGGCATAATGGGAGGGCATGGAACCTTCATGCCCTCTCCCCATATCTTGCCTCCTGCAGCTCTTTTCCATCTGGCTGTTTACTGAGTTTATTCATTTTATAGTAAGCTGGTAATCTGGTGTCAACACCAAGATGATTAAGAAGGGAAGGTTTCTGTGGTGAGACGTCCAGTTGAAAAAATGCACGAAGAGCCAACATGAGAATGAAACGGCAGACACCAACTTTATTGCGGGGAGCATGCGCTAGGGGACCGCATGGGCTTTATATAAATCAGAGAACAATAGTGGCATTCTGCTACACATGTGTAATAAACAATACGCTGAGTCATAGTTCCATACGATAGGCCATTTTAAATCTGGAGTCCTATCCCTAGTAGCGAGCCTGGATCACAGCCAGACCTGGGACCCACATCTGGTAAATAAAATGTTTCTCTGAGTTCTGTGAGCCACTCTAGCAAAATAAAACCCTCAGGAGGCGTCTTGGGAACTCTGACTTATAGATAGTCAAGAGAAGTACAGGTAACAAACTGGACTTGAAACTTGCCTCTGAAGTCCAAGGAGAAGATTATAGGAACCTCCAGTTTGTAGCTGGTGGGTAGAAGAAAAGGTAACAACCTGAGCCATGGCTGGCTGGCATCTAAAGTGTGTGGGGAAGCAGTTTTGTAGGACTGTACTTGTATAATCTGTTGCTATCTCTGGGTAGATAATTCTGGGTCAGAATTAATTGAATTGTAAGACACCCACTGGTGTCCCAAGAATTTCTTCTTGGTGCTAAAAAACCACTCCCTCCAATAAGTTGAAATTGGGATCTGGAAACATTTATGTGCTTTCTGTTACTTCTATTGTAGGTTTAAATATGCAGTCAGAAAACAAAAAATTCTTAGAATAACACATAGACATCTCTTAGAACACTCAATAGCAAAATATGTCTTGTGCTAAAGTGAGAATATGTAACAATAATCTTCCATGGCTTAGATTTTGAAAGACTCTGGTTTAAAGAAAGAACACTTTGATGGGCAATAGTCTTGAAATTTGTGAACAAAAAGTGGGTCATAAAGATCAACAAACTCATTATAGAACTAGTGTAAAATCAAATCCTATCAATCTGTCTCTGAGATAGAAAACTAGTTTGATTAAATTAAAAATATATATATGTGTGTGTATATATATATACACACACATATATATACACACACATATATATACATATATATACATATATATGAATATATATATGTGTGTTTATGTGTGTGTGTACACACACACACACACACACACACACACACACACACACACACATATATATATATATATATATATATATATATATATATATATATATATTTAGGAATCTTACCATATTTCAATTGTGTGCCCTTTCTTTACAAATTACAAAGTGAATAAGCTAAGAGAATATTAAATAAAATATCTTTGTAGAAATATCTCTTGCTTTTGAAATACTTTAGTTTTGAAAACAACTTTAGGGGACAAATATGAAGAATTCCATGGAAGCAACCATATGATAAGTCATTTGTTTTTCTGTAATCTGCCTTATTGTTTATCTTGTTAAGAAACTTGTTGACCAGTTTTGCTGCATCTCCTGGCCCCTGACAGGAGCATCATCAGTCATTGCCCAGGCTTTGGCCTACAAACTCTTTTACGGGATTCAGGAGGGATATGAATTTAAATTTTAAACTGGTTTCTGTCAGTGTGACAAATGAACACCAGAAAATTGTAGGACAATGGTAGAATGCTGAAATGCATACCAAAAGTAGTGGGCCAATTTTCAAGTAGAATCAACAAAAATAGCCTTAAAATACCTCCAGTTTACACTATGACTATCATTCTATGTCTGAGACATACGAACAGCATATTATTGAAACTTTCAACCTTGTATTAGTCATAGGTAACATAATTGCTTAAAGTAAGTAAACTGATAAAATTAAAAAAAAACCCTATTACTTAAAAGCATCAAATTTTTTTAAAGAGTCAAAATAAGAAAGAAAATGACATCTAAAATTTTCTTCTAGTTTATTTTTTCTCAACTTATTTTGTTGGCAAACCGATTGTTGTCATACTCCTTTAGTAGTTATATATATAATAGTGATATTCCAAAGTGGGTTATCCTATTCAAATTTTTTAAAATATATATCAGCTAGAAAGAACTAGAAGAGATTATAACATTTTGATGAAGTGCATTTAAATAGATCTGGGGACTTGTAACAAAAATAATTGAAGCAGTGACTGGTGTGTTATCAGATAGAACACAGTGAGGCCCTGCCTCAGGCTTTAGATTCTATACTTAGAAGTCAGAACTAAAAAATTGCTGTGTTTCAAACTCTTTCAATTCCCTACAGTTTTTCTTTGTATCATTGAGAAGCAGCTTAGCTGTTCCCTGTAATGGAATTAACTTAAAAGTAGTTCAATATTGATATTTTAAGACAAGTAACTTTAAGATGCTGTTGGAATTATTTCATATGGAATTTTAATAAAACTTTCATCTTGTAACATATCTAAATTAAAAGCTTATAGGAGTTATTGTCACACAATTGCAAAGAAGAGAATCTTAAATGCAAATATCTTTTTTATAAGTGTGGTTTAAACATTGATATAATTAAAGGTTTATTGACTATTTACCTTCATCTGAATGTTGAGTTTTGTGAAAACATTCTAACATTTAAAATATTGTCATCAAGCCATATTTTGAAATATTCATCTTATGGTAAATTTACATTCATTGAAAAATATTGAAATTAATAGCTTACTTTTATAACATAAGAGTGATATTTATTTTATTTTACAGATAATAAGAGAAAAATATACCAGAAGGAAGAAATACGTATTTGCTTTTATTAACTATTTTTAGTCATTTAGGTAATGAATACAGTAAATAGGAGTTCAATTATGATGGCACAATTTAATACTTTGCTGAAAGTTTAGGGATTATTTTATACTATACAGAAATGTATTTCTAATCTGAATACTTCCTACAATAGAAAGTAGAAAGTATACTTAATGAAAAAATATACTAAATGACTTAAGCCATAGAGTCATCAAATATTTGAATGGTATTAAATACTATTTTAATTTATTTATAGCACAGTATAATGAGATTCAAATTGCTAAAGTATTTATTATCATTGTTCATGCCACTGGTACTTCTGAGCATACCAAAATAAAACTGCTGTAATAAACAATGAAGTAGGCCAGGCAAATTAATTTTAGCAACTTAGTACATAACTAGCCATATAAAATTTGTATGATCAACAAAGTGAACCTAATCCTTTGGGTCATCTGAAGGAATATAATATCTTAATAATTATCATTTTAGCTACAGAATACATTGATATATTGCTTTAATAGCATAAGAGTTACAAAATATGTCACTGATCAATTTCATAGAGAACTATAGAAGTTTCTTGATTTAGGCTGAAATTATTTTCCATTTCTTTAATTTTATCTCACTGAATGACATTTAAAAACATTGTTGTAAATAATATAGAGCTATATAATTTTATTTGATCTTATAACTTTGGGAAGAATAATAGTCTCCCTCTTCTCCCAGATCTGCTTACATTACAGAGTAAGAACGACAATGTCTACTTGGGAACAAAAGGTGGACAGGTTATCCAGCATCCCCTCACTTGAGAAGAAGAGAGGGAAAGATTTTATATATATATATATATATATATATATATATATATATATATATATATATATATATATAGAGAGAGAGAGAGAGAGAGAGAGAGAGAGAGAGGAGAGAGAGTCATTCTCTTAATAGCTTGAAATCAAAAGTTGCATATTATTTATTTATCCATTTACAAGATTTAGTATTCTCCTGGTCCCAAGTAAGTGTGTGAGCTTTGAGAACTGTTGTGGATACATGAATCTTAAGTGAGCACTAAGTTCTTTCACAGTAGTATAATCCCGGAGGTTCCTAAGCCCAAATTTCTTTGACTATGACACAGATTCACCTGGGTCCACTCTGCTCATGCTGCCAGCATGCAAACCTCACAACTATACTGCTGCTTAGAGATCACTTGATGATAACTTGTCTTTTAACAGATCATATTGTGATTATTGATGCATTTGAATTATTTCTTCAACTTTTTAAAAGTTTTTTGTTTTTTTTGTTGTTGTTGAAATTAATTTTGTCTTTTCCCAATATTTAGTGATTGAATACATTTTCCTTCTAAAGTCTTCATTTCTCTGATGGTTTGGATGCTCTAGATTATATTTCCAAAAAACTAATGACCATTAAACTTTAAGTAAATACACATAGAGATATTTTTTCTTAACAAAGTATAAATTATTTAATATTTCTTATCCAGATGACTTAAAGAAAAATGTTAACATGCTAACATTTAAAGGTTTATCAAATTTCTTAATTTAAAATAAACAACTTTGGTTCCATTGATTTTCTCTACCTCGATTTTTTTTAAATTTTGTTCATTCCCACTCTAATTTTTGTTATTTCCTCTATTCTCCTTGTTTTGAGCTTACTTTGCTCTTCATTTTCTAGCTTCTTAAGGTGAAAGATAAGGTAATTGATTTAAGATCTTCTTTTCTAGTATAGGCATTTAAAGTTGTTTCCTCCTTTTCTCATTTCCTCTTTTTATTAGATTTATCTTATTTTTTTACATTTTTATTAAAATAAATTGTTTACTATTATATTTAAATTATTAGATTTATTGCTTAAATTTATTTTTTTAATGCCTGGAATTAACATATTAATGTTTTTCATATCTTCAACTTTTCTTCCATTTGCATATTGAAAATAGGATAAATTTTATATTGAAATTTTGTTTTTTAAATAGTACTTTTAACATTAACATTTATTGAGAAAATAGTGTTTTTACTAATTCTATGACTCACCACTGCTGTAGTTTTTCTTTGCATACCATTAAATTTTTTCCTATAAGTTGAGTTTATATCTTCATAACTTTTTTCCTAAAGAATCTATAGTAGTTCTGAAAAATGTTTCACCATACAACAATATAATTTTCTTTATATCTTTATATATGTTGCATTCTAGATTTCTTATACCAAAATCATTTGATTTTTGTCTTTTTCCCCTTCCTTGAAACATGATACATATAAATATAAATTTGTGATGACACAGAAATAAATGATAGATATTCTCTATGAAATATATTTTTTAATTATTATTGGATGACACCTAACTTTTAATTGAAAAATTCTTAAAGTTCTCTTTAAAGTGTTTAAAATATTGCCTGCAAATTTTCTTTTACTGAAAAACCAAGAAATTCAGAATTTTCATTAATTTATGAGTTCTTTGACTTGAACTTATATACTCTTTAATTAATCAAGAGTGATAACATAGGAGTGATTTTGAGATAGGGAGGGTAGAAACATTAGTATTTGTTTTTATTTTGAACATCTAGTAAATAGCGTACTTAGTCTTTATCCAATTTAATAAGAAATCTTGCAACAATTTTTTTATGTGTCAAATAAAAAAAACTTCCTTGAGGCATGTAGAACTACTGTTCTGTTGTAACAATAATAATCTTTCATTTGGTCATTAATTTGCCTCTTATTTTTACCAGAATATTATTAATATATTCTTTACTTGATTCACACATTATTTGAATTTCATCTGTTATTTACATGTAAAAGCATTTTGTCCATATTAAATAAAACTATCTTATAGATTTTAGGTGTTGGTTCTATTTCAGATATATCTCTATGATTTTGGTCTTAATATTTTGCCACTGTTGAGACAGTAAACTTATTTTTAAAACTATTCAGTATTTCTGAGATTACATTAATTTTAGAAAAAGCTAACTTTCCCATAATATTCATGATGTTTTGATATATTTAAAAAAGAACACATTTTCAGAGTTTCAAGGCTACATATTTTAAAGCTATGTAATCAAAAAGTCCACTTTTTTATTAAAAAAAAATCTTAGTCTTTGAACTAAATATAGTTTCATAGTTGGAAAGGTTATTTTTGTCAATCTCAGGCAACTGCTTCTAGCAGGCAATTTGTCATTTGAGAAGTAAGTGGTGCATGACCCAGGTGTGAGTGAACAAATGGAAAATTGTGAATCAAATTAGCAAAAAGAGAAGTCCAAGTCTGGCTTGAAATATCAGGGAGACCTATACTCTCGGGATTCATGGGCAGAATTATGGAAATAGTTCCTGTAAGGCATTAATGAAGACAGTTTCAAGAAATGACAATAAGTTGTTATGCCTATTAAGACTAGTAGAATTAAGATAAAATATTAAGAAAACCTTAGAAAGGGTGGAATTAACAACAAGAAAAAAGTAATGATTTAGTCAATCTTATTCAAAAATATATTTCCTATATACTACTAATAAAGCAATGTTATATCCTGAAGATAAAAATAGTAAATAAAAAAAGTAAATATTTTAAACTTGAGTCAGAAATGCCAAAATCAAGACTATTCTTTTTTCTTGCATATATACATGCGTGTCCTACTCTGACCCATTCTCAACTCTACAACCACAATAGCACAAACTCAGATGGTTTATTTAGGGCTTGGTGGTTGGTGGTGGTGGTGGAGGAGTCTAAAATACATGAACTATAATCAGAATTTACCAACCAAGAAATTAAGATATGAGGGGTTGTACAGCGTGGTTTGCTTGCTTTGACAACATTATTTTTATTATAAAAATCATAGTGTTATTTGAAATATATCATCTAAGAAGTAAAAGTATAAAGAGTAAAACCAAAGTCATCTTTCATTCTATCTACTAGTGACAGCTCTTTTAATATTTTTATGGATATTTGTTCAGAGGTATTCTAGTCATGTAATACACATTTAGATATGCTGCGTGGTTTTACTACTGTGATTTTTTTTTTAAGTTTCTCACTCTTTCACTCAATTACTGTACTATGTTTTATCCATACATCTATTGAATATCTTGATTATTATTGCTGCCCTATTACCCAGGTAGGCCACTTTTATCTCTAGCCTTTACTGGTTACTCTCATAACCCATTTCCTCTACCTACTTTTTTTAATTAGATTTTTCTTTTACTTTAAAAAAATTTATTTATTTAAATTAGTTTCAAGCATACAGTACATTGGTTAGATATTTATTTAGTTCATAAAACAATCCCCCCATTGCTCCTTCCCTTCCTTGACCCTCCATCTAGTCAACGTATTAACGCTAACTGCATTCTCTATGCTGTGCTCCATATCCCTGTGACCATTTATTAGCTACTAATTTGTACTTCTTTAACCCTTCACCCCATTCTCCCAGGCTCCCAATGCCCCCTCCTCTCTGTCCGTCACCAAATTGTCCACTATATTTGTGAGTCTGTTTTTAATTAGTTTATTCTTTTTATTCCTTAAATTCTGCATATAAGTGAAATCATATAGTGTTTGTCTTTCTCTGTCTGACTTAAATACCCTCTAGGTCCATCAAAGCAATATCTTTTCCCATCTTCTTCCTTTTAGTTTATGTGTGTCTTTTAATCTAAAGTGAGTCTTTTGTAAGAATGTAGTTGTTACTATTCTTTATTCCTGTTTCGATACATTTTTCTTCTTAAAAAAGTCCCTCCAACATTTCCTGTAATACTGGCTTGGTGGTAATAAATTCTTTTAGATTATTTTAGTCTGGGAAGCTCTTTATCTGTCTTTCAACTCTAAACAACAGTTTTGCTGGATAAAGTATTCTTGTTTGTAGCTCCTGGGTCTTCATTCTGTTGAATATTTTGTGCTAAGCCCTTCTGTCCTGAGTAGTTTCTTTTGAGAAATCAACTGCCAGTCTTAGGAGTGTGTCCTTTAGGTAACTTTCTTTGTATTTAACCTTTGCCATTTTAATTATGATGTGTCTTGGTGTGGGTCTCTTTGGATCCCTGGTTTTTGGGATTCTCTGAGCTTCCTGGGGTTTTTCCTTCACCAGGTTAGGGAAGTTTTCCATCATTATTTCTTCAAACAGCTGTTCAACATCTTGATTTTCTTCTGTCATGCTAATCAGATGAATATTTGGAGCCTTAACAGTGTCCCATATGCTCCTTAAATTATTTTTATAGTCTTGGCATCTTTTCTCTTGCCATTCTGATTGAGTTTCCTGATGGGCTTTCCTGTCCTCTAGATAGGCCATTTGATCCTGTTCTTTCTTCACTTTGTTTATTTCTTTATTTATTTCATTTAATATACTTCTCTCATAATGTGTTCTTCATTTCAAACTGGTTCCCTTTTATAATTTCCATTTCTATTTTTATATTTTTTATAAAGTTCTCATTGAATTTATCTACAATCCCAAAAGTTAATTGAGCATCTTTATACTCAGTGTTTTAAACTCTGCATCTGTTAGATTAATTGACTCCATTATATCTGGATCTCTGTTCTGTTCTCTCATATGGCTTCTGCTTCTTTGTCTTCCCATTTTGGCTGTCTTTCTGTGTCTGTTTCTATGTACTAAGCAAAACTTCTAAGTCTCCCGGTCTTATTAGTGTGGATTTGTGAAGTAGGTGTCCAGTGACACAGTCCTAAGGAGGGTACAGTTGCAGGTCAAACTTAGCCCAAACCGCTACCCCTCTGGAGCTACCTGTTAAGATTCAGCAAGCAATCCACAGATGCTGTGCTTATAGTTGCCTCAAAAGGCCACATCAGAAACCGAGGCTGGCTGCCTCCACTGTGAGTCTAGGTGTTGTTCAGCAAGGAGCACTTGACTTGCTGACCTATACCTGGATGTAGCTTGGATGGGGACAAGAATTGGGGGAGGTGGAGTTTCAGGGACTTCTTTGGGTGGAGTGACCTCTGTTATCCAGTTTGATGACATCACAGCTATGGAAGTGCTGTGTCTGTGCACTAGGAGGGGTAGGGCTCAACAAGGAACAATGGATACCACTGGCACTGCTATACAGAACGAGTCTTGCTTCAGCTCTCACTCTGAAATTTTCTCCCTTTAAGTCCATCATGCCTGCTGGATAGAGCCAAATCAGTACTGATGTTCAGAGCAAGCAGGTCCATTACTGTGAAAATCTGCTCCAAGATATGGCCCCTTTAAGAGGTGGCTGCCCCTGAGGCTGCCACAGACTTCATCTCACTCAGCTGCTCCGGACTGGGCAGCCCCATGCCCTTGCCCCGTCCTACCTTCTGCCACTGCAGGGTGATTTCTTGGATTCTCTCTAGCTGTATGGCTTGTTCATCTAGTTCTCAGGTGATTTTTTCCTTGCTGCTTGCTCTTTGCTCCTTGTTTCTGTCACAAGTTGTATTGGTCGCCAGAGGGATGAATAGAGCTTCTATCATCTACGCTATTTTTTTCTCTCTTATATCTACTCTTGCTCCATTTGAATTCATTCATCTCTCTGCCACCAAAGAGAGCTTTTTAAAATAACAAAATAAGATTATGTTTTTCCCCAGTTTAAAACTTTTCATTGCTATGAACTGGCACATTTTTTAAAAATGAAATCTAAAAATTTTAACACAGCCTAAGATAGCCTGCCTGGCTTTAGGTTTTTCTTTAGCCTCTCAAATCTTAACTTTCCCTTCACTAAACTGGGCAACAAACCAGACAATCTCCTTACAGTGACCCAGCATTTAAACAGGTGATGAGTGTGCTTGAAATGTTCTCCAGAAACATGACAACTTTTACTGATCTAATTTCTTCTTATTCTGTGCATTTCATCTTGATTTTAATTTTTCTTACTTCCCCTTAGACTAAGCTGCACTCTGTAATTCTCTTTAATGATACACTTGATGTAACTTATTTTAGGTTCTTCATTCTCACTAACTTCTTAATTATATTATTATGTATTGTATCTTTATTGCTTACTGATATATTTTTACTCAGTAAATATTTGTTGATTGAATTAATAATCTGTGTAAACTATTATAAATATTATATATACTTCCATATTAATACATGTCTACATATTTTTAATAATATATTTTATTGATTTTACTGTAATTTATTAAACACTTTTTTCTTGATACATAGGTAATTACCATCTTGATGCAATTGTAAAAAGTTATAATGAACAATTTATTCATTTGCTTTATTTAATAATTTATTTATTTAAGTATATATATATTACAGGTAGAATTGCTAGGTAAAGTACGTATAGTTTCCATTTTGATACACATACACATCAACTATATTGCTGAAAATGAGTTCGAGACTAGCAACACATACACCAATTTCCTTTCATATTAGCAGTTTATAAAGGGCAATGGCCATAAGTAAACAGCATCTACAGACTCTTGTGAGTCTTATGCTGCTCTTTTACTTTATTCTGAAATAATATTTTAAAATATTCTTAGTTTCACACTGAGTTTAAAATTTAATCCTTTGTTTAATAAACATACAAGGCTACTTGTTTATGATGATGACAGTAATAATAAAAATAATAATAGTAATAACAACAGTAGTATTAGAAGTAGAAGGAGCAGGATCAGGAGGTACAGCAATAGTACCAGTAATATAAAAATTCTTCTGAATTTAAACAATGCTACCATTAGTTATTGAAGGCTCTTGGCAATCAGTGCTAGCCTATTGCAGTAGGAACTCTCTTAAACATTTATAAACAAGTCTTGTCTTAGCATTAAAAATTATTGAGCACTTATATGGATTGCTGAACATCTACTGAATAACAAGCAGGCAAAGAGTAAGCAAATTATTTTCTTAAAAAAAGCATATACAAAAGACAATGAACAGAAAAGTCTTTTTAGTATTTCTCCTCACCTTTCAACTCTACTTTCACTTAAATCTTTGAATGTATCGTACTGCATGCCAAAAATGTATATTACTTAATAATTTTAGCAATTGTAATGGCCAAAATTTTTCTCTTTAAGATTATGGACTTTCTTTACTTCTTTCTCTTCAGTATGCCTAGAACACTGTAATTACTGAACAAATAACAGTAATAATGCTTTACAAATGAAAACTTTTTTCAGGTTAAGAATGTATTACTACATTATTTCCATTTTATTTCTCTTGCATGGAATATTTGCATGACATTTAAAAATGTAAATAATTTCAACAAAGTAGAATGGCATTTGTTCACTTTTAGATTTTGTAGAGAAATCAAATAATTTAGGAATACAAATAGAATAAGGCATGTGGAAAAAGTAATATATATATAATATATAGCATAAAATATATGTTATATATAATTCTGTAAATTACTTTGGTTCTGTTTAGTAGATAGTGAACCAATTTAAAATGCACAAAAATGGTTCAATATCTACTAAACAGAATCCAGAGCAGTTTATAGAATTAAAAAATCAGTAGGACCTATTTGTGGAGCATAAAGTCCTGAATAATTCAGATCTGACTTAATAGAATTTCTGTTTGGGCATACTTATAAATCTTACATTGCAACAAAACTTTGAAGACTAAAATCAATTATTTTATTCAGTATTTTCAACTTTTATAAAATATTTGAGCATATATATACTCTGTTAAATATAGAATAAAATAATAAACACAAGGTCTTATATTAATGTACACATTTAAAAAACTTCGATGTTCTCTGATAAAGCAAATTCTGTGGTTTATTTCATTTTGACTCCTGTTATAGATGCTTTATACCATGATATTGACTTTGGCTGTGAGCGGTGCTCCTAGTAGAATTGATTTATGATACACTCCGTTGCTATCTAGACAGTTTCCAGCAAAGTGACAAAGAAGTTCTGCTTCCATACCCATATAATCAATGGAAAGCAAAGCGAAACCAGACAAAACAAAACCCTTAATACAAGGTGACTAGATACTAAATGTCATGTTGCGTGTACTGTGTGTGAAAATAAATAGTGGACACATATACTTTGTTAACTGGCATCGTTATGTGCTTCCCAAAAGACCAATTTATATCTGGTACAGAGACTATATAAACTGTTGTTGCATTAAATAGTTTGTTAAAAATGTAAATGAATATCCATATATTTTGTGTAACAGTTAATATCTCTGCTTATGTTTTCTTATTTGTGAGGATATAAGTATTCAACAATTTGATTTATATAATGTTATTTTGCCAAACTGAAAAAGACCATGAAGTGCTCTTGAAGCAATTGCTAATCTTTATAATATATTGCAGATTAAATAAATCTATTACTTCTGACTCTATTCTTACCTCACCTTCAAATTATATTCATATACATCTAACTGCATTTATTCTGAAGTATAATAAAAATCACGACGCATAGAACATAGAGACAGAAAAATGTTATATATTATCTTTATATTCTTAAATACTAAATATTGTAGTGCATTGTGGTTAGAACATAAAACCTAGGGGTGGGGGCAAATAAATGACAAGGAGTGAAGAACAGATGGAGTGAGGACAGATTTTAATGGGTCTTGTATGCCACAATGAACTTTAAGAGAGATTAATAATTAAAAAGAAAATATGTGATTTATTTGTATTTAAAAAAAATGTTTGAGGACAGTGTGAAGAACAGGAATGGAAAGAGGATGGATAGAGAGAAGACTACTATTGTAGTGTAAAGGTTATTAGAAAGGTTCTGGGGATCAATGACAGAACGGAACCAACACTTTAAAAGCAGAACAGACACAAAAAAAGAGGTTTGTTCTTGATAGCACTGTTGATCTCTTGGACCAACACTGAATTTCTCATATTTGGAGCCAAAAGCTATTTATTTAGAAGAAAATAAAATAACAAAATTAGAACAAAAAATATGAGAAAATGATAATATTGAAACTAAATATAAGAATAATACCCAAGCATATAACAAAAAGAATAAATGTTAAACATCTTTAAAGAATCTATTGGAATAAAGAAGTGGAGCAGAATGAAAACTGTTGAAAGACAGAAACTTTTTGCTTTGCTTATTGGCTTATAGAATAATTTATTATTTAAAAATCAATCTTCCTTAGACTAAGAAGTATGTAGATTATTCTAAAGCCACTTTAATAGTTTATTTTGACAAAATTTTTAATAACATTAATAATTACCACTATTAGGCAGATGTCAGTCTTGATGATAATAAAGATGAAGATGATGCTAAGAAATTATTAAAAATTAATAAATATTCATCAACTTTGCAAATAATTTTGTTGGGTGGTATAGATTTCAAGAAATAGTTCTTGCTCACAGTTGTGGAAAAAAGTGAGCACACCAAAAAAAAAATTATTTACTTAGAGCACACCAAAAAACAAATTATATACTTAGAAAGACATTATATTTAGCAGTTTGAATACACGTTTATCAATTAAATTAGTTGTTTTATATGAATGTGGTCTTATGGTGCCGAAAACAATTACAATAGTAACATCAAAGATCATTGATCACAGATCAAAGATCATTGATCACAGATCAAAGATCATTGATCACAGATCAAAGGCTAAAAATATTAACTTTGGTGAGGAACCCAGGTCAAAAGCCAAGATAGCTTTCAAGGCTGAAAGCTAGGCCTCTTGCATCAAACAGAGTTGTGAATGCAGAGAAAAAGTTCTTAAAGGAAATTAAAAGTGCTCCTCCATTGAAGACACAAAACATAAGAAAGTAAAATAGACTTAATGCTGATATGGAGAAAGTTTTAGTTGTCTAGATAGATCACACCAGCCACAACATTCCCTTAAGCCAAAGCCTAAATTCAGAGCAAGGCTCTAATTCTCTTCAATTCCATGGAGGCTGAGGGAAGTAAGTAACCTATAGAGAAAAAGTTTAAATGAGCAGAAATTGGCTCATGAGGTTTAAGTTAAAAAGCCGTCACCATTAGATAAAAGAAGAAAGTGAAGTAGCAAGTTTTCCTGAAGATCTAGCTAAGATAATTAATGAAGGTTACTACTACACTAAACAATAGATTTTCAGTAGACAAAACAAGCCTTATATTTCAAGAAGATGCCTACCATCTTGGACTTTCATTGCTGGAGAGGTAGAGAAGAGAAGTAATCCTGGCTTCAAATCTTCAAAGGACGGGCTGAAACTCTTGCTAGAGGCTAAAACAAGTGTTGACTTTAAGTTGAAGCCAGTGCTCATTTAGCATTCCCAAAACCCTAGGGTCTTTAAGAATTATGCTCAACCTACTCTGCTTGTGTTCTATAAATGGAACAGTAAAGTCTGGATTACACTATATCTCTTTACAAACATGGTTTACTGAATATGTTAAACCCGTTGTTAAAACCTTCTACTCAGATTGGGAG
This sequence comes from Macroglossus sobrinus, assembly GCA_004027375.1. Classification (NCBI taxonomy): domain Eukaryota; kingdom Metazoa; phylum Chordata; class Mammalia; order Chiroptera; family Pteropodidae; genus Macroglossus; species Macroglossus sobrinus. The sequence goes on along the minus strand of PVKZ01000421.1, from coordinate 223,432 downwards.
TGAGCTCTTCTATCTGAAAAGGCTTTGAAGATCTGTTGTATGATTCTATGTGAACTTTGAAAAACTGAGGTATTCTGTTAAAACTTCCACATTTAAGCCTCATTACTTTCTACATTGTCCATGTACATTGATATATATGTTGCCATGTACTTTCCTTTTATAAAAAATAGAATTCTGTTTTATTCTTTTAGAGTTTGAGTCTCTTTTAGGAGGTGGTTACTAAGGTAAAGTATAAATAGCATTAAATATTTTCAATTAAGGAAGTTAATAAATTAAATATTTTTTTATATAAATCTTTAGTATACTGTTGGGAGCCATTTCTGCTGCCTGTCTTGAGACAAGATTAAAGTTGCCTGCAGGCTAGAAGTTTGCAGGACAGGTGGGCTCTATGCAGAAGGAGGGAGTTTTGGCTTAATGTAAAGAGTTGAAAGTCCCTTGCCCCAGGGAATTGGAGACAGAAAATAGAATAAAAGAGGTTTTAAGAGAACTTTTGTAAATGTCAGCAATTGTTAGAATATCTGTGGATTTTGCTTCCCATGCATTTCCAAGAGTATAAATATGCTGTACTTAATAAACTCGGGGCGCAGTATTTACTGTTAGCCCTCCCGACTCTCTCTCTTTGTCTCTCTCTCTCTCTGTCTCTCTATTTTTTTCTATCTTTCTCAATCCTCACTCCCCCGCTCAGGAACTGTTCTATCTTAGCCGGCGGGCTCCGGCAGTATACTCTAAGGCAGTGGTTCCCAACTGGCACCAAGAACTGGTGTTCCTATGAGAATCTAATGCCTGGTGATCAGAGGTGGAGCTGAGGCAGTGATGCTTAGTGCTGGGAAGCACTACAAATAACGGATGAAGTTTTGCTCACTGGTCTGCTGCTCATCTTCTGTTGTGCAGCCTGGTTCCTAACAGGCTATAAACTGGTATCAGTCCGCAGCTGGGGAGTTGAGGACCCCTGCTCTAAGGGGCAAAATATGTTCCTAACTCCAGGCAACTGGTAAATGATATCCTATAAACATTAACGTTCAGTTATTTCTACATGTTTGCTTTCATTGATGACCTAGAATTTTAGGTTCAAGAAACATATTGCTAATTTTTTCTCTCTCTTTTTCTTTATCTCTCATCTTCAGTAGTTATTCTTATTAGCTTATTGAAATTTATAAATCTCCATTTGTAAATGAACTGTAATTTGAAGATAACCATAAATAAATGGATAGTAAAGGCTAAAGTTATCAAGCTTCCCTATAATTTTTAGACTAAGAGAAAGATATAAAAATTATTTTGAGTATTTGTTTTCAAATATACAGAACTTTATAAATTCCTTTTATTTTATTAGCATGTGGCCTTTCGTATTTTATTATTCATATTTTTCATTCTTAATAGTTCCTTTTTGTGTTGTTTGCTTTGTGTCACTTGTGCTCATCTGAATGTATTCCAGTTGCTATTACTTTCACTAGGGATTTCAGTATTTGTTTATCTTGATAGTTTTCATCTATACTTACAAGTGTTTTTCATTAAAGTTGGAATATCATATACATTTTCCCAATAGACAGTTTTTACTGAAGTTATCACTGTTTTCACTATCATCTCTATGATATCATGAGTATTTTGTTTTTGAAAGTTCTTATGGTAAAACTTCTCGATATATATATATGTATGTATGTTATGTTAAATGTTTTATTAAAATTCTAATAAGTAATTTTTAGTTGTTATTTCTTCAATTACTGGGCAGAAAGTTTAGCAGAGGACTCAAAAGGAGTTATGACAAAGAAACTCCCTTGAGTTTCAAATCAAGGTTCTTTCTCAAAACAGTGTCAGATATTTGATGGAACCACTTAATGGCACCAAACACTTGGGACTAAAATCACATAAAATAAAATATTACCTAATGTTATTGACATATATAAAAGACTTCCCTGGATATCAATTTTCATTTGCTAATTGAGAAGTCTGATCCCAACTGATCTCCTTGTGAGTTCATCAAAATAGCAGCTGATACATTTAATTGCATGAAATCAGTCTGAACAAAGTCTTGAAATCTGTCATTCCCATTTCCTACATGGCAGGCCATGGAAACTAATTCAATATTTACACAAACAGTTAAGAGTTATCTAGCTATATTTAAAAAAAAAATAGGCATGTATGTTATTCCTTTTCTTCTTAATTGCAACTGCTGAAAGCAAATAAACTCAGTTTTCTTATCTTTCAAAGAAGAATTTTTGAAATTTTCTGTTACTTCTGCCAATAAATTTTATTTATTTTACTCAAATATATCTTTGATTATCCTTGATTTATTTTTTATCTTTCAAACTATTTACATTTTGATTCTTATCACTGCATACATTTTGCATACAATTCCTAGAATGAAAAATAAAACAAAAACTTTCTAGAAGCATTTTCCTGTTTCCATACTCCTTTCTTTCATTCTCTGAGATGTATACAACCTGATTATGTTTTCTATCCTAACCATGCATTATTTTTATTTAATCTCGAATGTGTTTTCTGTTTAGTGAATACAGGTTTTTTTTTCTTTGAGATCCACACTATGGATTTTATCTTGAAATGTATAGATGCTGAAGATTTCCAAATTAACATATAATTAAACCACAAGATTACTAATAAATAACTCATTATTTAACAGAAGAGGAAAATATGTAGTAAGCTTAATTCATTATTTTGGTGGTTTTAGTTATCAACACCTGATCATCAATAATTGTAGCAACTATAGTCACACAGAATAACTACTTATCAAAGATTATCTATTTTAATTTTTGTTGCTCCTGGAAATTTCTAGATTTAACCATCTATTGTGATGGAACTTGTTAGAAATAGAGTAGGGTAAATGGGTAAGAATGTTAGGTAAAACAGAAATATATTTCCAAACAGGATGGAAAACATTTTTTAAAAAAGAGTTTGGATGTTCCCAGATGAACTAAGAAAACAGAATTTTTGATGAATCAAAAGGGGAACAAAAGGTACAAAAATAGGAATGTTAGCAAAGGTAAAAGGGGATACCAAATATAATATAAAAGTATAAGATATGCTGATAAATTGATGAGCATTGCAGCTTGTGCAGTGAAATTTCCCAGTGGTTTTACTGGCACACCCTCCCCTGGGTCTCTAACATTCTGGAAGTGTCTGTAAAACTAGCTTATAAAGCCAATGCCTTACAGTTCTATCTTTCAAATAATTAAATGGATTCAGTGTGTTGTCTTATGTTAATAAGCTTTGATCAGATAATTATTTCAGAATGAATTTGCAGAATTACTTATGTCATTCTAATATTCTTTAGTTAGTTAAGCATGTAAAACAAACAAACAAACAACTAAATAAATAAATGAGTAAATAGATAGATGATAGATAGATAGATGATAGATAGATGATAGATAGATAGATAGATGATAGGTAGATAGATAAATAGATAAAATAAACAAGCATTACAAGTTCTGAATGCTATCTTTTAAAACAACTGGATCCATTTTGTTGATTTTCTTCCAATCAAAATGCATCTACTCAAAAAAGTGCCTACAGCAGACATTTTCAATTAGTACTATATCTTTTATAAAATGAGCAAACACCAACATAAATGTATAAAAATAATATCTTATAAGGCAGGGTTTATTCAAGTGAATAATTTTCAAATCTGATACCACCTGTTTCACTATCCAAAGATTTAAGATTAAACTGATTAATTTACTCTCTACTCTCTTTATGGTAAACATTTGCAAGCTGACATATTTATGTATCACTTGCTTATATGATTTTCTTTTCTCTTATATTAAACTTACTTTTTCAAATCTTTCTAATTAGTGAATAAAATAGTCATTTTACTGGTATGATAAGACAAATATTAACTAAAAAAATAGGGCTAAAATAATGTGTTTTATTTATTTATTTATTTATTTATTTATTTATTTATTTATTACATTACATTACTAAATTGCAATTACATTTAAAAACAGAGCTAGGAAAAGCTTAAATAGTACATAAGCCCTTTTGTCTCTATTGAGGTGGATTAAAGTTTAAAATGTCCAAAAGATTATTGTCTTAAAAAATAAGAAAAAAAAGAGAGACTTTTGAATCTGTTGGTATGTGCTCTTTTGTCATCTTAAATATTGGAATTTATCTTTCATAGACATAAATAACACAGTAAATTTATAAAAGAATGGTGATACATTTTATTTAATTAAAATGCATATAAAAATACTTTGAAAATGTTACTTCTAATTTTAGACTAATATGGATTTCATTTTGAACATGATGTTGATTTTTCAAAAATTTGTAGAAGGCCTAGTATTTTGCACTGCATGATGAAAATTTTCTTTCTTTTCTTTTTTTCTCTCTTTTTTTTTTATACGTTGGCCAAGATACATGACAGATGAGGAACAAGATACTCAAATATAAATACTTAAAACCAGAGATAGCATCGTGAAAGACATGCACTATCAGAAGCAACAGTTTTTAAAATGGAAGTTCTGCATCAGTATATGAGAGCAGGGTTAGCATTCTTTTCTTGACTTATCCTTCTAACTTTACACTATAAAATTAGATCCTTATACAATCAGAGATCTAAAACTCCTCATTTTCTACTGTTCTTTTTTTCCCCTCATTTTTGGTCTTTGCATCTAAAATGATCTGTGAAAGAATAAAGTCATACTTCAGCTGCTATTGTATTTAATCTATCAGCATTCAGACATTTCTCCAATGACATTATTCAGAGAGTCAAAAAATGCACTTTCAAAGTATTAAATCTGGTCTCTCTTTTTTTAAATTTGATAACATTTTAAAAGGTGAAAGAGGTCTACCTTGAAACTAGCAACTGATTTCATGCTGTAAGTTTCTCATTTTATTCAAATTTTATATTAAATAGAAGAGCACACAATCATATCAAATATGACTGCCCTACTTTGTTAAAGTCAGACATATTAGAAAGCAAGAGGCCTATGCAATCATTATTAATCAAAGGATGACAGTCTATCATAACATTTATTGAGTGCCCATTTTTATTGAACATTATCATCTAATATACTATCCATAATTTCTCAATATGAATAAAATTATAGAATATGAAAAAAAAGACAGGTCTTGGATATAGAAAACTTCATATTTTAATTCATGGCAGTTTCTATTCAAATGGTTTTAGGCAAACTAGTTCATATATCTCTTTCATTTTTCTGACTTTTAAAATGAGGATATTAATCTACTTCATAGTAGTCTATGGACATTCAAAGAGATAGTTATTTTATGATAATTTTTTTGTAAATCATAAGATATTAAACAATTATAAATCATTTGTAAAGATCCTATCATAAGGTAGAAAAATTAGAGAATTTCAGAAAGCATGGCTATTCTTCAAAGTAAAGTAAAGTCTGGTCAGGTAGTTTTTTACCTGAAATCAATCTTTTTAATAGAATCATGAATATTAGGACCTTGATTGGCAGGGTTCTAGCATATTCATAGAGCAGAGTTCCATTCTGAAAGCGGCAAACCAAGAAAACCACAGGCTACTCCTCAACCAAGCACCCACTCATAGACCAAGAATGTCATTCCAAGAAAATGGGATACCCCCCAGCTTCAGTGGCCTGGCACAAGGGTACTACAGAAGGAGAAAGCAGGCTATAAAGGTGCAAATTATTTAGTTCTGTCTAAAAAGGCTGACTTAATTTAAAAGAGAAAATGAGAAACTCCATGCTTAAGGTGTTGCCTAAAATAACAGAGACCTTGGTGGAAGAGCAATTAAAAGAAGACTGGTGATAAAAGCAAAACAACAGAGTAGCTAGAAGTTTAATAGAAAGAACCAGGGAAAAGGTAACCAAAAAGAAATCTTTTGAGAGCACAGTCAACCCTGGGGATCTGGTAGGCTGTGCAAATGGCCTAAGTTGCACCCACATAAGAACAATCAAAAAAGAATACGTGGGCAGACTGGGAAGCCACAGACTGACCAATACAGAGGAAAAAGCTTTTTGGTACTAGGGGCTTAAAACAAGCTCTGATCAAATGCTATCTGAACAACGAGGCTCTCTAACCCAGGGGCAACAACACTTAGGAAGGTAGGCTTGAATATAAAATTATACATAGCCCTGAAAGTCTGGATGATTATTTAAATAACCAAGGTTTTACCCTTTCAGATACTAAGAGAGAACTACCAAGCTCAAAGTTCTTGGGCAAAGACAGGGCCAAAATAATAATAATAATAATAATTAATTAATTACTTGAATAATGATAACCACATAATGTAAGAGTTCTTACCTTGGAAACTGCACATGATGATAGAAATTGACTTCACTGAATTAATTTGATTAAGTGACTTATCATACAAAAAAATGGCAAAGGAAACAATAACAACCACCCCAGAGAAGAATCAGGATTCAGAGTTACCATATGAGCCAGCAATTCAATTCCTAAATACATATCCCCACCAAAATGAAGATACATCCACCCAAAAACTTGTATACAAATAGATCAAAGCAATATCATTCACATTAGCCAAAAAATGAAAACAGTTTAAATGCCTATCAATTGATGAGTTAATAAAATGTGAATAAAATGTGAAATGACTACACAACAAAATATTACTCAACAATAAAAATAAATGAAATAGTAAAACATGCTACAACATGGATGCAGCTTGAAAACATGGTAATTCTGTATTTAAATTCTTAAGGAACTGCCAAACTATTGTATGGAGTTTCATTCAGTGGGAGCAAAAATATTAAAATTGGATTGTGGTGATGGTTTCACAACTCTGTGAACATATTAAAAAGTACCGATTAGTACACTTTAAATGAGAGAATTGTATGACATATGAGTTATATTTCAATAATACTGTTTTGAAAAAACTTGAGCATGTAATAAAATTTGACAGAAATTGTCACATTGAAATGTTTACATAAGTAAAGCTGGAGTAGACATTTTTATCAGTTTCTGTTTGTTCATGTCTCATTCTTAAAAATCCACCTCTTGAGGCAAAGCACATGCCAAAGAAGTGTCATAGGGATACTTCTACTTGGTGACTCTGTTCATAGGTGCCATTGATTGAACCAGGGGTTGACACTTAATTTATGGAGATATTCATCAATAAACTAATGAGCAGATTAGATTTCTTGAAATTTTTAACTGAGAGATATCTAATTTCCAATTAGATATAGATACTTAAATAATAAATTCATGTTGTATTAGAGATAGAACTTAAAAAATAAGTTCAAACTGATTTTTATGTGAAGAAATAGTTTTCCATAAAGAAGCATATGTATAAAGTAGACATGCAGAGATAAGCGAGAGATGAGAAGCCTAGGGTTAGAGTGGGGCAGAGAGAATGACAGAGAGAGGAAATATAAATGAGTCATTGCTTAAGTGACTTCCTACTTCCAACTTCTACTCACATTGTCCCAAGCATACTTTTTTTTTCATGAGAGGACCCACATATTTCCATTAAATTTAACACAACTTTTGGAGGTGCTTGTTCTTACCAACAAAAGAACTCTGTAAATAAACCAAAATTGATGGCAGGAAGCTAGTTTAGATGAGAAAGACACAGCAAAGTGAAAATCTGACTATAGAGGTGCTGTGAGCTGGAGACCACATAGTCTAGAAGAAATAGTAAATAATCTCTAATAAGATGTGGCAGTAAAGGTATTTAAAGCCTGAGGAGATTTGAAAGCCTATGTGTGGAATAAGAGACCATGGAGGACTTGGTAACCAAAAGAAAAAAAAATACATATATATATATATAATCAGTATTATTGGCCTTAGATAATTTACAGAAATTAGAAGATAAACTCAGATACAAGGTATATTAGCAGGAAATATAAAATAAAGAGTGTTTATATAATTTATAATTTATTTAGGGAAATCTTTTCTGTAATAGTCATGGCTTTATGAGAATAAAATTAAGCTAGAAAATAACATCTCATCAAGATACTCTAGTCTAGAATCACAAATGGGTATTGAATCTCATACTTCACACAGTAGCAGGTATGATGCTAGTAAAAAATTGGGTCCTTAATTTCTAAATAATGAGAGCTTCAACAATTAAAGTATTATTTCTATAACTGAAAACAGAGATGATATATCTCCACTGTTAGGTTTTGAAATTTATGTTGTCAACGAAGTAAATATTTGATCTAGAAATATAAAGGCAGAGTCATTTTTTTATAGAATTTACTAAGGGGTGATTATAATTGTTTTGAGTTAAGATTGTTTTATTTCAATATTTAATGATAAGATGTAATTTCTGCATATTTATTTCTCAGAGGACTTGTGGCATATAATGAATATTAAAGTGAAGCTTTGGCCTTGGTTTTGCTTCTAATCAAAGGTGCACTCTTTGAGTGTTTTGGCAATAAGTCCTTTAACATTTTAGATAAAGGCGAAGGCAAACATCTTCAAAATCTCTAATAGGTTATAGTTCTTGCACACTCATCTTCGTGAGAGTAGAATACTGTATATAGTCTGCTTATTAATCTTTGTGAAGGTTTTCTCTTTGTGCTATGACATCAGAAAGAACTGGAAAAATGCTATATAATATAATAAAAATATCATTTAAAAGATGACAAATATGAGCTTTGAAAGGGAGTTTATAGAATCTGTGCCAAAAAAAACCTCCAAGGGCAATAGAAGATGAAAATAAACAAGTATTTTTGTAACATAAAAATTCCTTATGAGATGCTATCTGTTAGGCAGATTATTACCAGCATTTTAAAAATATTCTCTTCATATGCAACAAAAATTAACATTTATGGGGTTAATGTCTTACACAATAAAGTATAAAAATAAAAATTTACAGCAGTAGCAAAAGCTACATAAAATTAATTTGTGATGCTTTATATTGAGTATAGGCTCTGGAGACTAGTGAACTTTGGTCTCTCCAGAAATCTTTGTGAAAAAAGAGCAATGTTAAGATTGAAGCACATCACACTGCATTCATGTAGTGTTGTTTTTCTTTTAGCAGATTTTGTCTACTATGATGACAGTTTTTAATCAGTTTCAAAAGTTATACAACTTTTTAACATATGAGAACATTTTACAGTTAAATTAATAATTCAAATTTCATAGTAAATATTGGTTGAAACATTCTATCTACTTAATTTTATATACGCATATATTTCAAGTTTCATATTTTATCCAATAAATCAATTATTTTAAACTTGCATTTGGATTTATTGGTTCATGAACACTTTGAAATTATAGTCAAAATTATGTGTCCATATGTATATGTGTCTTTAATTGTGATATAGGTCTATAATAGTCTCAAAATAGTCCTTTATTCAAGAGAGTTGGAGAATCAGTAATCTAAATGTTGCTAAAAATGTAAGGTAAAAGGTATAACTTGAGAAAATACTTTTCAAACTTTATCAAAGTTATAAAAACTACAGAAATGAGTTCTCTGTATTTTCTGTCTAACTGCCACATATTCCAAATGTTATATCTATGAATGTAATTTATCACTGATGCTTTGACACTGGTATACTGATGATGGCCTTTAGAAATATTTTGCCTAACTAAATTCATCCTGTTAGAGAAATGCTTAGTCAAATCATAATGCCCTTGTGCACTGAGAAGAGACAGCCATAAATCATCTCTAGTAAAACAAACATTTCTCAGCAACCTTTTCATTTTAATTAATAATGAAGAAGATACTTCTGCTAAGAGGAAAACATAATATTGTCTCTAAAGCCCATGAAAATCTTCTTTTTAACAAAAGCCCTTTTGAAATAACTCCATCAGTCCATCCATTCATTGACCCACTGTACTTTTATTTTACTAATGTAATCATGTTCAAGTCTCTATATTTATTTAAAAATTTAAAAATAAAATAAAAAAATAAATATTATGACAGCATTTGCAATTGAATGGTTAGAAAGCCATATTATTCATATCCACTTGAAACTTACAGTTTAGTAAAAACCACAGATATCTATCCAATAGTTATGCAAATATATAATTAAGCATTGCCATAAGGCTTTTGCAAAAAATATGGAATGTCTTAGTAGTGTATAAGAAGAGAAATTGCCTTATACTATTGAAGAATTTTATAACAGATTTTATCAAGGAGAATCCATTGACAAAATTTACCTGAGAGTTATATGATCACAAATTCAAAGTTACACAACTCAGTTTCTTTTTTGTGTCCCTTCTCTACTTTCTGTACCATTATTTGTTTGATGCTTAGTTGTTCTGAGCTACAATAAGAAGATTTATTTGTATTAAACTGGCTTAGGACACATGTAACTTTTGAATTAATCACTGTGGATGGGGAAATTAAATGCACTATTTGGAAATGGGAAATGAAGACAAAGAGCTTTCAAAGAAGATGCACAAGATTCTTGTTTATAAATCATATCCATGATGCTATCTTTCATTTATAAAACAAGCAAACAAACAAACAAACAAACAAAAAGGAAAAGGAGTAAAAAAGGAGGAAACTTAACAAAGTACAATAGCATAGGAGGATCCTACATGTTTTTAAAATTTTGAATATAAAGATATAATGATAGACTTGAGCAGAAATTCTGAGTAGGCAGTTGTCTATAGATGTACAAAATTCAATAAAACAGAATCAGTAAGACATATTTAGGGTTCAAATACTTACACATGAAATTATGAAATGTGGGCATTGTGAAATCATCTGAGTAAAAATTGAAGCATGTTAGAGGCTCAGGGCTGAGTCTTAAGTAAACCCAATATATAAAAAATGGTGGTCAAGAGATGAAAAGTTTTGAAAATGGAAGTATTAAGCATTTGGCTCTACACACTACACAGGGTCAAGTGGGAAGAAAGAAATGAGGGGTCAGAATATGCAGTTCTGGGCTAAAACAATTGAGGGTCCTTTTAGTCAGTGATTGGATTGAAAAATGGCAGTTAGATTGAAGATATCATGGTGAAAGTAGTTAGAGAAAAGTTTAGCAGGCTGTAGTCAGTGGGATGTGCTTTTGATATTAAGATACATTCATGGAATTTTTTTATGTTAATGTATATGTACAGGAGTAATTGGCAAAATATTTAATACTTTGTGCCGCATCAGAGCAGAACAGGGTTTTGAAGGACACCAAAAGTGTAGACTTCTATATTTTAGTTGTTCAATTGAAGTGATATTTTGAGAGTAGGAAACAATTCTTTACTAATAGGTATGGAATATTTAAATATTTCAACATTAAATGTACAATATTTTAGTAACATGCATAATTGTACCAATATATACATGTAAAATTTCTACAAAATCAGAATGATTTTGATAATAATCATTGTCATAAACAACACTTGAAAACAGATCTTTCATTTTTACCTATGATACTTCTGCATGTGTTAACAATACTTACAATGACATAACAATATGTTTTGCAAAATTTTATTATTATTTCTGGCTTATTTATAATTCTTGTTATATAATCAATAAATATATAGATATTCAAACACTATCATGTTTTTGCTGCTTTAATTATTTTGTTTAACAATCTCCAAACCATTTTTACAAGTACTAGTGATTTTGACACCAAATTTGTTCATAACCTTTTATAGTTTAAATGTGTTTATTATTCTATGTAATTTGAATACCCACAAGAACATTCTTTTATTAAAGTAATTTGATTCCCTAATTCTAATGACCTTTTCTTCCATTCAACTTAAGCCACCTACATATCTACATATATTTTTAAAATAGTACCTCAGATACTAGTCAACCTCTAAAATGTTAATGTGATTTTATGTTTTTTGACAAAAACATCTTTTTTATTTCTTCATTTACTTATGTTCACCAAAACTTTTCTCATATCTTTATCACCTAATTTCTGTCTCATCATGATTTCTTAAGTACCATAGGCTTCTCATTTCATAATTTTAAGAACTCTCTTTTTATCAGCCTCATCCTTTTCCATCCCCCACCCTACGTCCTCTGCTTCACCTGTAAGGCAAAACCTCAACTCTAAATCATTCAGAAGGGATGTCTTGCTCTCTCTTAAACTTGTAATGCTAAGTCTTTCGTGAAAACACACACACACACACACACACACACACACACACACACACACACACACACACCTGAAGATATTGATGTAATTGAAAAGTTATAGTCTCTAAACCTTCTGTGATCTCTATCTTGCTTGAAAAATGTTTTGTTAATTTTTTACCATTAAAAAAGAAATAAAAGGCTTTTTTTCTCTTTTTATATTTATTTAAAAATTTATATTTATTTATAAAATATATAAATATATAACTTTAAAGAATGATAAAATGACAACTACTTTTCTCCACATAGGCTAAAAGATTGAACATTATTGATAATTATATATGTTTTGCATGCATCTTCTCAATCTTATTTTTTCCCCTTTCTTACCTATGTAAAATTTAGTTTTGAATGTTTTAATATTTAATAGAAACAATGTCTTTTTTTGCTTAAATATTCTTAAATATATTGTTTTAAGAATTTTCTCTACACATTAAGAACTATGAAATATCTGAGATTTTTACCTGATTTGCCAACCAACAAAGTAGTCTGCTGTAATTTCATAGGACATTGAGTAGAGACAAAGAAATTAATTACACCTGGCAAAGCAGGCCATATGTCCTTCATACTATTATGGGTGCAACTTGCCCCCAAGTCTCACAAGGATGATGTGATGTCAAGGCCAGGGGAATGTTTTATACAACGTAAGTCTGTCATAGGTGAGGAAACCAGAATTTAGGAATCCCCAGTTTTCTCAAGGAGGATGCTGGCAAACCTGTTTAACTTTGCCCCAGATGGAGACATTATCTTTTTTATTTTAGTAAACAAATGTGCCCTCTTCCTGCAACGAAGGCACTGTATCTTACAAGGCTATCTGCTCCCTAAACAAGAGAGTTCGAAACAAAAACTTATACAAGGTGTGTAGAAACACCATGGGGAATTGTCTCCCAACCCTGCATTTATGTATATAGGGTTGACTTTTATTTATTTGTATAGTATGCTAGTTCTTTGCATGAATAGAGTTTATTTATTTATTTATTTATTTCATTGTTTTTAAGTTGTTCACATCATAAAGATGTCAATGAATAAATTTACTAGATAGAACAGTATATACCTCTACAAATTTAAGAGGTAATACCAAGTTAACTTCAAAATTGGTTATACCAATTTAAATTTTCACAAGCAGTGTCTAAGATTTTCATTAATCCACATTCTTGTTAATATTGGCATTGCTAGGTTCTATAAATTTTTGTAAAATGATCAGGGTGGAATCTCATTTTGACTGGTTTTCGTTTCAATTATTATCTGTGAAATAGAATTTTATATCTTAATTGGCCATTTGTGTTTTTCGTGAACCGCTTTGTATCTTTTCAACATTCTTTTCTATTTGATATTTCTTATGTGTTGGTTTGATTTTAAGGAAATATTTGTACATATTTTATATGTGTATATCTGAATAAATTATCATTATTTGCTTCTATATATCACAAATTTTCTTTCCAAGAAGTTACAAAATTTAATGTAGTAGAATTATAAATCTAACAATTCTTGTTTGTTTAAGATATTTTTAGTATCACTAGGTTTTAAAAATATTATTTTATTTTTTTCTGTAAAAGTTTGGCCTTTGAGCTTAAAATTTTTAAGCTACCTGAAGATAATTGTGGACAGGAGATTTAATTTTATATGGATATTAAACTATCCTAGTATTTTTTATTGCAATATTTTTTTTTCTGATTTGCATTGTCTCTTCTGTCATCAATAAATTTTTCATGTGAGTGTAAACCAATTTCTAAGTCATCCATTCTGTACTAGAGATGAATGAGTCTATTATTGTAATTACTATATATCATAATAGTGTGCAGCCATTAATGTTCCACTTCAATTTTTATTTTGAATATATATATATATATATATATGTATATATATATATATATATATATATATATATATTAAGCCTGATCTTTTTATAGTGGGCTCAGTGATCAGACAATAATTGGATAGAGCTTGTGTTCAATAGCAAAGAGCTAGTAAAATTGATCATATTCTGCCAATGGACCTGTGTGATGAAGAAATACATTCAAAATTCAGGTTTTGGTCAGGGCTTGGCCCTCTCTGACTTCTCTGTCTGTCCACAGCCTCAGCTAGTAATATATTTCAAATATGACCATAATCTCAGGCTAGTACATCCATGCCTTAGTGTTTCTCTACTCACTTGCTTCTGAAATATTTTTTACTTTCATAACAATGTCACTGGGCATGATCTCTGCTCCAGATAAAGAGCCTCCTTCTACCACAGCAGAAAAGATGCCACTTCCAGTCCCTACAACCTGCACTAACCTGGAAAAATTTCTCTGTCAATCAAACTGGGAATGGGCAGTAGGAGAGAGAGTAGTGTAGAGAGGTAGAAGCAGCCACAAGCCAGAACATCATATATGTACATCATTCTTACTGAAAATTCAGCCATTTTTCAAATCTAGAGTCTTCTTAGGTTATTGCGTTTTTAGTAAATTTTCAGAGTGCTGTTTTACTTATATTCATTTATTATTTTTTTTTTATTTTTAATGGTGATGCTGGAGTTGCAGTTTTCTTCAGCTTTATAACTGTCATCCGTGGAAGAAAATTGCTTTTGTCTTGCTCTTTCTCTTGACATTTGCTTTATTAGAAAGAAAAAAAATATTTTAAAATAACATTTTATTTTTTAAACACTGCATATAATGTCAAGTCTCATATTAATTACATTATTCATTTGACATTGTTTTAATTATAAAAGTAATGACAACTTTTATCCTATTGTAGGAAATTTTAACTTCACAAGTAAGTCCCTACACAGCCAGAATCTTTCCTAGAGAAATTTTCATTCATATATTTGGTGTAAAAAGTACCATTCATTTGATACATGCCTCAGGTTATCATTTATTTTAGTATTGCTAAAGAAATTTTCAGTTGCAGTATTTTTTTTCTAGTTCTTGAATCAACTATATTTGTTCATAATTTAATTTTTTCTCATCTGTCTTATTTAGATTCTTCAGCAATTCTTCTCTCAGTCATAGATCATTGATGGGCACAGTCCCTATAAGCATTTACATTTTGAGGCACTGTTGACTTACATAATATTGTGCTTGTTGTATTCTCTAATTATAAGAATAAGAATGTTTGTCCTGAAAAATTAGTGTCTCTCTCTTAAGCTTTTATTACTTATCAAATGAAGTTGAAATAACATAATTCTGTTATACATAATGTAGAATAAGATATTGATTATGAACATTATTTTTGTATTCAGACAAAACCAAGTCCAAATCCAAAACTTCATCTCCTCAAAGTTTAGTTTCTTTTGTAAAATGGGGCTGATCATACAGAACAAAAGGTTTAAGTGAAATAATAAATAAGTACTGTTATAGCACAAGAAGATTCAACATAATTAGCTTTTATTGTTTCTACAATCATTTTCCTGAGAGCACTATCTATCCCAGGATATAATGTACTACTGTGAGTCCATCTCAACCTATTAAGAATTGGAGGCACTGAATGGGACCATACTTGTGTGATTCAGAGAATGATTTACAAGAGGTAGAAAGAATCCGAAAGAATTTCAAAGAATTGCATCCATGAATTAAGTGTACGGGGTGTGGCATGGCCAGAGCCAATTCTTAATTATTTCAAAGAATTGCATCCGTGAATTAAGTGTAGGGGGTGTGGCATGGCCAGAGCCAATTCTTAATTATTTCCTAGGTGGCTGTCTAGTTCCTTTTCAGGCTAGAGTCTCTTCAACACTGCAACATTTAGAAACATTCCACTCAGAATGATAATTCTTTGTTGGGAGCATGGTTGTAAATATTTATCTTTTTTTTGTCTTGGTGACCATATAATGGGATAATGAAAAGGGAACATAAGATTTCCCAAAAGTTAGATTAGCCAAAACAGACATCATTTCCTAAAATTTTGTATAAAGATACAGGAACAGAATTGGTCTGCCTTAGAAATCAGAAGCTATAAATGCAATGTAAAAAAAGCTGCTTATTTGCTTTTTCTTTTGTATTTTATTTTTTTAATTAAATTTATTGGGGTGACATTGGTTAATAAAAGTATATAGGTTTTAAGTATATAATTCAATAATAAATATATATTACATTGTATTTTCACCATCTGAAGTCAAATTTTTCATCACCATATATTTGGCCCCCTTTACCCTTATCTACCTCCTCACTTTCCCTCTTTCCCTCTGATAAGTACTAAACTATTGTCTGTGTCTATGAGTTTTTGTTTGTCTTGTTTGTTTGTTGCTTTCAGTTTTATATTCCATATGTGAGTAAAATCATATGGTTCTCAACTTTTTCAGTCTGACTTATTTTGCTTAGCATGATTACCTCGAGATCCATCCATGTTGTTGCAAATGGCAGTATGTCATATCTTCTTATGGCTGAATAATATTCTATTGTATATATGTACCACAGTTTCTTTTGCCAATTATCTATCATAGGATACTTCTGTTGTTTCCATGTCTTGGCCACTGTGAATAATGCTGCAATGAACACCAGGGTACATATGTTTTTATAAATAAATGTTTTCAAATTTTAGGGTAGATACCAGAAGAGGGATTGCCAGGTCATATGGTAATTCCATTCTTAATTTTTTGAGGAACCTTCATATTGTTTCTATAGCAACTGTACCAATTTATATTCCCACCAGTAGTGTATGAGGGTTCCTTTTCCCCTACAACCTCTCCAACACTTGATGTTATATTTAATGTTGATAATAGCCATTGTTATAGGTGATATCTCATTGTGGTTTTGATTTGCATTTCCTTAATAGCTAGTGAAATTGAGCATCTTCTCATATATCTGTTGGCCATTTGTATTTCTCTTAGGAGAAATGTCTGTTCAGATCTTTTCTCAGTTTTTAATTGAATGTTTGTTTTTTGTTGTTGAGTTGTATGAGTTCTTTATATATTTTGAAATTTGGCTATATGGGAGGCATTGTTTACAAATATCTTTCCCATTCAGTTGGTTACCTTGTTGTTTTATGGATGGTTTTTTTTTTTCTTTGCAGAAGCTTTTTAGTTTGATGTAGTTCCATTCATTTATTTTGTTTTCACTTCCTTTGCCTTTGAGGTAAAATTCATAAAGTTCTCTTTAAATCTAAGGTCCATGAGTTTAGTACTTATGTTTTCTTCTATGCAATTTAGTGTTTCAGTTGCTATATTTAGTTCTTTGGCCCATTTTGAATTAATGTTGGTGTTTGGTGACAGCAGTCTAGATTTATTCTTTTGCATATAGCTTTCCAAATTTCCTAGCACCATTTATTAAAGAGGCTTTCTTTCATCTATTGTGTATTTTGGCTACTTTGTCAAAAAATATTTGCCCTTATACACGGGGGTTTATTTCTGGACTCTCAATTCCAACCCTATGTCTGTTTTACTGCCAATACCATGCTGTTTTGGTTATTGTTGCTTTATAGTATAATTTCAAGTCAGGCAGTAATTTAAATACCTCTGGCCTTGCTCCTTTTTCCCAGGTTTGCTTTGGTTATTTGTGGTCTTTTGTGATTCCATAAAAATCTGATGATTTTTTTTTTGTTTTATTTATTTTTAAAAAGTCATTGGGGTTTTGATGGGGATTGCATAAAATCTCCATATCACTTTGAGTGTTATAGCCATTTTAGCTATGTTGATTCTTCCAGTTCATTAACATGAAATATCTTTTCATTTCTTCATGTCTTTTCATTTCTTTGTATCTCCTTCAATTTCTTTTAATAATGTAGTTTTTAGTACACAGTTCCTTTATGTGCTTTGTTAAGTTTATTCCTAGGTATTTTATTCTTTTTGTTGAAATTGCAAAAAGAATATTGTTTTTTCATTTCTTTTTCCAAAATTTCATTGTTAGTATATAGGAACAGAGTGAACTTTTGTGCATTGATTTTGTATCCTGCAACTTTATTTGTTTATTTTTTCTAATAGTTTTTAGTGGAATATTAAGAATTTTCTCTATAAAAAAAATAATGTCATTTGCAAAATAATGACAAGTTGACTATTTCATTTTCAGAGAAACTGCTTATTTTTATCTTTTCTATTTGTGAGACATATGCGACCTCCACACAGAGCTGAGGTATAGAAAGAAAGCATACTAAAAATGTTTAGACTATTTGGAGTGTTAAGCAGGAGCAAAATTATCTTCACAAGAAAAGATCGTGCAATATTATGCAAAGAAAAAGAAGACCAGGAAAACAGAGAGGCACATTCTTGATAACATCATTTGGTTCCCTAAATCTAACTATTCCTTAGATTTCTCAACTACATAAATCAATACATTCCCATGTTAGTTTAGCCAATTTGAATTGGATTTATGCCACTGGAAGTTCAGATACTAAGTAATAAATTATTTTGTTTTTGCCACAGAACATGCAACACATCCAGGAACAACTTAAGAAAAACACTCATTGAAAAGGGTATCTTTTGACCTGGAACATATTTATATGTCGAATACTCTGTAAAGTTTTAAACATGCCAGATTATCTAGGATATGTTACCAAAGTTTCTCTCATCTTACTTAGCTGATAGACACTTAGTGAATTATTAGTTTTGATTTTTCAAAACAGTTTCCAGGGTAGTAGTCTTATGGTATGATATTTCTTTGAAAGCATTTCAAACCACTGTTTGATTAATCTCAATTCCATGTTGTAAAAATCAACATCTGGCTGTTTTTTAGTCATACACTGCTTTTCTACACATCCTACCAAAAACTGTACATTGCCATTCAAGTTTGGAGAATATACAGACAGAAACTTTAACAAAATTATGTCTTCACCACTAGTCATTTGGGAAAATGGTAAAGAGAGACAAAAAACTGACCGTTGGGAAAAGAATGATGAATGAAATGTACAAATTTTTTTATTGTTTACCATGTTACTCAGCTTTATTAACAGGAAGAGTTATAAACAAAATAATATTTGAAACTATATATACATAATTTTCTGATAAATTTTAAAAACAAAAAGAGTATTTGAATGATGGTCAGTCTATACATGCAAGCTTTGTAGGATTTTTTTTTTTTTGGCAAGGAATAATGAACCGAGATGGATTCCTTACAAATTAAATTTTGAGGCCCCCTAAACTTGGTCTGCAATATGATTGGACTGATTTTGTTTGGCCAAGTTGATCATCTTTGAAAGAAATTTCCCAGGTGACTCTAAAACAGTAAAACCATTAGAACATCTCCCCTAGAGCTGTCTTGTATTGATTTTTTTTTTTTTGCTTCAGCTGAGACATGAATCAATAGCACTTCTTTGACAATCATCACTACTAAAGTGAGGTCACATTGTATTCCAACACTTCCTAGTATAAATCAGAAATATCATTGTAAAAAACTATCTGTTAACTCGTCACAAGATTTCTTTTTCAGTTAATAAGGAGGATTGATATGTATGATACAGCACATTTCCTTTGGAGTATAGTTTTTATTCAATCAAGGACTTTTGTTGAAGACTATTTATTCCTTTTAAATTTACTGCTACCCCCGCAAAAAAATAATTAGTACATAAGAATTAGGAGCAGTCAAGTTTATTAAATTATATGTGTGTGTGTGTATATGTGTGTTCGTGTGTGTGTGTGTGTGTGTGTGTGCGTGTATAGACAGATATAATTTTAATTTCATGGAAACATGTACATATTTCTCATATCATTAAAACAGAATAACATGATAATTTTAAATTTTTAACGATACGGGAAGTGATAAGTAAAGGTAATGGCTAAACTCAGAGAAAAATAATTGATTATAAATGTTTTTGGAACTAATGCAGTTGAGCCATTGCAGATTTTCCCTAAAATTTCAGTTTTTACTTTATCTGCTTGATAAGTTGCTCTTTGCATTTTATTCTACACTATGCCTCAGTTCTGGGAATATTAAAAATTATTCTATTAGTATGTATATTTATTAGTTGAAAAGCAATAAATTTATGTTTTATTCATTTGTTTTCATAAATAAGGGCTTGACTTTCTAAAATTAAATATTTACATATGAAAAATTATTTTTCTTCTAGCATTTGACTTTCTTTGATTAGAGCACATGTAGTATAAAGTTCTCTATTATTGAGTATATTAGTACATTTTTATTTTTCTTTTACCAGAATAGATGGCATTGACTTGACATTCTTATTTACAAGTAAACTTTATTATTTTTTTATATAAGTGAATTTTAAATGTATGATTTTATGTTATTATAAATTGTGTCTAATTTTCTAAGGCATATAAGAATTCATACAGACATATACATAGAAATATATACTTAGGATAATGTTTGTATCTACTGTATATTAACGTGAACTTTACTTTTGAAAGAACTCAAAATTTTTAGTGAAATAAAAAGAAACAATGCATGTGAATTTATATGAAGTGGATTTCTAAATTATCTGTATTAATTGATTAAATAACATTTCTTCATATATGTAAACATTTACAAATAACTTTTTTGAGATGACAAGTTTTGCTATTTTTCTACAAGTGTCTATTAGAACTGTATCTTATTCACATTAAAACAAATTTAAGAGGTAAGTCTGGGGAATATTAGCATTCACATTTTAATGTACTTATTTATTACATGTATTACATAAATATAGTAAAATATAAGTTCTAATAACATATTATATATATATATATATATATATATATATATATATATATATATAAAATCACCCCTCCTACACTCATATTCCAAATAGAAATAGGAGCCATTTACACAATCAATTTTATTTTTGTATGTGTATTTTATAATTGTAATTATATTTATGTTTAATATACTATTGAGTTTTATTTTGTTTAAAATGCTAGATGTATTTTAAATATTTCTTCCCTCTCAATGCTGTTTTTAAATCTGCACTTTTCATAAATATACATATACATATATACATGTATACACACATGCATACATTACAGTGTGTTAAATTTTTTACAGAAAACATTTATTAGATTTCTATTTTAAATATTATTTATTTGTTCTATCTTCTACTTATTAATAAGTGTAGATATATAAAACTGGTAATAAGTATTACATTAAATTGGTTAATTTAAGTGAAAAGGATAGTAGATGCATGTACACATGCATACAAAATAATATAAATACATTTAAAAAAGATGTAATTTATACCAGGCCTAAAACCTCACTTTAATGCAAAATAGTCATAAGAGTACTGCAGAAAGCCATATCCATTTGTCTGATATAATTTAAATCAAAAAGCACACAATGACTACTAATAATAAAATGTCATAGAACACAAACTGTATCTGTTAAGGTGTCCTCCATGAAGAAAAAAAGCTACTATTATTTTACTTGCAGTTTCTCTTTATTAGTTTAGTCTAAAAATAGCCATTGACTTGTTTTTCATTATGTGCAATGTCAAAGTGAACTGCCGATTTTGCAGGTGAAATGAATAGATGCTTTGCTCAAAAATACTCTGGCAATCAGCCACACATTCTGCCATACCAGCATGCTGACCACCTACTTGGCTTGAGTCAGATGGCTATTTGGAAAGCTTTTAGTCGTTATCTTTTTATGTGATGTAACTGCCCACTTTTCAGCATGACTCATTTATCATTTTATGCCAAAGAACTGAATTATCTTGTATTTTTTCTTGTTATCTTCCTGGAGAGTCTGACATGACTTTAATGTCAGTGTATTTCTTACTAGAAAAAAACATATGCGATATTTTGAAAACTGGCTGAACTTGACAGCACTCGAATTGACATTCAGAATATGTAATTTTCTAACATTGCCTTGTGGGATGTACGTGTGTTTACTTTTAGGGTCTGGAAACTTAAAGGTTTCTATATAACGCCTTCTAAGATTGCTTTTAAGATTCTTCAAAATAAAATACAGAAAAACTTAGATTTATCTGGAGCTATTGGATATGGAAAAACTTTATTTAACACAGTTACTATAAGCTCTGTAAAGACACGTTCTTAGCAGTGTTAAATAAACCCCAATAATTACTATTAATATTGCATGAAAATTTTAAAACTGATAATCTAGTTATTAATATCAAGAAAAATATAGTAAGATCAGAAATAGGCTTATATTATGAAAAGGCACAGAATGTTGAGTAGAAATACCATGATAATGTAAGCTACTCATAGAGAGACAGTGTCTTCTACTTTACCACTCTAGTGCAGTCATTCTGTTTTTTCTCCTGCCATTCTACTACTCTCTCTCCTAGCAGCATCATTTTATTTTTGTAAACTATGGGAACTATCTTAACTCCAATAGCCAACAAGAGACCAAACATCAAACTCAAAGCATTATTCAGTATATCTTGGCCAGTACCAGTTACAAAGATCACATTGAGAAGGTTGATATGGATGAAATGAAATGACTAGCAGACGTGTGGAAAATACATCTGCTGATGTAACACTTGAGTCAAGAAATTTGGAGGGCAGAAATCAAAGAAGAATCAGTCTCAAGATCTATGTATGTGAGAACACAGTGGGCATCTAAAAGTTCAGGCAGTTCTTTTACACAGTTGTAGATAAAGAGTACTTTCAGATCAATATAAAACCTATCCTTTGATTTTTTTTTAAATTAAAGTCACTGTGAACTTAATTATCCTTACAACCTATAATTTGAAAGACATTCAATGTCAAGGACATGGCATCTTATGTATGAAACCAATAATGTGTGTGTATTGAATAAGAAAGTTCATTAAATGGAAAAAAAAGGGGATGCCTGCTTGGTTTCTAATCTTAGTTTTTGTTCTTACTACCCATATGATTATTTGGACAAATAATCTAGCCTAATTTTTAATTTATGCTTTGGTAACAAAGATTTTAATACCTAACTCATAGAGTTGATAAAATGGTTAATGAGATAATTATAAAAAGTGTTTGACATACTACCTGGCTTATAATAAATACCTAGTAAATATTATTTATTTAATTATTTAAAAATAAAACTATTAATTTAATTAATGATAATGTTAATATTAATATTAATTTTAATGTTAATGTTTTTCTCCTGGTTTTCTAAGTTATAATTGTTTTTCTCAACTTATTCATGTTTGACTAACATGAATATATAATGAAATTTAGTAGAAAGAAAAGTTCTATGAACTCATAGAATTATAGTTTAGACCAAAATTTAACGTGAAAAAGAATTAGAATCCTTGCTTTAATAATTTGAAGAATTTTGAATATGATAAATCTGTAAATTCTTTATAAATTTAAGTTGGTAATTATAATAAAAGTGATTAAAGGATATATGTGGTAAATATAGTATATAGGCAGATAACATAAATATCAATAGCTGGAACTTGTAGGAAGGTGTGTGATCAATGAAAATTTTATCAGTGGCATCAGGGAAATGTTTGTAAATGGGAAGAAAGCAAAGGTATAAATGCACTAGATGCTCTTAAAGATCAGGTAGTTCAATACTTGTCAAGTAGAATTTTGCAATGCACAGAATGTTCAATTGAGACAAAATAGAATTTCTTCAGTGATTTTTTATAACACTGCTGAATTATCCTTACAACAAAATGTAATAGCTAAGATTATGATCAAAAACAATTTGAAATTAGAAAAGAATGAGAAAGGAATGGTACAAATGAGTTGGAGACTGAAGTTGTAATGATGTACACATTAGCAAGTCAGGTTTCTCTGGTATTTTCATTCCTATCCACAGATGATCATTCAAAAGATCATCATACCTTGGCTCTATATCCTTGGACCTTCAGCTTCTAGGTGTATCTACAAAGCACATACATGCATGTGTGTACACACACACACACACACACACACACACACTTAAAAAAATCAAGTCTGGGACTCATTGTACCCACTGTTATGTAAAGTCTGAGGTTAAATTATAAAAGAGAAGAAAATTTTATAAAGTAAATGGACAGCATTTTTTTAATTGTTTGTTTTTGTTTCTACTGATCAACTTTACTTCTTGGCAGTATCATAAGGTAATGCAGAATTCAAAGGTCTTCCCTGACCTCTTTACCAGGTTGAATATAACTGAGATATTTTTCCGGAATAACCAAGGAATAATACATTTTTTATATAAGTTCTCTCATTACTCTATACTGTTCCTCCCCACTTGTCAAGAAACAAACAGTCCAGACTACATTTTCCAATATATCAGTAGGTGGTCAGAGAGCATAAAATTCCTGTGAAGCCATTCGTATAATCATGGCATTGGCAAGCTTGCTTCTAGAAGCCATTAAAATCATATCATAAATCTGGCCATAGCAAATCTATATGGGAATTGATGGGACACAGAGAATGAATTATGTATTTCAGAACTGCTGAATGGCAAAGAAAGAAAGCTAACTTGTACACATACTGTATAGAAGAGAAATAGATATTTTTATGGTAGCTCTATATTCTCAATAGTAAGTAACTGAAATTGTCACAGGATATGAATGACTGTTTAATGTTATGGTTTAATCAATTTGAAACAAGCATTTGAATTCATAATTATAGAAACATCTGCATTTTTGGTTTGGGCAAAGAGTATACAGTAATTTTATAGATACATATTACTGGAAATGCACCAAGTGTAAAAATATTTGCATTGGATACAACTAATTAAAGTTATTACCATTGAAGCTCAGAAATAAAGCTTGGCTTTTAATTATGGTGAGCTCTGATAAGCTCAGCTAGTGAGCTTTAGTTAGACAAAAAATGAATATTTAATCATAGGTGCAAACACATTTAGATTAATATTAAAATTGTAATTAATAGTCTCACAATGCAAATGATGCTTATAATCCCCTTTTAAATGTTCAGAAAGTACATATTTTAGAAAAAGCATGTATCTACTTATTATAAAGAAATTTTCTAAATTGAAGTACATATTGTATATAAAATTAATATTGGAATTAGAGGTCATGATGAAAGAATTAGCCTGGGGAACAAGTAGATCATTTTTAGAATGTCTTGAGACCTGTAAAATTAATTTCAATTATTCAATATATTTTAATTGTGTACCTTTTATGAATATGCCAGGAGGTCATTTAAAGAGGCTTTATTCTGACAGATAGGAAGGTTTGTCTACAAAATATTGTTTAAGCAGAGTTAGAAATTTCCAAGTTTTGACAAACAGTAGAATTTTTTTCTGCTAGTGAATTGATACATCCTTAGAGAGAGGAAGGAGAAAATCATTTTGCTAGTTATTTTAAATGAAGTAATTTAGATTCTAGAGATGCTGATGAAAAAAAGAAAACACATTTATTTGACCACTAGAGCCTAAAGAATAAGACAAGTGTTATTTAAGAGACATCTAGTAACCCATAGGAAATAAACTTTAGTTAAATTGAGCCAGTTTCTACTAATTGGGAAGAAAGGGGAGAACTAAAAAAAAATTGTTTTGTTCTAGAAGCAGAGATAATTTAGTAAAATAAGTGAAAATACTGATTACATGTTTAACATTAATGTCAACAATCAATATCTATGGTATGACTGTAACACACATTTTTTTGTGTGTGTAAGAATGTGATTATTTTAAAATTTTCAAGGATATTTTGAGTTAAAAAATTAAAGTAAAAAAAAAAAACTAGCTTAACTGTGTTCTCTCCTTTATACTGTATAGCTTATAAAGCTTCTTTCTCCCCACCATGACATACTCTACTTTTCAAATTCAAGTAGATGACCAGAGCACTTATCTAATTGTCTCTACAATGAACTATAGAGCATAGAACCTAATACACCCCATAGGCTTTCTTTTTAAATTTTATCTAGTGGCATCTACTTTTATGTCATCTTACGAAGGCAGTTTTTTTTTTTTCTTTCTCTTTTTCTGGAAATAGGTCATGTAAAAGGTATAAAACTAGAAGTGAAAAAGGATAAGAGAAGTACATTTAAAGGAGATAAAATTAAAAGGCAGGAGTCTGATAGAAATACATAAGAATAAAATGAAAAGTATTTAGATTCAATGCCACTGAGATAGAAGGAAACTTTGAGGTGAAATTTTAGGCATCCCGTGTACACACAGGTTAGAGGCTCCAGCAGGAGAGATCATTTCAACCCCTTAGCATTCTTTACTTAAGAGTTCTTTGTCTCTTGCTCAGAAAACATTATCTTTCTCTCAAAGCTTATGCTTATTAATATAAATTGACCACTTACTGAACTATATTGTAATCAGACACCATTTGCAGTTAAATTCATGGGATGACTAGTACACACAAAAAAGTAAAATGGGCTTTCTTGATCATAAGCTGATTAAATAACAACCTAATGGTTATCAGTTAATAACACACAAAGTGTTTGCTTCTTTCCCTAGGACTAGGTCCAGGTCAAGGAATAGTATTGTTTATAGACTTGAAAGCATTATGCTCAGTGAAATAATTCAGACAGAGAAAGACAAATATTGTATGATATCATTTTTATGTGGAATCTAAAAAAAAATAAAACAAATAAAATGAACACCACCCAACCACCCAACAAACAAACCCCCCCTTCCCGCACACACACACACACACAAGAACAGATTGTGGTTGCCAGAGTTGGGATAGTAGATGCGTTTAATGGGAAAGGTGGTCAAAAGGTACAAACTTCTAGTTATAAAGTAAATAAGTCTTGGTGATGTAATGTATAGCATGGTGACTATACTTGATAGTACTATATTGGATATTGGATATTTAAAAGTTGTTAAGAACAGATCTTAAAATTTTTAATCACAAGAAATAAATTGTAATTATATGTGGTGAGAAATGTTAACTAGACTTATGTGGTGATAACTTTGCAATAGATACATGAACACGCACACACATATATCTATATCTATCTATCTATCTATCTATCATCTATCTATATATATATATATCTATCAAGTCATAATGGTGGCTACCTGAGACTAATAGAATGTCAATTATATCTCAATTTTAAGAAACCTAATGTTGATCGATGTCATCCAGTTCATAAAAAATATCTTTAAAAGTATTTTAAAATTTTTTTCAATTTTGAATTTTAGAGAAGTTATAGCTTTTATTTATTAAAAGGAAAATAATCTGTGAATTAGAATAGACTGTAGTTTCCTAAAGTTAATATTAACTATGGTTTAGCTATTATCAGTTATCATTGCAACTGGTTTCTTTATTAATACAAAAATATATGGTATCATGATTCGGAGTCTTCTAGGTGGGGCTATGGTTATATTCTTGATATTTTAAGAAGTATTTGAAAAAAATATATATATATACATATACATATACATATATTCACATACATAGGTACTACATATATATATATATATACATATAGTTGTATATTTAACTTTTTGTTTTGATGTCATTTGCTTTTAATGAAATATGTTTTTATAATTTACAATTAAGACATATTTTCAGGAAAAGACAATTCTTAAATTAATCTTCCTGGAATTGAGATCTAATAGTGAGAATCCAAAATGTTTCTTTTAAATGTGAATTAAATATTATCTAGCTTACTAAACACTTGTGAGATGGAAAAGCAGAGTAAAGGAAAGAGCAGGGGATTTAGAGACAAGAACTAGATTAAAATAGTGATTTGCCACCTAAGGAAAATAGATGTTAGTTTCAGTTTCTTCAACTACTAAAGGCAAATGGTAATATATAACACCTTATATAAGGGAATTTGCATGCTACAAGTTTTTGTTGTCTTTCTTCAGTATCTAATTCTTTATCATTAGAGAAATGGCAAGATTTATATCCATGAGTCGCTGAGGAGTCTTGAGAGGAGTTAGTAACTCTTCATTCTTTGTTCTAGTTTGTGCACCATTTTTGCTGCTTAGGCTGATTGCACTGTTTATATGCTTAGGTCAGAATGCTTTCAATCTTGTGGTCTGCACTTGCTCAGGCTTTTTATTTAAAATTGCTGTGATCAAAAGCTTGCAAATGTTTGTGAATCCTTTCTTCTCTATACTATTCCATTTAAGTTATAATTTTATGTTTCTAGAAGAGAAAGAAAAACTGTCTAGTTTGACTCTTTCTCTCCACCCTAATGTTTTTCCTTAATGACAGTTTAATCTTTCATTGTTAATACTTCCTCTTCAATAGAAATCATCTGCTGATGGAGATAGAATTGGCCAAATCTATAATTTTCTGCATGGGTCCCAGCTGTAATGAAACTAGTGACTCCATTTCCAAATAAACTCCTTCCTTATGTTATTTTAAAGAGAAATTATATACATAGCCATATATATATATATATATGGCTATGTGTATAATATAATATACACACACACAATGTTTGCTAACAAACATTGAAATTGACATAAGAAATTTAAACATGAATGAATATGGACAAGGTTCAAGTATCTTTATTTTACATTTTCATTATAATTATTTGAAAAAAGCCTTAGAGATATGTTGCTAAACATGCCTTTAAATAGAATATGAGTGCATTTTTTGCTGAAACATTTGCGCTTTGCTTAATTTTCATAAACCTCACAAGTGTGAGGAGGACAGGCTGGAAATCTCTGGTGGCAGGTGTTTTGCCACCTGCCTCACTGTAATATATGGCTACCAATAAAGTTAATGCTTTCCTCACTCACTGATCACCATTCAAAGAATGACTGAAGCTTTGGATGTGGTACAGTATTTAAGGGGGTGGCATTTCAGAATCAGGAATGCTTATTC
Source organism: Macroglossus sobrinus (assembly GCA_004027375.1). NCBI lineage: Eukaryota > Metazoa > Chordata > Mammalia > Chiroptera > Pteropodidae > Macroglossus > Macroglossus sobrinus. The sequence continues at coordinate 194,907 of PVKZ01000421.1, read as the reverse complement.
TGAGAAACTAACAGTTTTTGAATTTACCATTTTTCAGTCCTTATATATCAGAAGGAAGACATATTTCTCTGTGGTTTATGGCAATCATATAAATATATTGCATTAAAATAATATATCTACATTATCTATGCCTTGATTATACACACATACTCACACATGTGTGCATGCACACATGGTATAATTTGTCAGACATCGTTTGTGTGGCTTATAATACATCAGTGAATAATAGTAAAAAAAATTACACAATGATTTAATTAATTTTTACTTAGAATAGCTGTCATTTCATACTCAATTTAATAATCCTCATTTTATATTTGAGGACACTAATTCAGAAGAACACTAAGAAAATGGAACCAGATCAGATGGTAAATAGCAGAGTTGTGATTCAAGGATGGTTATATTTGATTCTAAAACCTGACAATTAACTGTGGCATTATATTATAAAAAATAGATTTACATAAATCAAACTAATCTTGAGTTATTTAAACTTTCCTAACTTAAGGTTTCTCACCCACAAATTGAGAAGGGAAAGTATTTACATTGCTGAATTATTCTGAAAATATGAAACTATATGCAAATTTGTTAGCACAATAGAATGTCCAATAAATGATAGCCATTATTTTTTTTTCTATGGATTCTAAGCTACCACCACAGATGGCAAACAGATTTCATCTTGAGTGCTAACCTATGTCATAAGTAGTTTCTGTGATGACCATTTGAGTCCTCTGTACAGGAAAGAGTATACTGAGAAAATATTAAGGCTTTCTATGATCAGAGATAAAGGAAGATATTTTTCACTTCTCTGGTAAAGGCTAAGATCTATGAAGGTAAATTCAATCTGTTATTGTGCCTGTTGTGCTTTGAATTCCACACTCTTAGCTTTGGGACCTTTAAAAATTTAATGACTTCCCTGCACCCCTTTTCTTTCACGGATAAAAGGAGATAAAAATAGTACTGATTTCATAGGGTTATTACTAAGGTTAAATGAGATGACACACATAAAGTTACAGATTGAAGACACATATTTTATTTTATTATCTCCCAAATTGCAGTAAAAATTCAGCACATTGGAAGCACAAACTGGAAAGCACGAAGAGCAGAAAAGACCATAGCAGTTTAGTATATTGGAAAGTCAAAGGATAAGTTCTAACTGATGAGAAATTTTGAATACTGAATCTGTGGGTGATACAGTTGAAAACCCAGGGAAAACAATACCTCAAGATTATTACTGGGTTCTCCCTGAGGAGCTAAGATATTTTCAGATAGCTCTGCTAGTGGGTGTGAATTAGAACTAAACAATAGGGCAAATATGTAAAATCTTCTGTTTATTAGCAAAGTATCAAACTTCATTTAGTGCAACATCAGAAGAGGGGAGCACTAGAAGGCATAAAATAGAGGATTTCTTGACTGGGGAACTCTGAGGTTAATAGGTAGCAGGAGAAAGGCATGGAAAACAGGGAGATTAAGTGAATATATACCTTCTAAATGTTGAGACTGTCAACATTATTCTCCTACTTGGCTCTCAGATCTCCACAGACAGAACAGAGTATGAATGGTTCTTCTCTAGTGAATCTGATATTGGGGTTTTCCAGTGAAAAAAATCCAGCCAATTCATCCTTAGTGAAGGCTACAGAAAACCAACTTACTCAGAATTTTCAATAAGATTCTTAGTGATTCACTCTGAAAGATGAACACAAAGCTAGAGATCACCAGACTTTTGATTAAAGCTTCTATCATAAAAGATATAGAAAAAGTGTCATGGTCAGGAAAGACATTTCGGCAGTAAGAAGAAAATTCAGAATTATAAGTAATATCTTAAAAAAAAAAAAACCCAGACGGCTGCAGTTGGAATAAAACTGAATATTAAAAAAGTGAATTATTCAGAGAACAAAATTATTTTTGGATATTAAAATTATACCAAACAACAACAAAAAATTTTGCATAAAGTTTAGAAGTTGAGAAAATATTATATAAAATAGAGCAATAAGAAAAAATAATGTAATACAGAAGTTTGGGAAATAAAATTAAAACTTTAATCCAGATGACCTAGTATCTGAATAAAATCACTTGCAAAAGAATCAAAGAGAACCTAAGAACAAGAAATTATCAAAAAAATAATTTAAGAAGTTATGTCGCAACTGAAAAATGGAGTCTCTAGATTTTAAAAGTTCACTCAACACAAAATATTTTTAATTGACTGAATATCTTATATACCTGAGTATATTGAGAAATTTAAATAAATTATGCAGCTTTCAGTCATATTAGTAATGATTTTATGAAAAAGTGAGAAAAACAAATTTTTATTTCCTGTGAAAATAATGTGTTTTTTTTTTAATGAATCACTTATAAATAACATTTATGTAGTCATAGTAATGTAAGTATGGAGCATTAAAATAAACAAAATGCTGAAATAATTATATCAGGAATTTGGACAGAGTTAGGGACCCAATATAACTATTTGAAGCCTTAAATTGTTGGTACATATGCTTTTAAGTGAGATACAATACGTAATTATCCATAGTTCCTCTTCCCCAGAACAACAACTTTTAACTTCTTAGGTATTTATTTGTGTTTCTTTCTTTTTTTTTTTGAGAATTTTATGCTTGTGCTTATACTGCTTTTTCTTGACTTTTCAATGTTTAGCTTTAGCTAGGAAATTAACACTAGGATATGAAAATGTATCCATGCTTACCTCCCACCTCTATAAATATAAGCAAACCATTCCATCTTTCCAAATTCCTGATGCTAATATCATCATCACCTGATATTAGCATCATCATCATCTTCATCATCACAGTGAGCCAATACACTTCAGTCAACATGACATAAGAATAAGGGTATCTGAGAAGAGAGATATTGGACAGAAATAGAGGGAGCACAGCTAAACACAGGTGTGCAAACCAAAGTTCCCAGAGGAAGTCATGTTTTAGTTGAGAATTAAATGGGTAGGAATTCTCCAACTGAGGATTGAAAAGGTGAAATGTTGTGGAGGCAACATTACTTGCACAGAAGCTGCAGAAGACACATTTAAGAAATTTTAAAAATAAATAGAATAGAAAATAAGGAAATGGAAGAAATAATAAGGAAGAGCAGGACAGAAACCAGACCTTATGGAGTGTCATAAACCATTACCATCAGGAGTAACACGTAACAGGATACTAACTTTCATACAAATACATTAAGAAAGTCTGAGCAGGGTATAAATAATAAATTAGAGAAAAGTATTGAGACAATTAGAAGATTTTTTTAAAGAAATTCTATTGAGAGATGACTGTGGTCTCAGCTAGCATTACAACATGAGGATGGATGTAAAAAGATTGCTTCAAGGAGGACTCAATAATACAGATTTTACTTGATGTGAATGCATTTCAGGGAAGAGACAAAGGGGGTGCAGAATGATTTCAGAGTTTCTGGAATAGACAGATAGGTGGATTGTGATGCTATTCACAGAATAAGAAATGCCATGGAAGGAATCTATTGGGGCCCTGGGCAAGGGCAAGGGAAAATGATGATTTTGGTTTAATTGCACTGTGTGTACAATGCTTCCAAGTAAAATCTGAATTTGTCCAATAGAAGTGCCAGAAAGAGTTGTAAGCTATCACATATATTCGGGAGTCATTAGCATGTGGCTTATAATCAAAGCTGTAGAAGTATAGTACATTTCCCAAGGATATTGTATGCAGGAGGGAAAAGAAACTGGGACAGAATGCTCTGGAACAAAGTATTACAATCAGCCTTATGAGGAATCTAAGGGGCTCATGCTGAGCAGTATATCATGGTTTGTTTAACTATTCATCTACTGAGGAAAATTTTGGTTATTGACTATAAGTATTGCTTCTATGAACAAGTGAACAATTGTGTAAAGGTTTTCGTGTGGACATGTTTTTGTTTCTCTGGGATAAATGACTAAGAGTGCAATTGCCAGGCCATATGGAAAGTGTATGTCTAGTTTAGTTTTTTCTTTTTTGTTTTTAAATAAGCTGCCAAAGTATTTTCTTTCAGTGATTCATTTAGGGTAGTAGCATTTAAAAAAATTTTTTTTCTTTCTTTCGGCACTTGAAACATGTGGTACTTTCTCCTGGCCCCATGGTTTCAGATTAGAATTTCACTGTTATTCAAATTGTTTTTCCCCTACATGAAAGGTGTCAATTATTTTCTATTATCTCCCAATTGTCAAAAAAGCCTAGTTTAATTCAAAAGGTATTTTTTTTATGAAGAAGTAGTGTTCTGTTCATATTTGCTTTTAATCAGTATTGAAGTCTTTTAGCTTCAGAAACTAAAAATTCATACGAGTTTAGAGCATTTTTATTTGGCTCCTTCACCACATATTCTAAAAATACAGCCAAAAAATCTATACGAACTTATCATAAACATGCAAGCCTTTATCTTCTTGGCATAGTGTAAAAAGCAGTCATCTTATGAGGCACTGTTGTTTTTTTCATCTCAATGTTTTCTCAAGTGATAAACCAAAACTGTGACTTTTTCTCTGGCACTGAACTAACAGTGAATCACAGGAGAGAAAAACTTTAGGTGCTTATGACAAGAAGAGACATGAAATAGATTTACTGACATCATTTAATGTTGCAAGAAATAATGTTACCATTAGTGGATTTTTAAAATTTATTTTTTAATATTTTTTTCCCTGATACTGCTATCCACCCATATAGTTAGGCCTTTACCACAAGCATACAAATATACAAATATACTAAAAGCATACACACATACAAATCTCAGCATTATTTTGTAATATCAAAAATCTTTATTTTCAAATCAACTGTGTCATCGGTTGAATAAAATTCAGCTATCTAAATAACTAACCCATGGCTGTTTGAAATTGCTAAAATTAGACAGGGAGGGATAGTTTAGTAAGTTCATAAACTTTGTGTTTAGGATCTGATTTCTTGGTTAATGATGAGGGAGAAAGTCAATAATATGCACTGAGTGCTTACTTTGTGTCTGATAATATTCAAAGAACTTTACAAACATCATTAATTTATCCCACTCAACAATTATATGATATATTACAGATGAAGAAACTGAGACAAAAATAAATTGTATAATTCATTATCTGACCAAGGATGATCAAACTAATCAGAGGTATGGCTAGCAATTAAATCCAAATAGTCTGACTCAAGATCCCAGTTCTTAGCCCCTAAACCAATAATAGCCTCTTTAAGAACTGTGTAGGGGCACCTATTGGATTAATTAAAATTTGAAAATCTAAGTAAAATTAACTTTTATCCAACAATTAGAGAGTTGCTTGACTATTTCTTCACCTTGGCAAATTATTACAACATGGATTATGGCAATATGTCTTATAATTATTAAAATGTTCTTTCACCTTGTGTTCCCACCGGCTTTCTTTGTTTTGAAGTGTTTGTATTGTAAAATATAAGCTCTGAAGCAACTGAAATAATTCTGACCACAGTGAATAATGTTTTTATTTTAGTCTTTAAAAGGTCACTAAAGCTGAACAGCACTAAATTACATTGCTAAAATCACAATGACTGTCAACACAATGCACTTTCACAGCTGGTTTTCTCAATCTGAGTTAGATTTGCATTTTGGAAATCATATTAAGGTGCCAGTAAGGGGTAAATTGGGCTTCTTATTTTGTTTGAAAATTTTGGAACACAGAAAGAGTACTTTGTTTTTTGAGTATACTTTCCAAAAATGTGTTTAAAATTATTATAGTCTTCAAAATATTTATCGATCAAAAACAACATTTTCAAACAGTAAAATATTAATTATTTATTTTACTCATAAGTTCTAATAAAAATAGCAAATAATGAAATTTAAATCTTAACAACAAGTAAACCACACACATATACATACACACACACAAATGAAAACCATTTGATAGATTTTTTTTGTTGTTTCTATTTGAAGGGGAAGAAAATATCTCCTGTGCTTCTCTCACTTTCTGATTATCTTCTATCAAATTCTATACAGAGAGAGAATCTTCCCCATGGTGAAAGAAATCAAGGCCAGTCATTTTAATTATACAATGAAAGCTATTGGTATTTGGAAAAACTGATTTGTTGCCAAAAGAAGAATGCCATAGGACGCCACGCTCTTTTGTTTTGGAACAGCATATTGGCCTTCTTTGCTATTTAAAGTTTAAAGACTCAATCCAAATCCACACTGTTTTTTTTTTTAATTCTATTTCATTAGGGTTGAATGAGAGGATCAAGACCTCTGAAAATTTATTTAGTGCTATACCATCTTGCTGTGATTCAGATCATAAACAGAAATCTATTAGAAACAAGTCAAGTCTAGGTGACCAGAATTTAAGGTGCAACAAATGATACTATTTAAAGAGTATCTGATACCTTGAGTTATCTGTTACCTAATATCAGTCTAAAATTCCCACCATGAGATTTTCTATTTGGTTACAGTATCTTCTTTAAAAAGAATGAAAGATAAACAAGAATGAGAATGTTAATATCACTAATATCACTAAAGTCAAGTACATTTTAAGATATGATGGAAAAAAACAACAACCTGAAATGATGCTGAGGAGGACAGACTCAGCATGAGTGGCACAAACTTTCCATGATAAAAATGCAGGCATAACGCATAATAGGGTGGAGGCTGAATTAGTTGGAAATTCACCTTTTTCTATAGGCAAAATAAAGTTATATAAAATAGTTATATTTCAACAGCTCTTTTTAGAGACTAAAATTTTCTTAATGACACATTGACTTATTGTTTTTATAATCACAGTAAATTGCCGTACTTCTCAGGATATAAGTATTAATTTCAGAATTGGCTAAGAAAACCACATATTAATATATCAGATTATTATTTTTTTGGAAGGTGACCATTTGGCTAGATCATTGAGTATTGGAGAATGATGTTTTGATTAGGTGTCTTATTTCAGTTTCAAAAAGTTATAAACTGTGAATTTAAACTTGCTAAGTATATCTCACCATAAATGTTTACCTAACAATTATAGAATAGTAGTTCATTTGGAAATAATGTCCAACCCTATTATTTTAAGGCATAGTAGGGATATGAAAGTTACAATGACACTACCAATTTTTAGCAAATTTAAATAAGCTCATTATGATTGTATTCTTCTTAAAACTTTACTGTCAGTATAGCTGGAAAATGATGGTACTGACATTAAGATTTGAGAAGATTAAGTGAATCAGTTCCAATGAAGTAATTGGAACTCTTTTTGGCACATAGTAAATTCTTAATAAATGTCACTTATTATTTTTACATTCTTCTACATGTAAATTAAATATCATGTAAGTTCTACATGTAAGTTAAATATCATAGCTCATGGTGAAAAGTACAAAGATAAAAACATTGGAATTACATTTAAAAATAAAGTTTAATACTAACAGTGAAGGAATATCTTCATAAAGGTTGTATATTATTTCTGTACTAAATTCATTTATCATTAAGCAAATATGTGTGGAGAATTCACTTAGAGACAGTAAAATTCAAAAGCAATTTATTCTGGAGGGAGTAAGTTTTTTTATATATATAATGAAGACAAATATTAAATTAATTTAACCTGTTTTTATATATGTATTAACTAAATTCCTTGAGATGAAAACCACTAGAGAAAAACATGGATGGAAGCTTTTCTTTTGAAAATGACATTAAGTGCTGAAAATTTCTGTTTCAGAAACTGGCAAATTCAAAAATAAAGTTACATTTCACTAGGAAATATGTGTCAGGTGGAAAGAAAATCTTAATTTTTTTTAAATCTTAATTTTCTTTTTAAAGAAAAAAAAATAGAAAGAAAACTCAAACCATAACTTGGTAAATGAAGAAACATGAAATAGCAGTTAGAAGATTATTATGGGAATTATAATACCAAAAAATACAATATTTTATAAAAAAGTAGAAATTACAGTAAGCAAAGAGAAAGGAAAGACTGTGTTTTCTAAAAACTTGCCCTACTAAAGCTAAATATTCATGCATGTGTATTGAGTTAGGTAATTAAGTAACACAAACAGAAAAGAATCAGCAATGAAACAGGCTATTAAAAGGCGGACAATGTAATTAATGAGAACATATAGACTGATTTGTTAAAAGAAGAAATGTACTTCCTCTTTTTTTGCTCTAAATTCCCTTACCATGTACCAGAGCATTCATTGATGCCTAGCATTTTCTCTACGTGTTTTAGTTGCATACTTGTCTGCCCATGTAGTCTCCAGCCCACCATATGACTCTTACCCACTATATGACTCCAAATCTCAGCAAATCCTGTGACAGTCTTAGCTTACCATTTTAAAAGCTAAAAGGATAGCTAATGCCACTCTTCGACATGAGCAGTTGTCAGCATTTAACACATTTTTTTCTTAGTACTTGGAGGCAAGAAAGATCATGGCTTGTCTATTGTACATTTAGAGCTGAAAATGCTAAGTATAAGAAACATCTGAGGGGAAAAAAATGCTCTTGAGGCTTTTTTTACATTGTCAGAAATACATTGATATCTCTGTAGCAGCTTCTAGTCAAAAAAGCTATCAGCTATTTCTTTCTGCGTTATTTGTAGAATATAGTTCACCAACAGTTAAGATAATGCAATGCTTTTGAAAGTGGTCATTAAAGTCAATCCCTTTCCAAGAAGATAAACACATTCTCAAAAGAGTATTAGATAATACAAGCATATTTCCATATTCTTCAAGATAACAAATCTTAAATTTAATAATGAAGGTTATCCAGAGGAGGAAGAAGAAAGAAAATTCTTAAGTGGAAATAAATAGTAGCCTCTTGTCCAGGGCTGTTTTGTGAAAGCAGTTTTTTATTTGTACAGTGTGTACCACAAGTAATTATAATAAAATATGAAGCTCTGAAAACATAAACATTTTAAAATGGTAGCTGTATACTTTACATTATAATTAATATATAACATTGAACTTATAATTTATCAATTTTCTTGAAAATATTAATCTGTGACTATTGCCGCTACATTATTTACTGACATACTAGATTATGTATCTTTTTATGATTTTAGTGAAATTAACAGGTAAATAAAAGTAACTAAAGTGTCATATTACATTTGTGTTTTCACATTTAAATCAAAATTATACTTTTATATAAAAATGTAGGTTTGTGGTGGATACATTGTAAAATTTCAGAGCTACTCCAAGCCAGAAAAAAATATTTAATATTTTTACAGAAATCTATTTTTTATGGAAATTAAAATGCTCACATAGGTGAGTAATAGCGTGATTTTGAAGAAAAAAATTGGAGAGTCAATGTAACTGGCACAAGAGTCACATATTGAGTAATAAGCAATATTGAAATAGCATATATAAAGCAAATTGGTGATTAATGCAATCCTTGAGTTATTTTACAGATACAGCACCACACATGTGTCACCCCTGTCCTCAAGATTACCCTGGAAACAAGAATCTTCAGTCTGTGGAGCTCAAATAACAGAAGGATGGCCACCAGAGCCCTTTACAGAGTGAGAGGTCCTTCAGTAAGGAAAATCCTGTGCCTAGACAAATATAAACAAACATAGAACTGACGAATCACACCTGGCCAGACTGGAATCCCTTTGTGCTTTCTCTTACCCCTGGGCCCTAGACCATAACTGGCCAAGTTCCAAAACGCTCCAATAAAAACTTGCCTTAACAATACTTCACATGTCATCCTTTTTTCCCTAATCCTTAAAACTGATCCAGACCCCAGGTTCGGGAGACAGATTTGAGCAGTGTCTGCTGCCTTCAGTGGTTTGACTCAGCAATAAATAAATAGCACTTTCTTTTCTCAAAACCTAGTGTCACCATTTTGGCTCCTATGTACATCAGGCAGTGAGCCCTTGCTTCATAACAATATCAGAATTCAACTCCGAGTCTGTTTGATTACATTTATAGCACATACATAGTCTTATCATATACCTTATGCTGAATGGGTCATGCCAAAATCCAAGTGGATAGTTCAGTTGCAAGCAGACTGTCAGATTCTGTTTTGAATACCAGGAGTAGGAGCAAGAAAAACTATTTTAATAGAGCTTCCAGGCAGGTTTGCAGTCATTCAGTCATTTCTTAAGGATCTCCATTCCTTGTTGTCTAAAAGACGTTTTATTTTCCAAAGTCCTAAAGAAAAGATGGCTTGGTCTAAAAATAATCTTTTCTTTTATTTTGTTAATAGCTCCCTTGCTTTACCCTTCTTTCATTTTGTGCAACCTCTCAAAAAGCTCTTCAAGTCGCTAGATGGATGCTGGCCTTTCGTAAATATCTTTTTAAAGCCAATTAGATCTTCAAATTTCCTCGAATGAATTTTGTTCTTAATCGGTATTTTGTAATTAGAAAGAGATCTGGGTAGTCCAATACGGCATTCATTCTTTAGCCCGCTTACAACACTAAATGGATCTACATCTACATGTAAGTGCTGGAAGTTATCTTCTCTGAGATTTTGGAAAATTATTTTGGGGGGAAGGGGAAATATAGAATAATAAATTTAGTGCAATGAACCCCATCCACTAAAACTAGTTTCCCATTTTTCCACCTTGATCATAAACTCCAACTTTCCTCTCCCTCTTTAATTTGTAGGGATCCTATTATCCTCATGCTCCGAGTAATGCCTGTACTATAACAACATCTCACATATTTAGTTCTGGACCACATAGGAGCACCTTCACTGAACTTCTCAGCGATGCTCATGCCTCTCATCAGTTCATTTCTAAAAGATTGAGAAAATGTTATATTCCCTAGGATGTCTTATAGAACATAACTTTCTGATGGGTTTTCTGCCTTAGGTAGTATATTCATATTAGCATGTCCAATTCTTTGAGCTTTTAAATCTTCTCTTTCATGGTATTCTGTCATATTCACCTCATTTAGTATGATTCCTCTTTTGCCATGCTTCTTACTAGAATTATGTTCATACAATTTACTGAAGTCTTTGCCAGGAGATAGTTAGTTCTCTATTAATGCCAGATCTAAATCAATGTACTCTCCCTTATCCAACTTTTTCTTCCACCCCTCCCTGATCCATCTTACTCACAATTTTGTCTCACGTGTATTCTTCTGACTTCGACATGCCAGTATGCATTGTCTAGCTTTGCGGTATAATTTCATTTCTCTCTTAAAAGGTGTAGGATTATCTCAGAAGCTAAGCAGGGTTGGGCCTGGTTAGTACTTGAATGGGAGACCACCTAGGAAAAAAAAAAAAAAGATGTAGGGTTAACTCAGAACATAGGCCCTCCACATACTCAGAAGACTGATAGCTGCCCGACCAGCAGCCAAGGAAGCTATACACAAAGAGCTATCAGCAGTACCTATTCATAAAGACATACTTTGTTGTTCCCATGGACATTATCTGCTTCTTGTAACCAAGCAGCACATCTTGCTCCCACCTCTCTGAGAAGGCAGCTGCTCCTTCAATAAGATAACCCCTCCCTCTGCTCATGGGCATGAAAGACTTTGCTTGCACTTAGTCAGCAGCAGTTTTACTTCCTGCTGTAGTTTCCCTGCCTCGTGAATAACAAACAGTATTTCTCACCCCTCTGGTCCTCTTGGTGGTTCTTCCAGAATATTCAGACTCAGGTGCAAGTTCCAGGCGTGGGGCTCCTGTGTTATACCAAGTCTCAGCATGTTCCCTGCCACTTTACTTGTTGAATGGCTGAGTGAATTAACTAACATTTTAACTAGTATATTTTTGGTCAAAATACGTACTTTTCAGCTAAGATAAAATATACATAAAAAAACATTAAAAAATACATTATACATTTAAAAAAAATCTTTTAAAGTGTATGTGTATGTGTGTGTCCTTTCCCCAATTTTCTAGAATTTTGTATGAAAGACTTCATGTAAAATGTCCACACATCTCAACATGAGTTGTTACATAGCCTGGTCTGGCAATCAGACATGCTTTGTTTATTCTACATCAGGCTTAAAAATGAGTCTATTACAAACACATCTACATGTTTCTTACAAAGTGGATGATTTGGTAATACAGTGGTACTTTTTGCCCTGGCTCCAATTCATGGAGCAAAGTTATCACCCTTTGTGGTGCAACAATTTCACATTCAGCATACTTCATTCATTTTGTTTTTTTACTTGCCTTGTCTTTATATATTTTGAATTTATGGCTAAGGCGTCATCATACAACTCATTTTCATAATATTTTGTTATTATATTTGCAGTGTTGAGAATTCTGATCACTTTTATTTATACAAAAACATTTCTTTTCTTAAATTGTTTATTTTAGCAATTTGTTTAGAAATTTTCTGATTTTATTTTATTTATTTATTTTTTTTCATTTAAGGGTTGAACAAAACTGTATGCATATGGTCTTGTTGATTCTGTTAACTGCTTTCATCATGTTACGGAGCGTACCCAGACAAGATGACCTCAGAGCCGAATTAGAACCAAAAAGAAAATTTTATTATGAATTCGAATCCGGGCTCAAGCCTCCACTTACGCAGCAGCGAGAACAAGAGCCCCAATCCTTAGCATGGGGTTCCTTATATTAGGTTTATGGTGGGCTAACTTTGCGCGCGCGGGACAGGTTGCAGTTCCTTATTGGCTAATCATATGGCCTGATTATGGCCTGACCTTTAAGCAAGCAAACAGGATGTCTGGGCGGAGAATTCTGGCCCTTGTTCAGAGGGGATTGCAGTCTACCTTGCTGGGGGAATTTAAAATTCTCCATTCCGCCATCTTAGATCTTACATCGCCATCTTAAATACATAAGTTCTCATGACCCATTACAATCATATGTAATTCTTTATATAAAAATTGTGACCCACTGTTTTTACTAGGATTCTAATATTTTAAAGATAGGCTTTCAGGGGGTAGAAAGTATGTAGGGAGGTAGACAGCAAAGTCTTTGAATTATCTTCTGTACAAATTTAATATAAAAGTGTTCATTATATATGTAATTTTTGAAAAAAATGCAATCATCCAACATCAAGAAATACTGACAATTCTCTCCAGTAGGAGAATCACTTCTATTATAGAATAAATACAACATAGACATGGTCATACTTCAAATAAAATTTTTATAATCTATTTTTTTAATAAACATCTTTCGACATATTTCAGAGAACTGATTTTGCAAAGACATAATCTCTACTAGTAACTCCCCAAAATATTTACAACTTTGATATTTGAAAACAACAGATAGAGAAGTACATTTTATAAATAAAATATTTAGAAGTATGTTAACCTCATTATTATTAACATGAGTGTTATGCTCAACTTAGGAATTTGAGCATAATTATAGTTTTATGAAAATAAATGCTCTTTGGTTTGTTCAGATAAGGACAAAGTAGTGTATTGGGTATGTACAGACTACTCCTCGGGCTCAGTGACTTGTTAGAAGGACTCATAGGACTCAGTATATTATTATATTTATGATCATTATTTATTATGGAGAAAGCATAAAAAAACAAAATCAACAAAAGAAAAAGACTCATGAGACAAAGTCAGGAGCAAGCTTCCAAGTTTCCATTTCCCATGGAGTCACAGAGGATGTGCTTAATTTCTTCCAGCATAGAATTGTGACATGTGTGAAATATCTACCAGAGAAGTTCACTAGAGACTAAATGCCCAGGGTTTTTACTGAGGCTGGTCAATTGACATTGTCTGTCTAGAATGTACCAAAATTCCAAATTCCCTGAAGAAAATCATGTTTTCAGTATAAACCGAATTGTTTATACAGTTTAGACACGGTGAGGTCCTCTTATCAGTTAGAAAATAGTGGGAATATTACACAAGTCCAAGTTCTCAGGCATCAGCCACGGGAAACTTTGAAAGCAGTCCTTTTTAAAATAGTAACCTCAGGCCTGCTATATTGATTATACTCTGCACAAGAATCTTTTAAAACTGGCTTCTGTAGTCAATTTAATTGTTGTTTAAAGTGCTATGTTATGTGTGATGTTAGTCTGAGGTATATTTCTTTCAATATCCTTACTATATGCTACAAAGTGATAGTAGGTTACCAATTAAAGAAGTAAGAATGGAAAGATTATATTTCTACTTTATTTAAATAATCGATTAATATTGATGCTTACTATTTAACCTAAGGTTTAAAGAAATCAAGTATTTCTTTTTTTCTGATACTTTTAAATCAGAAAAGTATGAGCTTTGCTTTTCAAATCTCATATGTTACAGAATTCTGATACAGTACTAGGATCTTTCATATCTGATGGTGCTCAACAGTACAGGTGTATGCTCTAGACACTGCATATCCCATTGTGAGAGATCTTCTTAACTTTTCCATACAGCTAAAAATCTTTTTATCATTCATGTGCATATCTCTAAAGCTAAAAAAAATTATTTCTCCTTTTTTGGAAATGAATAGAGCATTATAACTACATGCATCAGTAGTAGCTACTTAACATTTATAATAAATACAGAAAATCGATATCATTGCTGCTCAGATTATGGCTATGATCTCAACAGATTAAACAAAAGAGATTTATTTAAAAGATAGTAATGACCAAGGAAGTCAAAGAAAATGACACTACTGCTTTAATTTGATTGAGGGAGTTACGAACATTGTGGTAGTATTATCATGATAAGTATTTTATCTATGCTATCTATCTTGACAGATTGCACTGCAGAGCATGTGAATGTATGTGTGTGCAGGTAGAGTAAATCTCAATAGGATTCTTAAAATTTCATCACTCCTTTTGAGGTGCTATTTTAATTGTTCTTTTCTGTGTGTTCCTCATATATTTTAATAAAAAATATTAAAAATAAGCAGTTGAAAATTAACTTTTGAGTAATTTTAGTACATTCCTTTTCATAACTACATAAACACAACTGTCTGAAACAAGTTATAGTCATTCCTCTTCTATTTTTAAAATATCATTCTAAATACATATTTATGATATGATCTCTGGTTGGTGAATATATTTTTTCTTAGTAAATCAGAATATAATTTATTCAAGTATGATAATTTAATTATCCAAGAAAGAGTGATTAAAATAGAATCACATTGTTTGAAATAATCAAGCTTATTCAATATTGACATACAGTATGAAAATGGTCATGTCAACTGAAGGCTTTTAGAACATAGAACAATAATAATAAAGTCAGTACAAGAATCTGTTTAGAAGAAAAAGAAAATTAAATAGTTAAACCTGCTCTTTAAAAGTGTGGTCCTTTGTGTGACATAGAAAACTATTCAAAAATAAGAGTCCTTTATAGTCTCTTTAATCATAGATTAAAAACTGGCAAGGGAATTTAGATTAAATTTAAGAAAATTTTCCCTTTAGCAGGCATTCAATCAAGTGGAAATCTAACTCCTATATAATCAAACAGATTTTCAGCTTGATGAATAACTAAAAAATATTTAGCACATCGCAGAAAAATACTGTTTGGTTTTTAGGATTGTCATTATTTTTTTCAGCTATCAAACTTGTAAAAGCTTTGATTCTTTAATTTCTTCACACATACACACGAATTAATTAAGGTAAAGCATTTTAAACTTCATTAAAGCCTTTGCTTTTGGTCAATGTTATAAATTCTAAAATTTTTATCAGATCTTTTATCAGATCTCTAGTTTTCAAAAAAGCCTTTACCTCCATTATCTCATTTGATCATCACCATTGTAAGGGAGACTAGGAAGACATTATGTATATTTTAGAAAAAAGAAAACTGAAGTTTTGAAAAGGCAAAAAAAAATTTTATAAGCTAGGAATCACATTCATTATTAATAGGCATGTAAGTGGCAGCACTAAAAAAGGAGGTCAGATCTTTAACCTTGTAGAAAAAAATTATTTCCTTGAAACATTGGTGTTACATGGGTGTGCATGTGTGTATGTGTGTGCAAGTGTGTTGTATATAAGTCTATGTCTGAATGTGTGAGCATGTAAAGGAAAACTCAACTAATCAAGATTGTGTAGATTTCAGCATTTTTGGTTTGTATGTTTGCTTGTTTTAAATTTTATAGTGATTCTTTATATATTCTAATTCAAAAGTCACTTGGTATGTTCACTGACCTATCAAGCTATTTGATAAAATATTGTTTCAACTGCATAGAACTGTTTAGCTTGAGGACTTAACATAATTTCTTTTTAAAAAAAATAATTAATTATTTTAATTAGTTTCATGTATACAGCACATTGGTTAAACATTTAAATAGTTTATAAAACGATCCCCCTAAATGCTCCTTCTCTCCTCTGATTTTCCACCTAGCCAATGTATTAATGATAAGTGCATTCCCTATGTCATGCTTAACATAATTTCTCAATGTTTTAGGTACTATATTTGTCTGTTAGTGCTACTTTAACAAAATGCCATTGACTGGGTGGTTTAAGCAACAGAAATTTATTTCTTACAGTTGTGGAGACTGGAAGTTCAACATCAAGATGTCAGCAGATTTGGTTTCTCTTGAGGCCTCTGTCCTTGGCTATGGGGCAGTGGTCTTCTTGTGGTGTCCTCACATGGCCTTTTCCCTGTGTGTGTGAACATTTCTGCTAATTCTTCCTCTTCTTATAAGGATATCACTCAGATTGTATTAGATCTCTACCCTTCAGACCTCATTTAAACTTAGTTACCTCTTTAAAAGACCGGTCTCCTTTTACAGTGGCATTCTAATCTACTCAGAGCTAGAACTTCAACACAAATTGTTTTGGGATGTGAACACAGTTTAGTGCAAAACAGATGCCTAATCTGAAAAAATAGTTTTGTAGATGGTACTTATATTCTTAAAATAAAAGAGATTAAAGAAGGGATATACTGTAATTCTTTGAAGAAAACAATGTTGTATTAAGTTAAGAATATTAAACTTGAAAGTTACAGAGATGTCTTGTTAGTGTTTATAATGTTAACTCTTTTTATAAGATTGTAGATATAATATGTATTTTGAATCATTATTTCTCATTTCAGTAAATACTAGTTTCTGTAATTATATTAGGGAAAAACATCTAGGAGTTAGCCCCCGATAATTATTTCATATTTTCCCTGAGTAATCATTCTAGAAATAATTTGTGCAGCACCTTGACTTCCCTCTATCCTTTCCCTGTGTGTTTTGCTGACTAGCTCATAGGCATAAAGAGTGCACCATGTACTTTCTCTGCAGTTTGATTCTTCTGAACACTTAATGTGAACATTATCTCAATTTCCTTTTGATAATTTCTACAAAGGTTTGTCTTTGTCCTTTGGTTCTTTTCATATGACAAAAAACTAAATTAGTCCCTTTACAAAGGTTATGCATCTCATTGTCTTTCAGCTTCTCAGAAAGATTATACTAGTTTATTTTACTCTGGACTATATTTTCAAAATTGAGTTCCTGAATTCCAATCTCTATTAACATTGAAATATATTACACCTCTCTTATAGTAAAAATTAACAACAACAAAGTAACTAACAAAAGTAAGTAATTCTTAATTACAATTATCTTTGCACAGTATTAACAACTTTATATGGGGCTTACTCTCAAAAGGGCACATGGTCAAGCCACTCCAGCACCAGTGACTCTTGAGAATACTAACATCCATGCCAAATTTCTGATAAAATGATAACATTTTATAATCTCCAAGCTACAGGGTTCTAAACTCAAAAGTGTTTGATACAGAGAAGGGAAATGGCTTCTATCTTTAATGCTTTGTCAGACGAAATTTAAATGGTGGACTATTGACTGTGGAATTCAAAGACTGACTGTGCCCCAAGTCTCATAATGCCAGCATGAAGTACATTTGCTCTTGGTGATGTTGTATTTCTAAGAATGAGTTCACCACAGGACATGTTCAAGATGGACAACAGATGAGCCACTATGAGCTCCTTTTGTCTCTACTCATTAATTTAGGCCATTCTTTGTCATTTCTAAATTCTTCCTCTCTGTATAATGTCATCACCAATCACACCTAGGACTCACACCAGAAAACAAAATAATTTATGCTACCCTATATTCCTAGTTGAAGTTTTGAAACATTAACCTTTGTTGACAGATATGCTGCAAAAATATACTCAAGTTTTTTTGTATGTTCTTAAATAAAGTCTACATAGTCTGGAAATCATTGTTTATCAATTCTTTACAAGAAACTATTTTAATTCAAAGAGCATGTGTCATTTGAATGGTACTTTTATAATTTAAACTTATAAATGTCTACGTATGAGTCATAATAACAAAGAAAGTTCTATCCACTCTGGTAAACAAAATTAGCTCAATTTAATCCAGAATCATAGGGGAAGAAACAGACTTTTGCTTTATTTTCTCATTAATAAGGGGCTGAACATTTAGTAATCTTTAAGCTTCAATGTATGACCATTCAAAATTTAGACACTGTTGAAAACAAAACTTTTAAAAATGAGCTCAAGTCAATGAATATTTTTATTTAAGTTATTCTTAAGGTCTTATCCTAAAGAGTAACTTGCCCTCTTTGGTAGATAGCAAACTTTGTATGAGAATACTTCAAAGGGTGGAGTCAATTACATTATTCTATTTTAGTCATATATAACAAATATTTCCAGGAGACAGGTAACCTTTATTTGTCCTCACAGATGAGGCTGTTAGTTTGAATAATGAACATTCTTCCATTTTATTTCTTCTTTTCATAACTCTATAATGCTGCTTATTTGTTATTCTCATAAAGCTTGCTTGAATATGATAAAAATGCAAATATTTCTGATTAGAGCTATTGATGGTTTGCCCTTTAGTGTAACATTTCAAAGTGTACTTTTTAGCAAGTAAGACATCTTCAAAGATAATTATATATTTTTAAAAAATCATCTTACTGGTAACATTTTGTTTTGTCCTGATTTGTTTTGTGCAGTGGTATTTTGATATCTTGCACACAGTGGCTAACATAGACTCTAAAACCAGACTAAACCTGACCTCAAGTTAGTTTATACAAATAAGGTGCTTAGAATAGCTTTGGTACATCATACACAGTAGATAAGAATTAATCGATTATTAGTAGCAGTGTTCTAACTAGAAAACAATATAGTTTGAAGTTATCATCATTACATATTTCTGTGTGTGTATGTATATACACCGTCGGATGTAAAGGCATATTAAATAAAATATTCTCCAAATTTTTTTCATTTAATACCCAATAGATTTTATATAGGACTACTTAATAGCCTATCGATCACAGAAGGTTTTGTTAACCTTATGATTTTTACATTTGATGAAGAAAAGAAAGCGAAGATGTGTCTTGTTAAATGCAAGGAAATAGAACACTTTATTATTTCTGTAAATTGCTGTTTCAGCCATTCACACATCACTCAAGGAAAGGTAAAATTGCACATTCTCAGAAACAATCCTCTGTAAAATGAAAATAATGTTTACCTACCCACTGGACTTAAGAGGTCAAGAAGGCACCAGGAAACTGTAATAGTAGTTAGCTAAGTTTTCCATGGTGCCTGCTCCTACTGCTTTACCACATTATTCTAAGCGGTTCTCTTTTTAAAACTCTCAATTACCCAAGTTTGAGTGTGTTATCTATGTTCTGTGTGGATCCTGATCAAAAGGGTGATTTCTACCCCACCCCCCTCACCCAGGAGTAGCCTTAAGATATTTACTCTTGTGGTTCTGGGATTGAGTTTCTACCGTATTTAAGGATTATTAAAATAACTCCCCTTGTTACTGGAAAAGCCTCATAAGAAATCTGTGGCTTGTGGTGATATCATAATTACACAAATTATCAAGATTGCTGGTATAAGAAGAAATGCAGGTGGAGAAAAAAGGCTCGGGAACAATCACAGTTTAACATTGGGTTGCTATGGCAACAACAGTGCATAGATGAGTAGGCTGTTTCTGACATCCTTCTGGTGGATTGCAAATTTGCTACAATCCTTCACTCCTCCCTACATTCACATACTTTGACATAGTTTTCAATGTAATTTTGTAGCAACTTCTATCAAGTGATGGAATTCATTTTTTCCTGCTATTGAATTTGCACTTATGAATTGCTTCAGACAATAGAGTATGGGAGAAGTTAGGACCAATTTCAAACATAAGCTACTAGAGGCTTTACAGTTTTTGTATGTTGCTCTCCTGGAACTCTGTGTATTGACCATTGGAACAATTTGGGGTTATTTAGCGGATTGGGCCAAATTCAATGACAGTGATCATATAAAGTTATGATTTATACTTTAGGAAAAAACTTTCTATGTTGTGTAACTTAAATATTCATTTATTCCTATTGTTAAATTTTTTCAGAAGATGTTAAAAAACGTAAACTTTTAGCTTTAAAATTCTTGGATAAGAGATATAGTCAAATATTTTTGCAAAACCTGTTATTTTAGTGTATGATTTATTTCACATAAACTAACCAAATTAACATTGGCAATTTTAAATTGTTGACATTTTAAATTATAAAATATGTGCAAATTATTTTCAACATAAAATAACAAATCATATTTTTCCACTCCTTTGTAACTATTTATATTAAAGGTTATTAATGAGTAATTGGAAAAATATATTTAATATACATAAAAATATTTGAATATAAGAAAACATTAGAAGTTAAAAGCTCCAATATGGAGTTAGAGCACTAGGGCTGGAATCCTAGTTCTTCCATTTTCATTGCATATTAGTAAATATTATTGTTTTGTGCTTGTTAAATATGTAAACAAAATATAGAATAAAAATCTGTATTTTTGCCAGTGCCTTTCTCACTCTTAATGTAGCTACTAAAAAGAAGAGTTCATTTAGGAGAAATAAAACATCATTTGCCTGAATTATCACATATTAGGAAATATAGGAAAATAGATTAATGAGGTTTTGTTCTAACTATACCCTTTTTATGTGATTTGTATTTCATAAACCTTATAAATGCATATAGATTATCAGAAACATTAAAAGAACTTTTATTTTGACTTGCAATCAGAATTACTAAGTAAACACTACCAAGTTACATTCAATATTCATTGAATTATGAACTGAGGCTGACTTTAAAATTTTAGAGGCACAAGAAACGATGTTCACATTATGAGCCATTAGGTAAATGCAAAGTTAAACCACAATGAGTTACCACTACATTCACATTACAGTGACTAAACTGAAAAATTAATGATAGTGCCAAATACTGGCAAGAATGCAGAGAAACTATCTCATGTACATGCTGGTAGGAATGTAAAATGGCACAGGCACTATGGAAAATAGTTTGGCAATTTCTTTTAAAATTAGATAGATACTAACCATATAAACTAGCAATCAAATTCTTGGGCATTTATCCCAGAAAAATGGAACTGTGTTTTCATAAAAACTAGGACATGAATAACAACATTTTTTTTAATAGCTATAAAGGGGAAACATCTCAAATATCCTTCAGTGAATGAATGGTTAAACAAACTCTGGTACATCCATATAATGAAATGCTACTCAGCGAAAAAAAGGAACCAATTTATAATACACATAACAACTTGGATGTATTTCAAGAACATTATACTTGGTAAAAAAAAAATTAAAAAAACATTTAATCTCAAAATCTTAGTAATTGTAAAATTCCATTTACATATTACTCCTGAAATGATAAAATTATAGAAATGAACAGATTAGCAATTACCAAAAGATAAGGATAGTGATGGGGCAGGTGAGTATAACTATTAAGGAGTAGTACAGGCAGTTTTTTATGTTGATGAAACAGTGCTATAGTTTGTGGGGATTACATGAATATATATGAGATCAAATTAGATAAAACTATACACATATACTCACACAAAAGCAGTAAAAACTGATAAAAACTGGACAAGGTCTGTGGTCTAGTAAATGGAACTGTATCCATGTCAGTTTTCTGGTTTTGATATTGATCTATAGCTACATCTGGGGAACTGAACAAAGGGTTCATCAGCCTCTATATTCTCTTTTTGCAATTTCCAGTGAGTCATTTAAGAGATCTACCTCTGGTAAGCAGAATAGTGCTCACAAATATATCAACATCCCTATCTTCAGAAGCTATGAATATGTTACCTTACAAGGCAAAAGTATCTTGGGAGAAGTAATTGAGGTTACAAACGTGATGAATTGATGATCTTGGAATATCTGGGTGATGAGTACTTAAAAGTGAACAACTTTTCTAGGCTGTAGTCAGAAAAATGTGAAAGTCAGAGATACATTGTTGGCTCTGATGATCAAAGAAGGAGGCTGTGAGAAAAGGAATAGGGATAGCTTCTAGGAACTGGAAAAGCAAGAAACATATTCTAAGAACTTCAAGGAAGGAACCAGATCCTGCCAATACCTTGATTTTAGTCCGATAAGATCTGGGTCAGAGTTCTGACCTACAGAACTTTAGGATAATAAATTTGCATTGCTTTAAGTTACTTCTGATAATTTATTACAACAACAATATTAGAAAATAAATACACTATTAGAAAATCAGTAGCTTGTATAATTGTATTAGAAAACTAATATAATAGCAATAAAGTGTATTGCATGGACTTTGGATCCTGATTTTAAAAACATTGGATATAGTATGGATATCATATATTAAGAAATTACCTTAATTTTGCTGGTTAGGATAATGGTATAGTGGTTCTTTTTTAAAGGAGAAACATCTCTTAGAGAACAGGCAAAAGTAAAATTATGTAATATCTGGGTTTGATTTTAAACACTCCGGGAAAAAGAATATAGTAAGGGTGGGAACAGATGACACAACTTTTAAAATATTGATAACTGTTGAATCCGGTAGTGAATATTTTGGAGATTATTATATTAATCTTATCTTTTAAAATGTCTTTAATAAAACTTTTTTAAATTAATTTTTCAGGGTAACATTGCTTAATACAATTATATAATTTTCAGGTATACATTATAATTTGGCATCTGTATATTTTATTGTGTGTTTACCACCCAAAGTGCAGTTTTTCTCAGCTACTGTATATCTGAACCCCTTACCCACTTCATCCATCCTCCTCCTACCCCCTATATTTTACACACTTTATCCAATCTACCTCCACCTTCCTCCCTCACCGCACTAGTAACCACTAATCTATAGTCCTCTGGTAACTACTAGTCTATAGTCCATGTCCATGAGTCTGTTTGTCCTGATCATTTGTTGCTTTTAGGTTTATATTCCACATATAAGTGATATCATGTTATTTTCAATTTTTTCTGTGTGGTTTATTTTGCTTAGCATGATTATCTCGAGATCCATTCATGTTGTCATAAATGGCAATATTTTATCTCTTCTTATGGTTGAGTAATATTCCATTGCACATATGTAGCACAGCTTCTTTAGCAAGTCATCTATCATAGGACACTAGTTGCTTGCATATCCTGGCCACTGTGAATAATGCTACTATGAACATTGGTGTGCAAATATTTTTTTGGATATGGGTTTTCAAGTCTCTGGGGGTAAATACCCAATAGAGGGATTGCTAGATCATATGGTAGACCAATTCTTAGTTTTTTGAGGAACCTCTATAGTGGCTGTACCAATTTGCAATCTCACCAGCAGTGTATGAGGATTCCTTTTTCTCCGCATTCTCTCCAACATTTGTTATTACTTGTCCTATTGACTATAGCTATTCTAATAGGTGTGAGATAGTATCTCATTGTGGTTTTGATTTGCATTTCCATAATACCTAGTGATGTTGAGCATCTTTTAAAGCTTAGTAATTTAAAAGAATAAATCATTGATAGTTGTAAATTTAATATAATACCATATAAACATACTTGGTTTTTTATTTAAAATATCTAAGATAATTTAAAATAGCTTTTAAAACTTTCTAAGCCTTGGCATAATTTTGGAGATTTTAGTCTTAGTGATTCATTCTCAAGTGCTTGAACAAATCAGTCAGTAGCTGATCCAGATCTAAGCTGTTCTTGATTGGATTTTGTCCTGTCAGTATTAAGATAAGGTGAGTCATTTTCACATACTGAAACTATGTTTTAAATTGGCCATGAGTGTTCTTACAGTGAGGTTGAATAACAAAATATAATTTTGGAGAGGAAATGGCATTTCATTAAGACATTTATCTTTTTGATAATCTATCAATATAATCTGATTTTTTTTTACATCCTAGTCCCCTTTAAACTCCATACTTCTCAATTATTCCCATTAAGATTCAGTGTATCAGTTGGGATTTCATTGCAGCTATCAGAAATAACTAGCGATTTTAGCTATTTTAAACAGAAATATTTAGTGAAGAAAAATCAAAACTTGCAATGGGGATGGAAGTGATGGAAGAGTAGTCTCTAATTTGAATTTTCAAGAAATAAAATTGAGACAATATAATAGAATTTGTCCACGTGAAGATCTATTACATCTGCCTATATTAGAAGGCTGGCAAATCAGCAGAAAACTACAGGAATTGTTGACTGAAGGAACAGATTGCTTTACCTTTGATCCAGAGATTTGGGAGCTGCCACTGCTGCACCTGTGGACTCTAGAAACATGCTAATTCTGATAGATTTTATTTTCGACACACGGATGGCTCACACCTGCAGCGCAAAATCTAAGAAGTGAATAAATTACCAGGCAATGGTATTAAAAAAAACAGGTTCTCCATGACTGTAATTTCTAGTAGAAATAAGAAGTAGTAAAATTATCTTTACTATCTTATTTCATATATCACAATTTATTGCAATATTGATAGAGACTATAGTAATCATTTCTGTGACAAGTCACAAAAATTACAAGGCTATGGCTGGCATTTATAATTTTTAAAAAATATTTGACCCCATTTATTCCATCTGCCTCCCTTCCCCCACCCTCTGGTATTTATAATTTTATTTTCCCATTCTTCCTCCATGTTCCTTGTACCCTAAACCAGTCCCTCAGCTGGTAATGTTTATTTAACTACCATATTGACTAAAACATCATACCTGAGAAGCCCTGGGTAATTTTGCCTTTTTGAAGTTCCCATAAAACTATATAAAACATTAACTTTTGTCATGACAATTGTGGTAGACAGTCACAAAAATGGTTCAAAGTCCCTCCTTCCACTATTCATATCCTGATGAGGTTTCCTCCCCCTGAGTGTTGGCTGGACCTAGTGGGTCATTTCTAACAAAAAGAATATAGCAAAAGGTATGGGATATTATATCTGAGATTAGATTACAAAACAACTCTGAATTCCATTTTGCTTGCTCTTGCTCACTCTCCCTTTCTCCCTCTCTTTCTCTCTCTCTCTCTCTCTCTCTCTCTCTCTCTCTCTCTCTCTCTCTCTCTTTCCTCCATTTATTCTGGAGGAATTCAGCTGCCACGTTGGGAGTAGCCTTAAGGAAAGGACCACCTCATAATGAAATAATGTCTCCAGCCAGTATCTAGTGAGGAAGTGAAGTTCGCCAACAACCACCCTCATGACAGAATTGGTAAGTGTGTTTACTCTTAGTGTAACTTTGAGATAACTACATCCCTAGCTGGGACTGTGAGTTCAGCCTTATAAATAACTCTGAGAAAGAAGACCCCATTACATCATCTTTGGATGCCTGACACATAAAATTGGGAGATAACTTTTTTTTTAAGCCACTGAGTTTTGAAGTAATGTATTACATATTAATAGGTATCAAATACAGCAGTATTATAGGACTTCATGGGTTTCATAGGAGTTCTTTTATCTTCTACAACCCTATTTCTTCTTGATAAATAGGAGCAGTCATCATAACTATCATAGTAACTTACTTTTTCACCTGTTGCCTAATGGAATAAGAACTAATAGTCAGAAGGCCTTCTGAAGTCCCGGTTCAACAGAACCATCACTGTGTACCCCAAAGGAAGCATTCTAATTTTGAATATTCAAATTAAAACCAAAATTTCTCAAAACTGCCTTCATATATAACTTCCTCTTTATTTCACAAGGTATTGTAATTTTAAATGCAATGGGTCATTCTCTACATGCTCAGGTAGATGAGAAATATAACTTTATTTTCTCATTCTAGGTCTAAATCCAATAGATTTATGAAAACTTGACAGAGAAAATTTTGTGTTTTCAGTTTCTCTCAGAGTTTGTTTTTAGGTTTTTTACATTTATTTGGTGTCAAGGCATTGGTCAGTAGGGACACCTGATGCCCTATTCATCTGTTTGAATAAGCATTAGTTGAAATAACATTGGCTATTTGGGTCCTTAGATATAGGGACCCACAAAATGTTGTATCTCTGATTCCTACTCTCCTGACCATTATAGGTGTTAAGGCTTACTACCATGCTATTTTTTGTTGCTGCCCATCACTAACGTGTTTTTCTGCTTCTCTGGAACTTGCTCAAGGAATAGAATTGTGGACTCACTGCTCTTTTAACACAAACTCTTTGTTTCCTCTGCTTTCTACTCTACTCCACTCAACAGCACATCAAATTCCTCAAAGTGTTATAGACTGAGAAGCGGCAGATTATTCTCTATATGGGCGAAATTTGTCCCTTTTTCCACCTAAAAGTATATAACATCTTTATTTAGATATAATCCACATATCATAGAATTACCCATTTAAAGTATGAGAATCAATGATTTTTTGTGTATTCACAGACATGTGCAACTATCACCACTATCAATTATAGGACATTCTCATCATCTCTAAAAGAAACACCATACGCTTTAACTATTACCTCCTTGTCCCCATATCTTTTCCAGCCAATAACAATTACTTTTTTATCTCTATAGATTAGTCTATTTTGAATAATTTATATAAGCATAATTAAATAATATATGGTCTTTTGTGACTGGCTTCTTTTACTTAGCATGTTTCAAGGTTCATCCATGTTGAAACAAGTAGTAGCACTTAATTCCTTTATGTGATTGAATAATACTCCATTGTATTGTGTATTTGTTCATGTTCATGGATATTTGGGTTGTTTTTACTTTCTGGCTGTTATAAATAATTCAGCTACAAACATGTATGTATAAGGCTTTATACTTATGCTTCCATTTCTCTTGGTTACATTCTTAGGAATGGAACTGCTGAGTCACATAATAATTTTTCAATTAACCATTTGAGTAACTACCAGGGTATTTTCCAAAATGGTTATGTCATTTTATTCTTCCACCAGCCACTGTGTTAGAGTTCCAGCTTCTCCACTATCTCACTCAAACTTGTTATTATCTGACTTCTTAATTCTAACCACACCAGTTAGTGTAATGTAATATCCAATAATGGTTTGATTTCGCATTTCCCAAATGACTAATGTCTAACCATCTTTTCAAGTGTTCAATGGCACATCTGTGAAGAAATGCTTACTCTGATCCTTTGTCCATATGTTATTTGTTTTTTTAACTTTTAATAATGATTTTTATATTTTTAATTTAAAATTATAAAATAACATATACATTTTATAAAAATTTTAAACATCATCTAAAGAAGAAAACAATTTTGAAAGTCCTACCTATCACAGGTGATCATCATTTAATGATTTAATACATATCTCTCACACTAATTCTTTCTCATTCTATCTCCTTCTCTCTCTCATATGCAAAATCATTTATATATGTATATATGTATGTTGGTATCATATGTATGTGATTTTGAAAGTGGAATCCTAGAGGCTATTAGTCAAGTGTTTCTTTATATAAGAGTATCCCTTAAGGCTTTTCTATGTCAGCAAGCACAGATTCAACACAACCTCTTTAGTAGCTGCACGCTAATCACAATTTATTGATCGATTCCCTGTACATGGATAGCAATGTTGTTTATAATTTCTGGTTATATCAGTCAGTGCTATGATTAATCGTGTTGTGATAAAACGTCTATAATTTATACAAAATTTATGTAAATGTATATAAATATATATATTTTCATATGCAGGCTTACACTTATGGAAAACAGTGTAAGAGATTCTCCTTTTATTCTGCATAATTCTTTGAAATAATTAGAAATGTACTATATTCCATAGTGGATATGTGTTTGTATGACGGTGAGCAGTGAGGAGGTAGGCAAAGAGAGAAACACCAATTGGATGCCAACTCAAATAACACCCTGCCACATTACCTATAAATCCTTATTTTTTTGATTAGGTGTTCTTTTCTGAAATGGCAAAAGAAAAAAAGCAAAGCTCTCCTCTATTAGTTGTCTTGACATATGTTTTCAATTTTTAGAAAATGACTGTAAATAAGATGAGTGTTAAGTGTTAGTTGCTTTCACTAAAAATGCATGAAGGTCAGAGGTGGCATGCAGATTGTTTCTTTAGTTACTTTTTAAGAAATCACTTCCAAATAAAGGTGATAATATTAGATCCAAGTTATAAATTAATTATTCAACATATATTGCAGCTTTTCATGCTGGAGGTTATATTTTGTGCAGGACAATTGGGGACACAGAATATTAAAGAATGAAAGTTTGGATCAACTCCCTGGGTAAAGAACCTCCCAAAACTAAAGTTCTGTCTAAAAGATATACATATATTTTTCTGGGTAGAGGATGAAGGATGTCAGAGGTGACAACTGTAGTTTTGAAACCAGTTACAGAAACTGGAACTACAGAAGCTTTGCATATTTTCTTTTTCTTGTTATGTTTATATATTGCTTTGCATTCCTTAAATGTTTTATTTTTTCTCCTTCCCATTAATATTTTATATTCAAGCTGTTGGTAAGTATCCCAATTTAGTATTTAGGTAACAGAGTATTTAGTTTCTGTTGAAAGAATTTGAAAAGTAATCAATATAGCTAATTATTGATAATATTACTATTGGAATTCTGTGTCTTTTCATTTTCAGAAAAGTTTTGAAGTTTTTTACTTATACTAAGGATAGCTGTATCTTGTTAAGTGAAAACAAAATTGTTTCACTTTTACTCGGAAGTTATAATGCGTGTAAAAGAATGAATATAAAAGCTGCATAGCCAAAGGAATGAGTGGATTGACTATCAATTTATCACCTCTCACTACCAAATCCACCCTTTTTTTGTTCTACTTTGTGGTAATACTAAAGTTGGACTTGAAATATTTTTCCTTTGCCACTTGGTGCAATATTAGACTTTGTCAATAGAGGGAGCTAGTAAGACACTGAAGCCCAAAGCGAAGTGTGCTTCTGGTGTGCTCTTTCCTCCTATAATGTGGCCACCAGTGAATGGGTGTCTGGAAGATTCAGTGGTGCTCACTGAATGACCATTTCCTTTGACCAGATCCAGCACACTGGCACTTTCCTGTGAACTTCTTGGCCACACAAGACACAATTCCTACGTACTAGTCTGGCCTGCCTGGACCCTTTAGTAAGTTTCTCAGCCACAGGGGGCCGCTCCTGAAGATTCGCAACATTCTATACATGTGGCAAGTTTCTTTGCCATAGGTATGCTACTCATGTGGCAGCTACACTCTCTTCAGCAGTCTGCATCTCAGCCTGGGATCAGTGTGCTATTTTAAGTTCTTAGCTTCTCCCAAGTTTACACTTGCTCATCCAAAGAGGTAAAAGAGACTTCTTTCCTTTGCTATTTTATTCCTTTGAAACTTCCTTTCTTTTTTTTAGTAATCACCTTTCACTAGTTAAAATGTTTCTATAATAAATTTTTCCTATTTGAATTACTCACATGGCATTTATCTCCTGAGTGGAACTTGACTTATATACCTCCACTGAAATAAGTTGTGGCTTGCACCAAGCTTGCCAATCACTTCTGCTTTACCGCAAACTATGATATGCACATTTTAACACTTAAAAAATAATTATATAATAGCATAATAATAATAAATTATATAGAGTATCAAATGTCCTACAGAAGTACTGACATCAGTTTTATTTCTGGTTCATTTAAAAATAAATTTGTGTTGCATTTAGATGTAGAATATTTATTTGTGGTTGATTTTTTTCTTTCTTGGTCAAAATTATGGCATAATTATGTTTTATTTACTAACAAGTTAGTGTTTCACAGAATTGTGGTACAAATGAAGAAACACGTTTACTTATATCACAATTTTCCAATTTATGATTATTTTCCTTTTCTTCATACTTTGACGAGTAAATACTTAGTAAACTGAATGAAGAAACACAAAAAAAAAATTTGACTAAAGAATTGTTACATAATTGCCAATGTAAGAACAGATATTTGTTTGCAAGAGAACACAAAATAAATAGGAATAAGAAATGTTATTCATTCTCTAGGCAGTCTAGGATTGAAATTAGACCCAGGTAGGTAATCTTTTCTACACAACTATTGGTATTTTGAAGTTTTACAGAATTTTATATATTCTTAAGATAACTGAACAGTGCAGAGTGAGAGCTGACTTTCTCTTGGAAGAGTCATAGTATTGGGATACAAGCATAAAACTTTCCATGCCAATATCCTTTTGTTGTTTCGTGTAATGAGTATATGTTTTGATTGTGAACAGTGTTCGTGTTTCTTTAACCTTATTATGTACTGTTTTGCAATACACACACACACACACACACACACACACACACAGAAGGGCAACGTTTGTGATTGGCTTCCTTAAATAGATTCTGTTTTCGTAGCTTTAACTAAATCTGTAGTCTGATCAAGGCATTCTGAGAATCATATAGAAATTTGGTTCTGTTATACTGACTTTTGTTTTCTATAGCTCCTCAGAATATCTGCAAGTCATGTTATCACTTGATAATTAAAAGATTCCTAAGACAATAAATTCCAGATTGACTTTTTCAGAGTCTTCAGATAAATTTAGATTACTCTTTCAGAAACCTTATGGTTCATTTGCAGAGAATGCCATCTCACTGGGGAGCCTCACTCTTTTCCCATATCCATATAACTTCAAAGTTAAGATGATGACCAAAGTTCTGTAAAAAATATTAAGAATGCTCCTGGAAATTCAAAACTGATTCCTATGCTGAGATCTAGAAATCTCTATAGTTAAGATAATATGATATGGCACACTTTAAGTAAAAAACCCGAAAACTTTGAATAATATGATTAAGCATTCCAACAAAAAAAAGTTAAAAAATATGTATTTATCAACAATAAAAGTTATTGTGTAATTTAATACAAATGTTAAAGGCATATATTGAAATTCAAGCTATAGACTTTTCTCACATTATACTGTGGTGAGAAGCATAGAAATATATTTCTATTCTTCATTTGATAATGTAGTATAAAATAATAGTTCTCTACTCAAAAAATGTTTTGAAAGGATGGTTATAACATTGACATGAAATGAAATATTTTAGAAATATTTTAAATCAAATGTAAGGTTACATTCTAGGATATAATCTGTGGATAATTTATGACAACATAACCATACTATTATTCTTTACCATATTTTTTATTTTTGTTGTAAATTAATTATGAAATGTTTATCAGTTACACTGTCATCATTAAAAATGGGGGGAAAAACTCTCAAGAGGATTTTTAATGAGAATGATTTGATTAAATAAGAAGTACTATAAAGAAGGTAATGAATCAAGCCTAAGCAGCAAAATGGAGAAACTCTTCTGGGATTCATATTATGTATTTATAGATGTGTTATTGTACATTTTGTAAGACAGAAAAATAAATTAGAATAACACTTCAATAGTTGCAATAAAAGTAAAATGTGTGTGTTTGCTTAATATGGATTCACATTTAAGTGTTTTTTAATCTGTTAATATATTTGGTTACCAGCACTTTTCACTTCACAATAAAATAACATTATCCAAATAAATGTAACCCCACCAATACCCCAATCTCCAACACACTATTTCTCTAATAGTAACATTTTGCATTAGTGTGATATATTTGTTATAACTGATAGACAAATACTAATACATTAACTAAAGTCCATGTTTTACATTAGTGTTCATTCTTTGTATTGTACATGCTATGGGTTTTGACAAATGTAGAATGATGTGTATCCTCTATTACAATATAACACAGAATAGTTTCATTGTCCTATACATACCTTAGGCTGAACCTATTCTCTCTTTCCCTCCCCTTGGTCCCCTGACAACCATTGATTTTTTACTTTTTTCATACTTTTGCCTTTTCTAGAATATTACATAGTTGAAATTATACAGTCTATAGCTTTTCAAACTAGATTCTTTCACTGAAAAATGTATATTTAAGTTTTCGCCATATCTTTTCATAGCTTGACAGCTCATTGTTTTATTGCTAAATAATACCGCATTGTATATGTGTATCAGTTTGTTTATCTATTCATCTATCTTGGTTGTTTCCAAGTTCTAGCAATTATGAATAAAGCTGTGATAAGCACTTGTGTGCAGTTTTTTTTTTTTTATGTAGACCTGTTTTCAACTAATTTAGGTAATTATCAAAGAGCAAATTTGTTGGATTGTACAGTAAAAGTATGTTAAGTTGTGTAAAAAATTGCTAAAATGTCTTCTAGAATGACTTCTCCATTTTGCAGTCCTATCAGCAATTAATGAGAGATTGTTTCTTCGGAAATCTCTTGGACAGTTTACCAGGTGTAATCTGAAACCACTTCCCCACCCCGCTACTTATGCAGAGAAAAGAGAGAAACCAAAGAAACAGGCAGACCACTCCAGATTGTTAGATGGCAGATTTAGTAAACAAGGGAATGTATTCAAGAGGCTTTGTCTCGGGTGGCTGCAAAACAAGTAATTTTCTGTACCCACCATCCAAATCTTAGAAGTTTATATTGAGGCCTTATCTGGGGTCAGTCAAGTACTCAGTCTAGATGATCTCATGACCACATTACTATCTCAAGGCTGTGTCCTTGGACTGCTTCTAGAGCTGAGGAGGCAAGCAGAGTACATATTCCAAGCACAGGGGAGGAAGTGGGGAAATACCTGGGTCCAGCTGACCTGCAGTGATGTCTCCTTGATGATCTTTCACAACAAAAATCCTGCTGTTTCACATTCTTACCAACATTTGATGTTGTCAGTGTTTTGGATTTTAGCCATTCTAATAGGTGTGTAGGTATCTCATTGCAATTCTCTTCCAACATGATGTTGGGCATCTTCTCATATGCTTATTTGCAATCTGTATATCTTTCTTGATTATGTGCCTGTTCAAATCTATTGCCTATTTTTTTAATTGGATGTTTACTGTCTTATTATTGACTTTTAAGATTTTCTTATATTTTGGATACTAGTCCTTTATGAGATACATATTTTGCAAATATTTTCTCCTAGTCTGTGGTTTGCTTTTCATTCTCCTAACATTATTTTTACAGAATAAGTTTTTAATTTTAATAAAGTCCAACTTATTAGTTTTTTTTTCATTTATCATACTTTTGTATTTAAAAAGTCATCATCAAACACAAGGTCATTTATATTTTAAACTATGCTGTCATGTAGGAGTTTATAGTTCTGTATTTTATATTTAGGTTTATGACTTTGACAAGATTATTGTAAATAATATAAGGTCTGTATCCAGATTAATTTTTCTGGATGTGGATTTCTAGTTCTTCTGGAACTATTTATTGAAAAGACTATTTTTTTTCTCCATTTAAATGCCTTTGTCAAAGATCAGTTAATTATATATATTTCTGTGGGTGTATTTATGGATTTTCTATTCTGTTGCATTGATATATTTGTCTGTGCTATTGCCAATACTACTTTGTTTTGATTACTGTAGCTTTATAAATTTTGAAGTCAGGTAATTGTCAGTTTTCCTTTTCTGTTCTCTTAGAACATCACAGTGGCTATTTTGAGTCTTTTGTTTTTCCATGTAAATATTAGAATTAGTTTGTCTATATACACAAAATAATTTGGTGTATTTTCATTGAGATTACAGTGAATCTAGTTGGGAAGAACTGATATCTTGATAATATTGATTTTTCCCATTTATGTATGTAAAACATCTTTCCACTTGTTTCGATCTCTTTCTTTCAACAGTGTTTTAAGCTTTTCTTTATATAGATCTTTACATGTTTGGTAACATTTATACCTAAGCTTCTTATTCACTTGGTGCTAATGTAAGTGTTATGTTTGTAATTCAAATTCCAAGTGTTCATTGATAGTATATAAGAAGGCAATTGACTTTTGTATATTAAATTTTTATATCGCTATCTTGCTATAATCATTTGTTAGTTCAGAAGACATTTTTTGTTGTTAAATCTTTGCAATTTTCTGTATATACAGTCATGTCATCTGCAAACAATTTTATTTCTTTCTTCCTTATTTGTGTACTTTTATTTTTTTTTGTCTTACTGTATTATTTAGAACTTCCAATAAAATATTGAATAGAATGTTGAGAACAGACATCCTTGCAAGGTTCCTTATCTCAGCAGGAAAGCATCTAGTTTCTTTCCATTAACTGTAATGTTGGCTGTAAGTATTTTTGTAGGTGTTCTTTATCTAGTTGAGGAAGTTCCCCTTTACTTATAGTTTGTTGAAAGATTTTTATCAAGAGTGGTTGTTAGATTTTGTCAAGTGTTTTTCTACTTTTATTGATTTAATTATAAATTTTTTATGAAAGAGTTGGCCTGTTGGTGTAATAGATTACAATAATTGATTTTTCAATGTGGAACCAGCCTTACATACCTAGATTAAAACTTATTTCATTGTGGCATAAATAGTTTTTATATATTGTTATCTTTTATTTGCTAATAGTTTATTGAGGATGTTTGCATCTATGTTCATAAGCTATTGGTTTCCAGGTTATCTTACTTATAATATCTTTATCTGGTTTTGGTATAAAGGTAATGTTTGTCTCACAGAATGAGTTAGAGAGTATTCTCTCTGCTCTATTTTCTGGAAGAGATCATAGAAAACTGGTATAGTTTCTTCTACAAAAATTTACTAGAATTCAGCAATGAACTCATGTAGGCCTGGTGATTTCTGTTTTAGAGGGTTAGTAATTATTGATGTAATTTAAAAAATAGATATAGGCATAGTCATATTACATAGTTCTCCACTTTTGTGTTTTCCAAGATTGTGTCTTTAACAGATTTGGTATCTTTTATCTAGGTTATAAAATCTGTGGCACTCCAGACAACTTTTTCCTTTATTTTTAAAATATACAAGGCTTGATTTCATTTTATTAACACTCTGATGCCTCATTTGTTCTGAGGTCAAGTGGAATGCATTATTCTAGATAATTAAATATGCTCAATATTCAAAGGCTAAATCTTTAAATTATAAAATAGTACCATTAAGCTATGTTTAATTAAAGAATAATTTTTAAAAATTTGTTACACATCTTTTTGAAAAAATAATTTGGTAAACGTGTGTTGACCTTCACTTCACTTAATGATTTTAGCATTATCACAATAATTTAAATTGAATTGTTTTTTAAAAAGGAATAACTTTAAATCTTCACTTAAATATTTGTACTCTAGTTGGTGATAGTTTTGCCTTGTCATTGTGACCCAATCTGTTTTTCATTTTTCTCCATTGTGATAACTCATCTCAGTTTGGGTACACAACTAAAATTATATATTAATTTTCACCAGGCCTTAATAATTTTATAGTTGGTAATTTAAGAAATCTGTTCAGTATTGGAGAGGTCATTATCTCTTTCAGAGAGCAAATATTCCAGAAGGATGAACTTAAGAGCAGTTTAAATTTTATGAGTGAGAGAATTTCACTGAATTTTACAATAATATAGCAACCAATGGAAACACTCATAATTCTTACTGGCTTATTATTTATGGCCTATAAATAATTAAATATACAGGCTGGTGGGTGTTTAAATAAA
The DNA here is from genome assembly GCA_004027375.1 of Macroglossus sobrinus. Lineage (NCBI taxonomy): Eukaryota > Metazoa > Chordata > Mammalia > Chiroptera > Pteropodidae > Macroglossus > Macroglossus sobrinus. The sequence continues at coordinate 159,544 of PVKZ01000421.1, read as the reverse complement.
TAAATCTACCTTATAATTACTTTTCAGTATCTTGATGAATATTTAATTTATTATGAAAATTGATATTATTTATTTTCATTTATAATGCTTCTCATAAGAGTGATATAAGTGGAAATAAACACTTATTTCTTCAAATGCTTTGAATAAGCAGGCATAATTGAGGAGCCAAATTAAATAGGCATAACAAAGTATTAAATGTTTAGAAAGTCCCACATGATTATTTGAAATGGAAATAACGTATGTATGTGCTTGAAACTCCATATATAATTATGTTGGATGCTATACCTACATCCATCAATTTAAATTATTTGCTTTAATGATAAAATATAATTATAGCCCTTGATATGCTGACATATAATAAAATTAGATAACTGACATTATTAACTAGAACATTTCATAAAATACTTGATCACGATAATGCTGGGAAACAACACAAACTTAAAATAATTTTCAATGTGTAATTCAAATATAAGATTTTACTTATACAACTTTAATATTACTACCAGAGATAAAATAATTTTCTATATTATTAATTAAAAATGATATTACATATTTTGCGTATTTAATAGTTTTATATCAGCCAGAAGACTCAATGATCTGGCCGTGCTAGATAAAATAGAGTATTACAGAACATTTTGTTCATGTTTTTGTTTGTTTGATTTTAGCATAAAAAAGTGAGAAAAATAAACAACATTTACTATAGTTTGGATGGTACTGAGAGTAGAAATAGAGGGTGTGACATGCAGCTTTTAACTATAAAAAAAAAGCATGTGGTCTTTGATCAATGTATGCATCAAAAGTGCAAACTTATTTTTAAGAAAACAGATCTCAACAAAGATGTCCTTTTTTTAGACTATAATATTAACAGTACTGGCATTGTTTAAAAATTGAAATATTTCACATAAAAAATATTTTCTGTCTTTTTGTAAAATATCTGTAAACAATAGGCAGTAACGAAATAGCTGCCATAATTAGAAAAGCTGTAAGGTCTTCTGCTCACTACAATTCCCATTCAGATCTCTCTTTTCATTGACTTTCTTTCCCTGGAACTGAAAATATTTGTTTTGACTCTATTTAATTTCTCCAAATCTCTCCAAACATTCTTCCTAAACTACCACTACCCCAACAAAAAGGTGGAAGGTGGGCCAGATGGCAATGCCACATATTCACAACTCATGTGTGTGTATGTGTGTGTGTGTGTGTGTGTGTGTGTGTGAACTCTAAAATGATTCACGTTCTCCTGGGGAGTAACAAATCCTATTATATAAAATTTTATCCAACGTTATGTGATAATTAAATTGAAGCAGATACAAAAACGTATGCCACAGTGCTGCAAGAGCACATAAACAAAAGTTGGTAACTGAGAGATCAACCATGTAGTTGGACAGTTCAGAGTGGTGGAATGCTGCCACGGCAGATATTAAACATGCAGAAGTACAAGCAGCACAACCAGCAGAATGGTTTAGCATTACTAAGTAGAAGAGGGTTGGTTGATTTTGAATGGGCAATGTTGGGCTTGAAGTTCTGATCAAGTGAAGGTGTTGAGGGAGAAAAAGAGGCAGTGCAACCTGTCAAAACCTGGTAGGTAGGCACAGCTGGTTAGGCAGATCCCAAAAGCAGATGTTTATATTTACTTTTTAAAGATAATAGATAACAGAGCTTCTGTTTCAGATTAGCAATTATGTTGCAGATATTTTCCTTTCTGTCAAAGGTGCAATTCTTTTTCTACTGATCCATTTTCTCTCATGTAGAAAAAATTACAATGAACCAAAATCACATTTACATTACATTGGCATTATTGTCCTAATTTTTATAATCTAGTTTCTATTGTAGACCTGTATATTGTGACTGAACAGATTACACACACACACACACACACACACACACACACACACACACACACACACAGAATGTGATGGAGGGAATTGTAGTTGTGGTGTTGGGGGAGTATAACATTTTTCTTCATTCCCTCACTATTAAATTTATGTATATAGAACTATGTTTCTCAGCTTCCCCTTCCTTATAAATTTCTGGGTTAATATTGGTCAAAGAGTAAAACTTTGTGTGATTTTTTAGAGGTGGAAGAGAAATAGCAGCCATTATACTCCCCAAATTATCTTTAGTTAGAGGGGTTGAGACACATAAGCCAAGGTGCCATCATACGCCAGTTTGTCTTCACTCCTAACAATTATGTGTCCAGTTCTTTTTCCTAACAGCTAGTTGTGCTAACCACAGACAACATGTGGTCATAAATAGATGGCGTCACTGTGGATTCAGAGAGGTGGTACTTACTATATTCGAAAACCAGTAACTTTCCAGAGACTTCTACACCAGATTCTTCTTTCAGGACTCTTCTTGCATTTTGATATGTTTGACTTTCAGATTTTCTTGTGAGCTCCAACTCACTCACCTCTTCCAGAGCAGGTTAATATCCTTCATTTAATTGTTAAGCTACGTTTGGATCTTAACTACACCAGCACCTTGCAAAATTATGCAAGTCTAATTCTTATAACAAATCTCTTAGTCCACAAAAGCCACAGTGATTTTTCTCCCAAATGTACCTTACCTGAAACAAAATGTTCCAAAGATGGCCATAACAATATCTCCCATTCCACACGATTTTATGCAACGTGACCTTGCCTCAAAACTCAAATCAAAATGATTATTTTTCACTGAATAGCCTTTAACTGAAATGGCAGCTTCTGCTTTCTGTTTTTGCTTTAGGAAGCCAGTTCCTTTGTAAAAAGTATAACCATACCAAAAACTGCATGCTGTGAGAAAACCAAGGTAAACTGAGACTCAAGTCACACATGAGACATATGTGTCATGTGAAGAAAAAAGAAGCCAATGAGAACCAAGGTACCAGACATGTGAAAGAAGATGCTATCTTGGAAATAGATTTTAGCAATCTCAACCCAGGCCATCCCATAGGAACCTTAAAGCAGTTCTCAAAACCTAGCCTCAAAATTATAAGCAAAATAAAAAAGCAGTTTTGAACAACTTAATTTAAGGTACTTTGAAATGCAGCAATTGTAACCTAAACCTCTCCTCACCCCAGTTAACGTCCTTTGTTAGAAAGGGCTCTGTGCTTGTATCAGGAATCAAAAATATTCAAATATTATGATTACAAAACTATAATGAGAGAGTACGTCTATAATCTTAGTTGTAAAATTTACATAAGCATTACCTAGCCTTGGATTAATCTGGGACTTTATTTCTCACATTGACTGACTATTGAGGTTGACGTTTCTGACCCTATGTACTTGGCTTTCTCCAAGATTAATTTCCTTCATTTATATGTTTGCCTTTTGTAATGACAACTTATAAATCACCATGATTCTAAGTACAAGGAATTATTATAAGCCTTTAAGAGTAAGAATTTACACCATTGTTCAAAGCTACTCTGTGACAGTAGTATTTGATATATTGAGACCATTCTTGCCAAAAAGTCACAACGAAAGGTGAAGCGTCCGTGATAAAACAATTTATCATTTCAGGTGCGTATAAGAAAACTATAATCTGTAAAACTATTTCCAGAGTAAATTGTAGGTATATATTTTATTAACTCTGCTTCAGTCCATACTGGTGATATCACATATACCCCACCACCACCCAAAAGTTTACTTTTTACCTAACCAAAATGTATTTTGCTAAGTGCTCTTCCCACTACAAGTTCATGAATTGAATTTATTTATGAGGAAACAACAAGCAAACCCATATTGAAAAACATACTACAAAATAACTGTCTCATGTATCTAATATACTTGGTATTCTAAAATACCAAAGTCAAAAAAGAAAAGAAAAGCTGAGATACTGATCTAAATTAGGAGAAACTAAATGTAGTTTTGCATTTAGTAGCATTATATGAATTATATATATTGGTAGCTTTTGAGACTGATTAAGGATCTTTCTGTAATCTGTCTAACTATCAATTCATCCATCTACACATAGATATATTCTTTTATTGAGACATAACTTACATAGTACATAATCTTAAGTGCATAGCTTGATAAGTTTTTACATGTATATATTTATTTACTAAGCATTCATATTGAGATACAGAATAATCCAGCACTGCATGAGGTTTTATCTTTTCTTCTTTTAGTCACTTTCACACTATGGGTATCCCAACACAATACAGTATTTTTGTCTCAAAATTAAATCACATTGGAATGGGTACGGCTATGACCCACTGAAGGACAAGAAATGTTTGCTGAACATATAGCAGATTTAGGCTGGCAAAAAAGAAACCACTTGCTGAGGTGCTGATGGGAAACTAGCTCGATGTTGCCTGTTGGAATGCCAATGACTCTCACTAAGGATGTGTTGGTGACTCTGCTATAGAAAGAAAAGAGTAACAACAATAAAAAGCACCAGATTCAGACAAAGGTGTTGTCCTCTTGCAGCATCTGTCCATCACATCTACAAACAAGGCCTAACGGTGTGCCTGCCAAAGAAGAAATATAGACTTCAGTGCAAACATTACAAATCAGGGCAAAAATGAGTGGATTTAAACTGAAAGTAAAAATTTTGATAACTGGCACATGCCATGCATACTAAACCTCCAGCAAGTTATCTCAAGTTTTACCACATAATGGACTGAGGATTGCAGAAAACAAAAAAGAGAATAAATGGTCAAGCACTTTTTAAGGCACTGCAAGATATGTTTACTATTATCATATTGTCATATTGGCCAAAGCAATTTGCATGGCCAAGCTTAGGGTCGGTGTGTTCCAAGACTATAAAATGGCATGGACAAATTGAAGCCATTACTGCTATTGCAACTATCATTCTGTAATAGATACCATCTGGATGGTTTCTAGATTTTTTTCCATTATTAATAAAGCTGCTATAAACATTCTTATATATGTTTTTGGTAAGCATAAGTACTTGCTCCTGTTACATATATACCCAGGAGTGAAATTGCTGGGTCACTGTGTAAACATATATTTAGCTTTAGTAGAAAAATGCCTAAAATATTTTCAATAATTGTAATAAATTTAGTCTCCCACCAGCAAGGGTTTTCACTGACCTTTGTATTATCATTTGTTTTTAATTTTAGTTGTTCTTGTATGCCTGTAGTTGTATCTTATTATGATATGAATTTGCATTTCCATAACAACAGAGGTATTGAACACCTTTTCATTTGGTCATTTGAATTTAATCTCTTGTAAAGTGCTTGATAAGTTTTTAATTACTTTTTAATAGTTGGTTGTCTTATTTCTTTTTGATATCCAGGAATAAATTATTTTTTTAATATTAGCCCTCTATTATATATAAAAAGATTTATTCTTTCTACTTGGCCTACCTTTTAACTCTTCTATATATTTTTTTCTTAACAAAAGTTCTTATTTTTAACCATCTTACCTTCTGTTTTTCTTTTATCATTAATGCTTTTTGTGTGTTTTTTAGTAGATAGTAGCCTCTCCTAGCTATATGAACATAATCTCATTTTTCTTTTACGTTATAGAAATTTTTCACAATTAGTTCTATGACCCATCTTTTTGTTTGATGTGTGCTGCAAAATATGGGACAAGATTATGTTTTCCAAACAATAGCAGCAATTATGAGACAGACAATGCTGGATCTTAGAATTCTTTCAAAGGCAACCCCATATAGTCGAGGAGTTCTTTTTTATTACCTTGCTGTGTCAGGTAGAGGGAGAAGTGGCCATGCATGCTCTTATCTCTTGCTGCTCTGCATGGTGTGTTACTAATGGCAGAAAGTACACGATGCTAAGGGGTGGTTAAGGCCCTGACTATCTGGCCAGAAAAGGACACCTTTGGGAATCTGAGAGTAGTGAGAGCATGTACGAAAGGCTAGAGATGGAAAAAGGCAATTATTAAATCACCACATTATATTGTGGCTCATCCACTAGTTGCTTCTGCATGAAGATGGCTAAAAATTAAAGATTTGAGAACTGAATTATAGTGTTTCCCACTTCTGAGTCTCAGAGTAGCTTCTGTGTCTACAGATGCAGGCCAGAAATTCAAGTCTAAACCCTACCAGGTGGACTGCCTTCAAAAATATAACAAAGCAAAACTATATCAACGTTCTTTGAAAGATTTTACAGGTCCCTATGTCTATACTAGGTAAAAGTCCCATGATTTGAACAGTCTGACTCTCATAGGTGAGTTTAATTAAACTAAAGAGGAATCATAATTTTATATTTAGTTTTGTTGCTTTCTATTAAGGAAAACTACTTTATTAAAAATATTAGATGCTGAAATCAAATATTATAAACTAGTTATAAATATCAGAATGTTAGACACAATTAATATACTCATTATTAATCTCATAGTAATAAAAATCTATTTAAATATTTTACATGACACGAGCTGGTTTTCAATTTAATGAAAGGCAGGTCATATTATATAATTTTTTTCAAATAATTATAAAAGTTGTCAGTGGTGTCAACCCACAAAAGGTCTTAGTAACTGCCATGTTAACCCTTGTTAGTGTCTGTGGCTAATAAATGTTATTTCCCCATTTCCTGGCCAATTGATTATGATTAAGAAGAAAAGCAATGCTAATACTAGCACCTATAACCGTATACAACTGAAGGAATGGACTTTTAAATTCACTACTTTTGAAACATCGCTTATCATATTTTTTTTTCTGATTTTAGCTGCTCTTGGGAGTAAGTAAAAGTACATTTCTATCAAAATTATCTTAAATGATTTTGACCTTATATCTGTCTGAGACCAACAGAATACCCACATGCTTTAGCTAAAATATATGAGAAAATAAAAATATAAGAGATTTTTCGAACTAGTCTGCCCAAATGTGTCTTTCATGGAGATATTTCTTATGTTGTTAAAAAAAAGAAATCATTTATTTTTTTGACTTTCTGAATTTGTATAAGGTTCCTGTTGTTGCTTGTTGAATCTAGTCTTTCACTTTCATAACAAGCAATGACAGACTAAAAAACAACAAAACAAAACAAAATGCAAAACAAAAAAAATATGTATACAGTGAATGAAACTTAAATGTACTTAGACCTATTCATGAATGCTTTTTTCCAATTGCCAAGTATCTTTTTTACTAACAAGTTATTGTTTTGACTTAGTTACTGATGGCAATAATGGTTATCATTGACCTGTTTTTTTAACATTTAAAAACATTACAAGAGATTATGTTTTTATTACTGGTATGGATATGATTGGCAGATATTAAAATAATTATATTTTCAACATTCCTTTTTTACTTAGAAAAGTCTTCAGTAGGCTCTCAGCTCATATTCAAGTATGATTATATATATGCATGTATTAAAATTTGTAGTTGAAAACATTAAGTTTTAAACCAAGAAAATTGTACAACTAAGATCTAAGTTTTTTTCCTACATGATAATAATCTAATTTTGTATTTAGGCTATGTTCGAAGCTTTTTTTTATGCTCTGATGCTCTGTGTTTTTACATGGCTCTTCCTCTCCTCCAACATAAATATGAAGTAGCATCACAAGCGTGATTAATAAATATTCTTATAAGCCATGGAATACAATTCATGGGATTTTAGATTTTGAAGAAAACTTAGAGAACACTTACTTAGTACCTTAATCCTTAACATTTTTTTTTACTAATATATTCCTTTATGAATCTGCTGAAAACTCTGGACACACTCTAAAGAGCAACACTAACATAGACATTCTTTCAGCTGATATTAATTAATTGACTGTATGTACCAGGTACTCTACTAGTCACTGGTGAACAAACAGAGAGACGTTCCTAGTGGAATTTATAATCTTGTAAGAAAGAAGGGCATTAATCAGATAATCACACATATATTTTATAAACGTGTAAGTACTCTCAATTTAATGTTACAAGAAGTTTCAACAACTGTTAAATCCACCCAGTAAAATATAATAACAGTAAAGTATTAGTAGTTTTACGAAAGTCAGGCAGAGGTGGTGCTAAGGACTGTTTGTCTCCTTCCAAAATTGTGTTGAAGCTTTAATCCATAATGGGAAATATTTAGAGGTGAGATGTTTGGAAGGTAATTAGGTCATGAGGATGGATCTCATGAATGGGATTAATGCCTTTATAAGATGAGACATGAGAGAGGTGATTTCTTACCCTCCACTATATGAGAAGACAGCTGCCTCCAAACCAGGAAGGAGGATCTCACAGAACACTTAATCTGCTGGCACTTTGAACTTGGACTTTCTAGCCCCTAGAACTGTGAGAATTAAATGTTGTTTAAGACATCTAGTCTATGGTATTTAGTTATAGCAGTCTGGGTAGACTCAGACACATGGCTAAGGTGAAGTTAATCAGAAGAAGAGAAGTTGTGAAGTCATTCATGCAGAAGAAACAAAATCTGTTGAAGCACTAAGGTAATAAGAAACATGCAAGAACATTTCAAGAAATGAAAGAAGTTCAGTGTGATGGCATGTTGGCCTCAAAGAGAAAAAGGCATGAAGAGACATTGATGAAGTTTGTGGGGTTGTTGCTAGAAAATCTAAGTCCCTACAGCCATTTTAAGGATTTTCAGCTTTATTCTAATTATAATGAGAAATAATTTTATCTATATCTATATCTATATGTGTGTGTATAGATATATATGTATACATACCTGTATGTAATACACATACATATATATACACACGCTATATAGATACACATACACACACACACACACACACACACATTTAATGCTAAAATAACACTGTGGCATAAATAGTTTTAAAAGGTCAAGAGAAGACAATCACACTTGCACAAAATTTTATGTATCTCTTCCCACCCCAAACTCTATTACAAACTCACATATTTATTAGACTTAATTTGTAGATAAGGATATTAAAGTAATAGCAGTAAATAGGGCTGGCTGATGCCTGCTGAGGCTAAACAGGCAGGTACTGGTTAAATTATGAAAGGTTTTATATATCAAGATAAGCAGTATGGGCTTTATTCAGAAGGAGAAAGAAAACCATAAAGTGACTTAAATTAAAATTCACATTAAAATTTTTATACAGAAACATTTAAAGTGAATATGTATCTATGTGTTCTTGTGTGTATGTAAAATCTTAGAGTCCAAAAAGCATATAAAAGCAGGAAACTAAGGAGATAGACAGATCATTGATTTTAAAGCATTTGATAAGCAATTACTTAGAGCATTTTATGATGTTGTTTGTTTTCTTTTGTTTTCTTTTGTTTTTAATCAAGTGAAACAAAGAAAAAAGCTCAGAAAAGGCAGAAGACCAAACAAAGATGGAAATCTAATAGAAGGCCTTCTACATGAATCTGGAAAATACCACATATACAAGCTGTAGCATAACATAAAGATAAATTAACAAAGATAAATTATATACAAATCTATCTCTTGCTACCTTCACAGTTAATGTAGAATTACAAAAATATAAACAGAAAGTCTCCTTAGATATTTTGTAACCAGAGCCTCACACAGGTTAGCAGTTTGAATCATACCATTTCAGGGTATGAAAAAACTCAACTAATGTATAATTAAAATGATTTCTTCCTAAGTAAGAGAAGTAAATACAAATCTTCTCCAGGAGAAATTAACTTTAAAGCAAGCCTCAAAACATTCTCACTGGTAAACTTCAGAAACTAGGCTTATAGCAAATTATGAACAAGACATAAAAAAAAAACTCATATGCAATACAGAGCAGAACTTGCAAAGATTTCAAATATTAAAATTAAAACATATGGAATATAAAATAAGTGTATTTAACAAAATTTTTTTAAAAATGAATTAGAAAAAATCAAAGGGCTATAAAAATGGCTAAGCTAATTTTAAAAAGAAACAGTTACAAATGTAAAATATAATATTTTTTTTTCAGACTCAGTAACAGTGGTGTTTATCATTAACATTCTTTTGTACTGGGATTTAGCAAAAACAATTTAACAAGAATAAATTTTTAGGAGTGGTGATGGGATTTTGTTGCAATTGGAGAGAAAGAAATGACTTAGAATCATTCCTAGGTTTCCAGCTCAAACAATTCAGTAAACTGTGTTGTTCTCTAGAGGGAAAAGGTGGAAGGAGAAGCGAATTTGAAGAAATGTTTTTAAACAGTGCATTTGAAGTGTCTGTGGAGCATGTGGGTGAAGACATAGAGGGAGTAGTTAGAAATATTGCCTGAAAATTCAGTAAAGATTTATATAAAGATCAAGAATGTTAAATATATATTTATGGAGATGAAAATCTAGAAAGTATACAGAAGGAAAAAAAAAATATTTGTGTCACTCAGAATCCTGAGAATCTCATATTGTCCTAATCCCATAAACTGGGATTTTGATTATGTTACAAGTGCGGACAAGGTTGTAGAGTCAATAGAGAATCATAACACTGCTAACCATGAAAGGCTGAGGGTTACAAGTGGATGTGTAGTTTGGAATCAAACTACCTGGAGGCGCCTGACTGTCCTTGCAGTGAAGAGAGAGAGAGAGAGAGCCACTGCTAGAGAGCCTTTGTAATAACACAGACTATAGCAGTCAGGTCAGCCCCGAGCGGTCAAGGGCAAAGCAGGGGGACAATGAACAGGTTTAGAGTGGGGAGGAAACCAAAACCTCTACAGGCTAATATTTTAAAACATAAAAGCTTAAAGAATGGAACCGACTTGTTACTGGGGTAGGAGGAATACCAAAAGAAAATCTTTCTTTAGCAATAAGTAAAAGGTAACTTTTAAGGAGAAAAGAGTTGGAAGTAGTGCCAAAAGGAGTCAAATAAGATCAAAGTTATCTATATGAAATAAAATGGATGAGGATGGGGAAATACTGGAAGCAGTTGAAAGCTGTTAGTATGAACTAGGGAAGAGTTAAGTAGTCAGTTTAATATACATTCAAGAGGTTTTTCTTGGTTAAAATCTATGAGATTAGGTTATTATTTGGGTATATAAGTAAGAGAAAAATGACAAGAAGTGAAAGATATTTCCTAGGTTTTTAGTTCAAAAATATATGAAATACTGAAAGAATATCATTTTTATGAGGGGAAATATAATTTCCTCCATTTTCCATTTTTAAATACACTTTACACTTATCATATATACAAAATATTCATTGGCTTTGCAAGCAAGCAGAGGAAACTCAGATCTAGATAGAATATAATAGTAGGGAATCATTATTATGTTGAATAATATTTGTAAAGTACAGTAACTCATTTTCAATTAGTTGGATCTATCATAAAACAATGAGAAAGAGAAAAGCAACCCCTGATATGTAGGTACTGGCTGGGCAATGTCTATTCCTTGTCATAAACTGGCCTGGAACTCAAGGTTAGAACATGGTATTCTTCTGAAGAACAGAAATAATTTCACAGAACATCAATATTACACAAGCCAATCTGTGACCATAATGGATTAAGGCAAAATCAAGACCATAACATAATCATATCTAAACACAGACTGAACATAATCTATGTCCAAGCCACAAAATGACCAAAACCTTGCCAATAAGACTGCTTTTCTTTTTTTTTTTAAGATTACTACTTTAGCCTAGGTCTAATCTTCACTTTAAATAAGATCTTTTAAGATACCAATCACAAAATTGCCCTAGCCTCCAGAAGGAGGTCTAGCTTCTTTACACCTTCTCCAAAATCACCCAACAGAAGCCCTCTCTAACACTCACTTGATTAAATGCCTCACACATTCTTGAGGTATGCATTCTTTCCTGCTGTAACAACAGTATTAAATCCAACTTGTTCAACTGGTATCACTAGTGGTCTTCGGCTGGAGGGAATTGGCAAAACTTTAACACCTTCCTTTCCTCTACTCCTGCCTTACCCCCACTTCCCACCTCCCCCACGACACACAATAAGAAAAAAAAATGCAATGTTCTGGAGAGAATGGAAGCAAGAAGAAAATGTAATAAAATTTTGGTTTCATAAGTTAAAAATGAACATGATAAATCTGAATCTTTTCAAAACTCTGTCAAAAAATTCTTTGTGTATTTGGGGTTTGGGGCTTCATATATTAATGAAATTAATAGTACTATAAGGTATTTAATTATCATACATTAGTGGATCACTATTAGATGTGTGTTTAGTGTATTTGGTTCCCAGAAATGTGATTGCTTACACTATTACAATCAAATTATCTTTATAAATCATTATAAATTCTTTCAATTTGCACTTAATGCCCTAAATAACTTTGTAATCAGTGAAATTCAAGTAGAAAATCTGATTGGGTTATCTCATCAGATAAAAAAAGAAATATTCTCTTCTTTCCTCTCTTATCCTTCTCAACTTATTCTTCTCTGTCGCCCAGGTTGTCTATCTTTGTAGGCAGTTTATAACATGCAGCAGCCTAACTTTTCCATGTGAGAATGATGTTCTGTGGCTCTTTCTTTCATGTCTGGCTGCTTGGGGAAGAGCTATGTAGATTGATTTGCACTGGTACTTGGCCAGTCCCCTGTTTCCCATTTGCTCACTGACAGGTTTTATGAAGGACACTAAGTGCACAGTTGCCACCTCATTTATGAGTTCATCTGTAACATTGTACCATGTGCCTTTCCCAGTTTGAGCTTGTTTACTGCAGTTTCCTTCTCTGCCAGGAAAGGTGAAGGTTATTTTATGGCTGTGCAGATGATTGCCTCACACTTGGTACGGTCTATACGGTCCCTTGGTACCACATATAGCTTCTTGAATTATACTTTCCAGTGGTTTTGGATGTCTTCCTGTGCTGTTAGCACTTTGCCATCTGCTGTCCTGATGCCACTGCAGTCTTTGGGTAAAATTCAATGTTTACAAATCCCTTTGTAGTGTTTCTATCTACCTCTTGTTTCCAATATTTTTTACTACATTGAGAGTTATTTTTTTTATCTCTCATACTTTAGTTTTAATTTTTCCCAAGCACTTTCTGAAATTTCATAGAAAAAAAAACATTTTGTTAAATGAATCATGCTAACATATGTAGTTAATGCTCTAATTAAAAATGTTCACATGCATTGCAAATATTTATGAAATAAAACTATAGCCAATTTATATCCACTGGTATTAAAAGTCCATCAATCTCATAAAATTTTATATAGTCAGATCATAAATAAGCTTTATGCATCCAAGTTTTCATGGTTTAAGATCTTTTTAAAAATGCATTATTTTTCAATTCGTGAATCCATCCCAGGCTATACTGACCATTTTACTTTCTGTCATTATTTTTATTTAGTATGATTTTCAATGAACACATAATATTGATATCCTCTACATTTTAAAGTGTTTAATCATTAAAACTACTATTAAGAAACATAAATGTCTACAAATCTTTGAAAGCAATTATCACTTTATTTACAGTTCTTTCTCTCCAACTATCACTACTGACAGTTCCCTAGAACATATTTAGACAAGCCTGCCAATTTCATCAAAAAAGTCTATCGCTTTAAAATTGAACAAAAATAATATTTCAGTCTGACAGGATGAATTTATATTCTACCTCTCCCCACACTGGGGTTACACAAAATAGATGTCTTCATGGTTTTTATTATTATCACCTTTACAATCTTTTTTTTATTATTATTAATAGGAACTAGTTGTAATGGGGAAAATTCACAGTCATAAATAAAAGTGATGTGGTGACACATGTTACTGAGTACTGTAGAAATACTTCACAGAACCCCAGGGAAATTTTCTAAAATGCTCTAAAAATTACAAGTGATGACAAAGCCATCTGGATCAAAATGATCATATATTCACTATAAAGCAATATAGTTATGGTTAAAGAAAAGCAGTAATTCATGAGAAACAACTTTCTTCACATTCCCAATGTTTCCAAAATGAGGATTTCTGATCCATCTGTTTATTAGCAAAATTTGCTGGATTATTCTCTCTTGCTTAAACATATAAGAAAAATAGATATTCAGTAATGATATACCTGAGTCATTGTGAGGTACCATACTTTGTGTTAGTTTAGTTATCCCTTCCAAGGAATTCTAAAACAAAACAAAACAAAAACTACAAATAATCAAGCCTTGAATCAAGAGTTGACAAGTTACTATCTTTTCACTCTGTTCCATAACCTTCATTTTCAATTATAACTGAATCAGAGATCAGACAATATAAAACTATGTTATATTTTTGTTTTGTCTTATGACAGACTCAATTTATATTAGTATTCTTAAATAAAAGAGCTAAAGTTTAGTATAATCATTAGAAAATTTAAAGCTTAACAAGATTGGGGCTCTTTAGGTTTCCTGAACTCCAAGCATTCTGGCACTAAAATAACCTAGAAACTCATAAATACCACGACCTCATCCTTTTGTAAGTCAAGCAAATTTCCTTTAGGTCCTCATTTTTTTCTCTTTGCTCTTTTGTGAAATTTCTAAGTGTTGTAGGTATAGAAATAGCAGTTCAAGTACAACCAAACCAAACATTTGAAGTCCAAAGAGGTCATTATTATAGAGTTTAATGTCCAAATAATACTGATAAGATTGCAACACCATAATATGTATACTGGAAACATGGGCATTATATCAATTCCTGAATTTTACTTAAGGACAGAAATAGTCCTTATGCATAGAAAGTTTTAAGTGAAACAAACATTTAATTTATACTACAAGTACATCTCTCTAGAGATTTAGCAAAATAAGAAAATAATTTGGTACGTCTATCTGATAACGATAATTAAAATCAGTAACACTACTAGCTAGTAGAAACAATTTACTGATTGTTTTAATGTCTATTCATGCCGGATCATGTGCACATGAAAAGGCTCCATTTCTATTCGCTGGTATTGAGTAGATTGCAGACTACATTCCTTTAGTTCCGTAATAAGGGCAAACCGAATAGCATTTTTTATTTTGATGTTTCTCATTCACTCTTCTTTATTAAGTGAATTCTTTTGGTAACTCTTACTTATCTATAAACTACATGTTTTTCCTAAACCGTTGAATCATTAAAAATCAAAATACAAATGCTCATTCACCTAGTTAGAAACTTGAAAGTTATTGGACCTGCTTTCGTTTTCTTCACTCTTTACATTTAACCTCCTTTTTATTTTTTAATTATATATCCCAAATTGCCTAAAAAGACTAACCATTCTTTATTTACATAGCCATCCTCTGTCTTTAAGATATCATTACATTTTCCTTCCTTGGAGTTTTGTGAGCACATTACCTCTTAGATTCCTCTAAACTGCATATCCAATTAAGCCATTCTTTTCATGGTTGAAAAGTAACAAATAAATAAATAAACATATTTTTTTTAAGTTATGAGATTATTCATTACGCAGGTCTTATCTGTATCTCTTGCTCCTTCTCTCGACATTCCCAAATCTAACCTGTGATATCACATACTTATGTTACACATATGGTTTGCCCATTGTCCCATAGCTCCATCTGTATGTTTCCATAATGTGCCATTTATCTTGCTCTCTGTTCCCTTTTTCTTTGTTACTTGTCTTATCTCATATTTGTTTAGATATTCCTAGTGGCCTAAAGATGAAATTTTAGAGCAAATATCAGAGCAACTCAATATATAACTCGACATTGTTGCTTATTTTTTAGCATTACTATTTGCACAGTTGGGAATATAGCTGTATAGAAGTACTTATCTGTAAAGTAAACTCTCTTTCTCTGATGTTTCATCTTAAAGGTAAAATCATCCTGCTGTTGCCATTAAGCTCTTCAACTCATGTATAAACATTATGTTAACTCCAAACAGCATGTTTAAAGTAGGTTAGTTCAGAGTTGTGAAATGGTTGCACATTTTCAGTATTTCTAAAGATTAAATTCAACGCTGAATTGTTTTAACGTACTACAAAAAACATTAAACTGTTTAATTCATTATTGGAAAACTCTCATTACATCATTACAATAATAATAACAGTTTGACACCCTGCAGTGGCAATTCTGAATAGAAAATTAAGTATATATTTGTGTTCGCTTGGGTTATTTATATGTTAGATGATATGATCTTGGTATACAGGATATTGTTCTTCAGGAAAAAAAGGATATGCTTTCAACTAAATAGTTTGAATGCATAAAATCAATATAGAATACTGTTAGGTTAATTTCTTATTCTGTTTAATTGAAGTTTTTCAGAACATTTTTCCCATGGAATTTTAGTGTAAAGTATGAACCATGAAAAAAAAATAATAAAGACAAAAAAAAGTTCTCATCTATTCTAATTTTGTAAGACTTAACCTGAAAGGAAAAGATCCCGAAGCTGCAATAAATTATCAACTAAAAGTAGCTATGCCAATAAAACTGGAAATGGAACACAGTGTCCTCATTTTAATTTTAGCTGTTATGAATTTAAAAAAAAAAGTCTTTGTGTGTGACTTTTTTTAATTTATGAATTTCATTTAATGCTTTAGGGTTTCAAAAGTTAATTTAAATTGAAATCTATCCATGTACCATCCATCTCTCTATATCTATATCTATATCTATATCTATATCTATATCTATATCTATATCTATATCTATATCTATATCTATATCATCTATATCTATATCTATCTATATCTATATCTATATCTATATCTATATATGTATTTATATAAACTAAATATAAGAATCTATGTCTAAATCTTCTGATTTTTGAAATTATGATAGTTAAATCATATTCTAAAGCTTAATTTTATATCACAGAGCAAGAATAAAATTTAATTGTGATGAGAAATTAAGACACATTTTATTTGTAAATAGATAAAATTCTAAAAGGTATAACTGTGCATACCCCTCTAACTTAGAGGTGTTGTCTAATTGTAGAAATAGACAAAAGACACTTTAAAAATATTATATTTCTTAGTTCAACTGTGTATATTATATGTTTTTAGTTAATTGGTTTGAATTACCAAAAAGGAAACCCTTTGTTCTTGAACAGTGAGTTAATATAAATGTTGTTCCATGCTGAATGTCTTGTCTTGAAAGTATAGACTCAATAGACTCAACCTACTTCACACACATTTTTTTTAACTCATATTTTGTTTCTAATAATTGATTCATAGATTAGGCTATGGATTGGAACAGAAAAATTTTATTTCTATTTGTGATTATCTAATCTTGAGAGATAGAAAAAAGAGACTAAGTTTGTTCATGAACTAAGTTTAAGACTTAGTTTGCCATGTACATGACAAGAATATAAATGACTTTATCTTAGATACTACACTCCTAGTTTTTTTCCTAGTGTGATAAGTATCATCTACCTTAGTAAGCTTTAGCAACTGAGCCAATAATACATTGTACTCACTACTAATGGCTTAGTTGTAATACTAAGTAGACAGGGAGTATGACCAGTGCAGCACAATCTCTGCTTCAATGAAAAAAGCTGATGTCACAAAAGATTGAAACTTTGTAAGGAACTTCTGTGATGGTCAGTCCATTTATCAGAAGATGCACTGAGACATCATTTTAACTGTTTAGATTTCCTTGGAAAAAGAACTTTTTATTATCCACTAGAGCTATGCAATCAAGCAGGGTAGGGATCTATTTAAATTAAGATGAATTTAAAAATTCTGTTTTTTGCCTCACTAGCCATATTTCAAGTCCTGACTAGTCCCATGTCATTCGTGACAGAATGGGTAATAGAACATTTCCATTATTGCAAAATTTTGTAGTGAACAGCCTTCTCTAGAGAATTTGCTAGCATCTTATCCACTTAGAAAAGGGTACCCAGAGACTTAAGGTGTAACCAATAATAACTGGGCTCATGCATCTACTACTGTGCTTGCCTAAGGATAAAATAAGATGTTAAAAACATTTTTCGTGCTTGTATTTGTTTATTTGTACTTACAATTTTAAATTTCCAAAGTAAACAACAACAACAACAACAACAACAACAAAACAAGCACATGGTTACTGGGGGGAAAAATCAAATGAAATAACCAAGAATTAAAGAAGTAAAAAGTAAGTTTTGTCTTTCATACCTTAGTTCCACTACTCAGTTGGAAGTTTTGCTAAAAGTTTGGCATTACTCATTTCAGAACTCCATTCATCTATCTAGCTACTACCTATGCATCTACATAGGTAGTTAAGTAAATTTGTGCATTTTCTCCAATGTAGACTTGCTTAGAAAGTAAAAAAAAAAAAAAAATTTCAAAAGACTTTTACACTTAGAAAAACAAGTTAGATAAATCTCAGATTTTATGCTTCCATTTAAAAATAGTTTTTAACATATATCTCAAGTACCAGCAACTGAAGGTTCCCTAAATTAAACACTACTTTGATCTGAAGTGATTCCATAAAAAAATGGCTAATTTCTTTAACACTGCTCAGAATATGGAACTGATTTGATCAAAATTGCAGGTTATCAAGTTAAAGTGCTTCAATTAAAGCCAATACACTTTCAACAATTTAAGAAAACTATTTTATCATTGTCTTATCTATTATCAGAAAATATGATTATGCCACCACTTTCTTAGTTTTAAAGGAGGCCAACAATAGGATAGTTAAGTGTGCTTCAGAATAAGAACTGCCAACTCTTCGTCAAAGTTTGTCTTTGGGATATATTTGGTATCAGGCTTTTGTCATTCAGTTTTCCAGAGACACTATAAACAAAGGCAGCCATTGGTAGGAGATGACTAAAGTAATCTATTTCAAACTTTAAAGTTCTTATATTCTTCATCAATTTAATTTTTTAATCTCTTATTTCATATGGAGACAGAGCCACAGTTTACACAGGCAGCTATTCAAAATCTACATATGAAGCCATTCACATAATACAAAAATTATATCTTTATATCTCCTTTGTTACACTCCAAAATTTAGTCCCTCAGAAGTATATCAGAAGTCTAATTAAATTGTAAGTTTGAAATCCCTAATGAATCAATAATCTTCCCAACCAAGTGGAAGATTTTATGAGTTGCAAAAAATGAACATATTTTCAATTAGAGGGGATAATTGTGTTTTTTTTTCTATTGGCAAATAGCCAGAATATATGCATTTCCCATTACACATGCATGACTCATAGAAGAAGAAGTAAATTTAATGGAATTGATGGCTTTTTAATGTCTGTGTGTATTCCATAGGATTTACCTGTTGTGTAAGGAAATGCGTGAATGAGTGATTAAATGGAAATTTTGGTGTAACACCATGCTGCCTAATATAGGACTGTCAATGGTAATGATAATTAAATAGAGAAAAATCTATATCTTTATAAAAACAAATTAAAGAAATGATAAACACCAATGTTGATAAGAATGTAAGAAAAAAAACACTATTACACTATTGATAGAAATTTCAACTGGTACAAATTTTTGGACCAAGAGTTGATGATATTTTAAAAGTAAAAATAAATGATAGAAATACTCTTTGCTGCAGAAATCTCTTCCAAGAATATACTTTAAGATATAACACAAGTGTAAATAGAAATTATTACAGTATTTTTCAGAATAGTAATATCTCAGAACAGCCTGACATCTACCATAGTGCATAGTTGATAGAAAATTAAATCTTAGCTTTATGAAGAGGTTCTGAAGTAGGGGCTTCAAAAGAGACCACTGTGAGAATTTTTTTTTAATACATTGAGACATATCATTACATAATCATGTCATATAGGTGTTTTAAATGATGTCTATATTGTGCTAGTTTTATGAGATAAACAAAAATACATTACTTTATAAAGAAAAAAAGGTAAAGAACAATCTTTCTCTTTTAAACAAGACATACACACTACATTGTATACTTCTTTTATTCTGTTAATTTACTCTAAAAACTGTTAACTTTTTCATTACCTATAGGAATTGAGAGTATGATTTGGTAGGTAGGAAAAAGAGTATTTCCATCTTTTGATTTTTTATAGTGTTCCTTTATTATTTTTAATAAGACGTTTTATTATGGAAACAAAATTTCAGCAGAATCAGCTTTCTTGGTCATGTCCTGGGATTTTACTGACTCTGTATAATATACAAAGTATGACCTGAGGATGCTGAAAACTCTCTAATCCCATATGCCCTACTCTTTTTCCCTGGCTCAGCACAATGGCATTCTCTAGTAAATTTGACTATGCAGTGATCGGTAGGTTAATAAAAATCTTGTTTTTAGGCCACATTTTCTTAAAAACTGCGGCCAAGATCTACATATTGATACTTAACTATGGTTCACATTAGAATCTCCAGTAGAACATTAAAATGTAGATATTCATTGGCCTAATCTCTGAAAACATGATTTGAGATGCCTGTGGAGAAGGCCAGGTGTTTACATCTTGAAGACTCATTTCCGATTCTAATCTACGGTCCCAATTTCTATTGTGGGTAAAATGTAGTCTCAACGTTATTTATGTACATGTTAACTCTTAAAAGAAACAAAATAACAAATGAACAAATAAGACAAAATGAAAGCAAACTCGTAGATACAGACAACAGATTGGTGGTTACCAGAGGGAAAGTGAGTGAGGGGAAGGCAAATGAGTAAAGAGGGTCAAATATTAGGTGATGAATAGAGAGTAAAGTTTTGCTGATGAGCATGCTATAGTGTATACAGATGTCGAATTATAATGTTGTACATCTGAAACTTACATAATCTTATTAACTAATGTTACTTCAATTAATAAAATGTAATATCATCTATCCCCCTTTAAACACACACACACACACACACACACACACACACACACACACACACATTTAAAGTGATAATGAGGTGGTAGTAGTTAAAGTCAGGCTTTTATATTTATTTTTATATGCTACTTTTCTGGTTCTGCTTAAGAGCCCATTACTATGTGAGAAGAAATTCCACTTTTTAACCTGTTGGTCAGTCATGTTTAGTACAGTTGGATCCTCACTATGTATACCTGGCAAGGTAACACACTAAATGTGTATCAGCATCTCAGTTGATTTTATATTTTTACAAATATGAAGGGAAAGAATAATTAATTCAATTTCTATAATTTCCAATCTGGGTTTCAGAAATAGTGTATCTTTTGAGAATTTTAGTTAGCTAGCATCATAAATGCCAAGTATGTAAGATGAGATTTTGCTTTTGGCTGTGGTTTGGCCAATGTCAGTGGACGAGATGAGATAAATAGAGAAAAGAAAGGATATGAGAGTTTGCACATCCCTTGATTTGGTTAAGGTGCACCACAGATAAGAACAAGAATGGCTGATATTTAGTGAGTTCAGTTCTGGGATCATATTGTCAGAGACTGTTCCTCATCATGCTAGTACTTTTGAGGTACTCTCTCCCTTATATTGGGTTAGGAACATTCTAGATACTCTGGGATTCAGAGATCTTACTATTCAATGAGAGTGTAGGGAGACTTTTCTGCATTCAAGCAGGTGGGTATAAAACAATAAATCTCTTTAAAAAGCAAGTGTGTCTATGAACAAAGTAAATAATTACAGAAAAGGAAAACTCTTCATAGAAAATCCTACAAGCATTATTAAAGCCTCTTGATACAATTGCGTTTCATTATGAGATTTCTTTTTCATTCAGATACAGCCCTCTAGACTGGTCCTGTGATATTTTAATTGTTTCTGGATGAATAATATACAATAAAAAAAATGTATTCACTAGAATGATCAAAAGCATGAAATATTCAGGAAAATATTTTTTGTTTATTAAAAAATATATAATAATGATCATGTATTCTATTTTTGTAGTTCTCAAAATGTAAAATATTGTCACATTTACTATTTCTTTTAATTCTAAAAAATAAATTTTGAATGAAATGTTCTTATTACCTATAATTTACACATGATTGTAGGTCAGGGGAGTCAACTAATTTGCTCAAATCTAAATAGTAGCAATTGGTACATGCATTCTTTCCCTTCCTCTAAGTCTGGTGTTCTTCCAGCACAGATAATATGCCTCCCATTTTCAATAATGAATAAGTTGTATTTGATTTTCTGGGATTCTATGAATAGAAGGTAATTTTTATTACTTGTCAAAGCTTTCCTGCCTTGCTACTTCATTCAATCAAAGTTTAATAATGTGACCTCCTTGAGGTATACTATTAGAAAATAAAATTAATTAGTTGAAGCCCAGTGGTGCAGATAACCTAACTACTGACACAACTAATTCTCCCTTAGGACATGGACTCTATACAGGGCTAATTTTGAAGCACAGATTTCCTTTCTTTCTAGTGGAAAAATAATTCACATTCTTTTAATAGACAACTGCACAAGACATTTATTTTTAAATATGTTCTTTAAAGGTTAAATTGATGTTAAGCTGGTTTTCTAAACTAATACACCAGATGAATCTTCAAGACTGGGGACAGCTGTCTGTTCCTTTACATCACACTTCCGACAGTGCAATCTCTAAGACATGCTGGCAAGAAACAGGAAATCGGTTTCAGCCAAATTCCCACATTGCAGAGTCTTGATGATGAAAAGAGGAAGAGTCTCTCGACAGGGAGGTGTGGGTGTGTGATCAAGCCCATATACACAGTGCATCACAAACTCACACTTGTCTAATTCTACAGAAGGACTATTTTTATGTCTAGTTTTGTGTTTTCGATAAATACTAACTATTTCTGAAGCTACTGCTTTAGGAATGGAAACAAGTTTACTAAACAGTGAGTTGTGATTTGAAAATTCAGCAATCACATTAAAAACTTTTCTAAGCTCAAATGGTCTTTAGAACTACAGACAAGGCAGAAAAAATTATATTTAAGTACTCAAGTATTTTGTGCATTTCAAACAT
Source organism: Macroglossus sobrinus (assembly GCA_004027375.1). Taxonomy (NCBI): domain Eukaryota; kingdom Metazoa; phylum Chordata; class Mammalia; order Chiroptera; family Pteropodidae; genus Macroglossus; species Macroglossus sobrinus. Next base: position 137,017 of record PVKZ01000421.1, on the reverse strand, counting down.
GTTTCAGAGTGTTTTACAAGTCCTAAAATGTCTTAGTTCAATGAAGACCTCTAATGATACTCATGATATACAGACACAAACTGTATCTTGCATATTTAATACCTCATTCAAGTTTGATCTAAGTGTTAATAATTTAAATTATGCTATATGTTACCATTTACATGTGTACCTCAAGGAATATTAATTTGCTCTCTCAGTTCAAATTTTGATAAAAACAAAGTTACCAATGGCATTCAAATCTATAAAACATTTTGAGATACGTTTATCTATTATGCTTTCTTATAAGCCACTGTCTAGCCCTGACAAAATGTGTTTTCTTTATGACCATTTATTATTTTGGCACAATTTTTCCTCTTTGGCAGTGATTTTCTTTTTAAATTATAGTTACAAAAAGTAAAGCACAATATTTATTAAGTAATTTAAAAAAAATTGTTTTTACTTAATTCATCTGTTTTCATTCTTGTGACCACTAAGAAAAGTGACAGAAGAAAAGAGAATGCTTTAGAATTTCAGCGTTTTATAAACTATGTATTATGTATTCCCTAGCCTATGGTTAAGAGTAATAAATACTTTAAGACATCCCATTAAAATTAATACATGTCCTGAAATTTGTTACCTTTACTTTACTTACTGTGTTTTTTTAAGGTACTTTCTCTCCACTGACATTGTAATTTCATTCATCTTCTGCAAAGATGTCTATGTTTCATCAGAGTATTATTTCTGTCCAAAGTGTTCCAAATTCACTTTGTACTTTCCTTACCATACTGAAAATACTTTACTTTGCCCATTTAGTCACCAGATATAGTCAACTTTGAATGGAAATTCTGAGATCGCTTTATCAATCTCTCTCTCTGTCTCTCTCTCTCTCTCTCTCTCTCTCTCATTTATTTATTTATTTATCCATTCACTTATTTATTTGTTTGTTTGTTTGTTTGTTTGTTTTTTGACTTACTTACTCACTTATTTATTTATTTTTATCCACTTATTCTGGAGATTCCAGCTCTATTCTGCCTGCTTGTGCAGAAGTTACAATTAGGCAGCAGGATTTGTACAACCTTGGTAGAGGGTCATGGATATAAAGTTAGATATAATGATAGATATAAAGTTAGATTTTAAAACTTTTTGTAGAAACATCTAGAGATATAGTCTGTCAAGAAAATACAAAAGTCTGGAAGAAAAAGATTAAGCAGAATAGGCTGTAACACATTATTTTCACTTATGGGGCAAAGGGTGCCTCCATGAAAGAATGAAGGCAACTGACCCAATCTAATCTCCTTATAAATATACTAATGGCAGGTCTGGCAAACAAAGGAAGTTTCATATTGGATTCTTTAATAGCAAGTACATGGTTGCCTACAATTTTTTAAAAATTGAGATGTAATCGAGATATAGCATTATATTGGTTTCATGTATATACAACAACACTATGATTTGATAAATGCATATACTGCAAAATGATTACCACATTAAGTCTAGTTAACACCTATCACCACACATATTTACAATTTTTTTCTTGTGATGAAAATTTTTGAGATCAATTGTTTAAATAACTTTCAAATATTCAATACGGTACTATTAACTATAGTTACCATGCTGTATATTACATCCCCAAAATTTATTTCTAACTGAAAGTTTGTGCTTTTTGACCACCTTTATCCATTTCACCTTTGGCAACCACCAATTTCTTGCCTAGAATTTTTAATAGAGAAAAAGAAACCCCTGGGATATGGGCACTTATGGCACATGGCTTCTTGGAAAGATCATATAAGCTTTGAAATAAACTATAAACTAAGTATAAAACAAAGATATGTCATGATGAGAAGGCTCTCTTGTGTACAAGTGAACTGTGTGTATGGCTGAGAGATCTCACATACTGGTTTTCTACTGCTGCTGTAACAAATTACCACAAACTTAGGGCTTAAAAACCAAAATTTTTAATCTTATATTCCTGTAGGTCAGAAAACTGATGTAAATCCCACTGGATTAAAATCAAGGTGTCAGCAAGATGCATTCCTTTAATAAAAGCTCTAGAAGAGAATTTATTTCATTGCCTAGACCAGCTTCTAGAAGCTGACAACATTAGCTCATGGCCCGCTTTCTCCATATTCTCTGTCCTCTGCATCCTCCTCTTTCACTTTTAAGGACATTTTGATTACATTGGGTCCACTTGGATAATATAGGCTAATCTCCATATCTTAAAATCTGTTTGTCAGGAGCTCATCTGAGCTGCAAGTGGCATATATATATATATATATATATATATATATATATATATATATATGTAAAGAGGTTATTAAAGAACAAAAACTCAACTGAGTAAATTTAAAGATTTAAAATTGTAAATAAGCAAACAAACAAACAACAAGCTAAAATGAAAGAGTAAAGCCTTCAATGACTTACTATAATGGTGTAAGCAAGAGTCTAAAACCGGAGAAAGGGCAGACTTTCTACTCTCCCATTCTCCCACAGAACGGGGTTAACTGTGGATGGTCAGATGGGTCAGCACAGGTGTGAGGGTGGCCTAACCTGGGATTTCATTAAATCTTGGATCTCATCTATTACCACGCCCCTGGTCCAATTGTACTGGCCACCTTGCTTGTTCTAAAAAATGCCAGTCACATTCTCATCACAGGGCCTTTGTATTTCCTGTTTCTGTCTGTGTCCTCCAGTCAAAAAAAAAAAAAAAAAAAGTCACTGTTCTTTCCTGGTCGTTCTTTCAAAAACTGCACTTCTTACAGACAATATGCCATATCTCACTCCCCTACTTTATTTTTATTCCCAATGTGTATCAGTCCCATTTCATATAATTTACTAATTTATCTTGTTTTATTTTAGTTCCTTTTCTCTCATTCACTGCTCAATCACCAGTATGAAAAACAGTTCCTAGCACATAATAAACCCTATAAATATTTGATGAGTTAACAAATATAGCACAAATAAAACATTATTTTGCTCATGTATTGTTTTACTCTCATAGCATAAATTTTATATGTAATTATCATTTCCTGTCATTGATATTAGTACCAGGAAACTAGAGAGTTAAGGGGAACAAAGATATTTTGTCATCCTTATCATCTTTGGCAGATAATTATGTATTTGATGAAGAATATTAATGACAATCTATCAGGCAAAAGAAGCTGCCAATCCTCTTATTATCTAAACAGACTATACTCCAACTAGGTAAATTACTTCAACTTCATATTTTGGTACAGGAATATCAGATATAAGGATAGGTCAAACTGAGCTTTGGTAGGTGCTTCAGACTCAATATATCCAAAACTGTTATAGAAACACCGGACATTAAGGCCTAAAGGGGCCTCTTTCCTGTGGGGAACATGGGAGAGCAACACTTTACTTTCTCATTGTTTGATGTGGAGCCAATGAGCGGTTCTATACTAAAATTTATGGATGCAGTTAAAACAATGCTTAGACTGAAATTTATAACAAGCAGGACATACATAATACAGAGTATTGCAGATGTTGATGAATTTGAGATTACAAAAACAATAGAAAAAATCAACAACAATCTAAGTCTGAGTTTTCATAGAAAAGCCTTTGCTTCTTACTTGCTGAAACTGTGAGTCAGTGTGAGATCAGCTAGGCTTAAGTGTTCTTTGTTTCCAGTCTGGGACCAAATTCTGAAGGAACAATAGCTTCTGGGGCATGCTTTTAATAAAAATGTCAGGAGAGGAAGGAGCCCTTTCAAACCACAAAAGTACACTTAAGGTCCCTATTTGATTTACTTCTGTAAACATTCTTAAATGCAAATCACATAGGCCAAGCCCAGTATCTGTAGGGCCAAGCAGTCTCTGATACAGAAAGGAAGAAGAAAGCATATATATATTGGCTTCAATATAATAAAATCCTCCACATGGTATTGCATAATTGTGGAGGAAGCCTTGTGTTGATATGATGGACATGCTGTATATAGAAAACTGCTGCCAGAAACCTACATGTGAGCTAAATCTTTACTGAGCCCATTCTAATACAAACATTTTTCTCCAAATTCTTCTTCTTGATATTTTTATCTGTATTATTATTGGCAACCTGGGCACAAGATATTATAATATGCTCAAAATATACTTCTTTTTCTTTATTTATCTTCCCTAATTCCAATCAATTGATAATGTTCAGGTTCTATTTGCAAAATGTACCATATATTTGACTTCTTTTTTCCCTTTTCATTTTTATATCCTATAAGAGATTCTTACTTTTGCTACTAATAATTATCGCTAACATTTATTGACCACTTATTGTGTGTCAGAGACTGTCTTAATTATATCTATTAAATCTGGGTATTATAGCAATTACACTTTAAAGATCTAATAAATTTTCTCTCAGAGTTTCAGTGGATATAAGTTATTGTGCAGATATATGTTCAAAGGTGCACCAACCAATACAATTAAACGTTAAGCTCAAATTTCACCTTCCATCAAACACAGGCTGTGATGAATATGTGCTAAACTAACTTCTACTTTACCCTATATTGAATTGGTGATCTCCCATTTGACTACTGTTATTCCTTTTTTTTTCCTGTTTTCATTAAAATGGTCACTCTGACTGAAATACAGCAGGAGATGCATGACTACTTAGATGAAAAAGTAATTCAAATTTCTACTGTTACATAAATTTATTTTATTTTCTTATATTTTCTTCTTTCCAAATCATTCTACCTGTTATAAGAGAGTCTATAAAAAGAATATCTGTTTTCCCCAGTTTTATTGAGATATAATTTACAAACAACATAGTATAAGTTATTTAAAAAATAATACCTATGATAGTACTCCATAGGAATAAACTATATTTTCCTACCAGTGTGGCTCCAGACACAGTAAAAGAAGCCATACAAAGTTAAACTCAAAGATAAACCAGAAAAATCAATTGAGCCAATCACTTTACATCATTTACTATGAGAGGTATAAAGTAGCAAATTGACAAATTTAATTTCACTTTCTATTTCTTACCACTTTTTGGTGTAGGTGCTAATAAGTAGCAAAGAAATAAATGGCAGACACATGTAGAAAGAAGGCAAAATGAAATGATTCACAGTTGTGATTATTAGCCCTTCAGTAGCTGAAAAGTAAATAAAATGGTGGCTAAAACTGCAATCAAGAGAATAGCAATTTACATATGAATATGAATGATATTTGCACATAATAGTATTTTAACATGTTTTTTCTATAAGATATTACTTGACTCTAAGATTTTCCTCCCAAATCCTATTATGCATATGCTTACACCACACTACACACGTACATATGCACACATATGCACACATGCACACCCACGTATGGACATAGGAGTCAGTAGTTTTTCTGACTCATGAGTATTTCTAATAAAATAATCTTTGAGAGAACATCGATTATTCTCTATGTTAACCAAATGCAATACTATAGTATTTATTATATGGAGTGAAAAATATATGAGCGTCATCCCCTTACGTGACAAGCTGTGACTTTTAAAAATTAACTCTATCTATTTTAGCTAGAATAATAAATAAAATACAGCTCTTTTAAGCCTAGAGAATGGGTTCAAGCATAATTTTCTTGTAATTAAGTCATAAGATCATAGCTTATGAGCTCTTTTAACTGAGTTCCAGAAAATATTACAATTGTTCTGATTCTGCTTAACAGCTTATTCTTCTTAGGAGACTGATGAAAATAACAAAGAATAGAGATTAATTAAAAACATAATCTCAATGACTACATTTATGCTGACATTTTAAAAGCATGAAAACAGAACTCGCCCAATAAAAAACTGTGACATAGGCAAAAGTTTTGTCCTCATGACCATTTTAAGTCTTATTTTCTCCATGTTTTCTATACTACAGAAGTTTGAATATATATCTTATAAATTGTGAGCTCATACATATGTGTGTACATTTTATTTGGGGACTTTTTTTTAAAGAAGATCCATCCACCATGTTCCACTGTCACTCGGGTGAACTAACTTTTTATGAAATCTCATAGCTCTATGCCGATACTAATTATAACATCCATTCTATTACTCTGTAAATATATAATTCTACATATGTCTCCAACAATGCACTGTGTGCTTCATGACAGCAGGGAATGTATCTCATCTCTAAATTCTAATATGGATGCTTATTACATACATTTGGCTCTCAGGTTCCACATTTGCAGATTCAATCAATCGCAAATTAAAAAATTTGAAAAAATGTTACACTGTAACTGATATGTACTATGTATGTAGGCCTATGATAGTTGTGTCTGTACTGAACATGTACAGACTTTCTCAATACAGTATAACAACTACTTAAATAGCATTTACATTGTATTAGTTATTATAAGTAATCTAGAGATGATTTAAAGTATACAGGAAAATGTGTGTTGGTTATATGCAAATACTATGCCATTTAAAATAAAAGATTTGAGCATCTTAGGATTTTGGTATCTGTGGGTGGTACTGGAACCAATTACCCTCAGATACCCAGGGGTGACTATAATAAGTAAACAGTATATGCTATTTTTAAAAAAAACCTATGGAAATAATATTGTATATAAAGCAATTTTTAAATGTATAAAACATAATTGAGTACATCGAATAAAAAACAGGTTGCTTCTCTAATCTTTTCCATGAAGTATGATAAAGTTAGTCTAGTCATTTATAAATATTTTATTCTAGAATTATTGCTTATAAATTGGTTGCTATAAAAATAAAGCCTGCCTTTCATAATGTATCCACAATATTTTCAAATGAAATCCATTGTTATTTAAAATTCATAAAAAATCTAATAATTTACAATTTCTAATATACTAGGATAGTCTTTTTATTTTTCTTTTTTAAAATATGGTAAGAACACTTAGCTTGAGATCTACCTTCTTAACAATCTTTTAAGTGCACAATACAGTGTTATTAAGTATATTGCACAGCAGATGGCTCCAATTTATTTATCCTTATATGACGTATATCTAAAATAATCACATTTGTAAAAACAGAATAGAATTTTATAGCATGTAATACTTCTCACAGGGAGCTTCAAAGTCTTGGATGATCTTTAACTGTACCCTCCTCATAAATATATATTCCATTACTTATCTTCCCAGAAATATACATATAGTCCCCTAGATTTGTATTTTATAATGACTCTTTAATATGCTCTTTATAATAGTCCATCACAGTCATTATGGACAAAAATAGGAGACTATATATTTACTACATGACATATATCCATTTCTACTTTCCACTTTACACTTTCTATATTATGTTATGCTAGACTTTTTGTGCTCTTAGCCTGATTTTAAACATAGTTAGTTTGCAAAATCTTTAATCATCAACACTCTATTTAAAAAAACTATTAATGAATATGTATCACAATAAAATAAAGTTCAAATTACTATGTAGCATTTAAGTCTTTCATACTCTCACCTCTACAACTTCTCAGCCATCTTCCCCATTTATACATAATAATTCTTTCTGCAAGTTTTCTTTGAAAGTACTAATTTTCCTTTATGACTATGTAATTAATAGTCATTCTTTAAGACTTTTCCCCATTAAAGTTTTGCGTAGTGCCTCCACACATTTATGGCATTTAATGTAAGCCACAACTATGTAAAATTTTTACATGTTTCTTTGTATTAGATTGTTTATTTTTTTAACCATCATTTCTTCCCCCAATCTAGTTTGTGAGACCTTCAAAAGTGAGAATGATATTGCATATTTCTCTATATGCTCCAGTAAAAAGTACATACATATCAGAGTATTAGACAAACATTGCCTATCTAACGAACCATTGGTAATGATTTAATTTATAATTTGTATAACATTTACATACATTTACTGCAATTATTATGCAGCTAAAGCAAGAATGCAAAGTAAAGAATAGAGATAGGCTTTGAAGCCAGAGAAAATAGGATTCAAATCACACTATTAACATATATTTATCTTTTGGAATACTTATTAAGGTAATATATTTATGTGACCTTGGAATGATTATTAAGACTCCTGAATTTCTTTTTTTTAATCTTAAAATGGAGATAATAACATTATATTTTTCAAGTCATTGTGAAGTTAAAGATAAGTAAGCAGCAAAATTAGATCACCCGTGAGTTCCTGGGTACTCCCTTGAGTATTTAAAAGTAAATGTACTATTATTATCATATTTTGATATATTCATAGCATAGAAACAAAGGCTTTTCATATGAAAATATATAATTTTACATTAAATAATAAGTTGCTAAAAGTTTCGCATTTAGCAATTAATAGACCATTATAAAAATATATTATAAAATGATTATAGTTATGTAATTTGATGACTTTCAGTTCTGCAAAAGATTAGACTTTATTATTTAGGCAGGTCAAAATCCTAATTGTTTTGTAGTACTTGGGAAGCTAGTCTAAAGAAATTGATTAATCCAGAGTAACTAAAAGCCACCCTGTGTGGAATTTTTCTCACTTGAACTTATATTTACTCTATGTATGTGGCTTCTCAACTATCACAAATGCTGTGCAAAAAGCAATAACTTGCATTGACATTATCTACACCGTGTATGCCTTTATTCAATTACATTCCACCTCAAGCAATTTTTTTTTTCTACACAACATCGATTTGGTTGTTTTTTAACTTTTCCTCATTTCTTCCCTTCAGTTTTCTTTAATTCCAGATGGTACATCAAAGATGTCTTTACTGATTGTTTTGTAATAAAAATCTCTCACAGCCAAGGAGAATAGCTTTTTGTGTTTATCAGAGAAAAATCCAGCACTAAGCCAGAATGCCAGAGGAAAAATTCTTTAAATATACCCAAAACACAGTAATGACAATTTTTTTTGGTCATTCTTATCTTACTTAAAGATATTTTAATGCTGATGTGAATGAATTTTAGGTCACATTTTCAGTTTGGAGAGGCAGGTCCATAGGGAATATAAAAAAATAAATAAGAAAAGAAAAGAAATCAACAGACCTTTATTTGAAACCTGGCTCTGTCATTCACTAGTTTCCTAATTTTGCACGAGCTGCTTAATATTTTAATATTTTAATATTATAACACTCAGACTATGTTTTATACCACTATATTGTCTAGAAATAATTTTTAAGTTAGCTGATCTATCTTCCTCAGAAATCAAAATTGGAGAAAAATTAAATTTGGCTGAGAAATTTCTATCATCTCTCTATCTATCATCTATCTACCTATCATGTATCTATCTATTTATCATCTATCATTTATCTATCTATATGTATATATGTACATATTTAGATTTATAATCACATTTTAATCACCAATTTATATATGTTTTATATTTTAATAAAAAATAAATAAGACCTATTAAGTGGAGTAAATTATGGTTTATGGGAAAATATATCTTTGTGACAAATATGCCAACTTAAAACACAAAAGACTTTATGGAATATGAACAGATATGTTTGTAATGTATATAGGGCTTAAATAAGCTTATTCTCAAGACTCTTGAGTGTAGAGTTACTGTAATTAGTGTGCACCATACAAGGAATTTGCACTGGCCTATCACCCACATTTGACAAATGGTAATGGTTTGCAGCTAGAATAAGCACAGTTGTTTTATATTTGTAATACAAGAGTTTAATGGTTGGCTTATCTTACTTTATTGGAAATCAATTGTAATCTATACATAATGGATATAAAGTGAGTCCAGGAAATATTTTCCAATGATAGGCACTGTGAAGCTCTACACTAAGGATTTAAATTTATTACACTTCAAAGTAACCTTAAGTTTACTCATTCAATGAGATATGAAGAGTCAAGAAACAATATATAACAAGACATTAATTCTGAGGTAAAAGAACAGACACCATGGTAAATAAAAATTTGACTCTCAATATTTGATTTTTTATATATATGTAAAATAAGTGATGCATTGAATTTATATAGAATTGTCTATTAAGTTATTTTTACCAAGTGTAAATTCCAAATACAGCTGGGCAAAATGTATATATACAGATATATTGCTTAGAGTGCCAATGTGAAAAAAGGTAACATTAGAATAATACAAATATCGATGTATGTGCAGTGATATTATTTATAAAAGTCAATATAGGTGGAAAGAACAATATATATATATATATATTTTGAATATATATATTATATATATTATATATATTATATATATATATTTTATGCACTTACAATTATCAGGTAGTCTCCTAAGCATCTAGTTAAATATCCATAGTTTTTAACCTTTAAGGAGTTATATTATGTTGCATTGTAATTGAAAAGTTCTGTATAGTTATTTAGGCCTTAGATATGTCTTATCTCTATATGTTCTTAGTATTTATTTTGTAGATTCAATTTTGAATTTGGTTCTTCAAGTGATTGGAGAGACTTTAGCTCTATAAATTGAGAATGTAGCCTATCATATTATTTCTCATCCGTGTTGTCACCTGGTAGTTCATTTGAGTGTAGCTCTTGGTGTTCCAATCAACTGTAGTGAAGGTTTTAGTGCAGAGAAACCCATTGTACTGAAAGCAATACATAAAACTAAATTTTATGTATTGGAGAATAGATTTTAGAATATAAAAATTTATATCTGGTGAATCAATGATACACAAAGAGAAATTTTCAAACAGAGCAGCACTTCATACAAGTTTTTTAAGCGAAAGACAATTATTGATTTTTTTTGAAAATTAGCACTTAGAGGGTAATTAAAAAGTTGTATGGAGATTAGCAGTCTTTTTGTGAGCACGGTAATTTTGTGGCAAATTGTGACTATAAATTTTTCCCAAATGCTAGTTTACCTAATAATTGACATTTTTAGATTCCTAACTTAAAAAAAAGATGATAAAAACTCTTATGAAAATATAGTCATTAACTCTGTTTATTATTTAATGGCTCCTCTTTTGTCTTTGTTATATTTTCTTAAAGATATGACATTGCATGACCAGCCTACCTTCTTCTCTTCATCCCCTCTGTACTTCATACTTTAAACTCAGAATTATAAAACTCTGAGAGTTCGCTGTACACAATCCGGCTATGTGACCCCAAACTTTTATTTATTTCAAGTGCTTATTTTTGTACTTGTTCCCTCTACCTCACTTGAGACACAAAATCAAACCTGGTTCATGTGTTATTATTTCTAATACAAGATTCTTTTCCTTCTCCTCTCTAATCCTTGAAAATATAAGCATATCTGCACTTGCACCTAAGTCTATTACTGTTCTTTCCTTATACATTGACACTTTTCCATTATATTCTGGTCTCCAGTAGGCTATGGATTCTTTAGAGTACAGTGGATGCTTATTTATATCTGTGCACTAGGTATCTGACATTTGGAAGGTGCTCATTTAATATTTGTTAAACTTTTGAAAGAAATAAATTTTTATTTATATTATTTTAGCTTTTTTATTCAGTGAGGTTATTCCCTTCAACTTTGTGGTCATCTTTTATTTTCTTTAAATTTTCTTAATATTATTTAATTATTTTACATAATAACCTTTAGAAATAAGTTAATATCTCAGTGAATTTAGAATAATTGTAGTAATGAATTTAGAGTTATCTTCTAAAATTTAAAGCTACTAGAAACTTAAAAAAATAATTTTTATTTAAAAATATTTTAATTGCATGTATGATATACACACAGTATTATGAAATGATTCTTTGAATATATATTTTATTGAACCCAAATCTGTTATTAAATGTATCAGTTTATACATGTATAATTTTAGTATCTTTCAAAAAAAATTTTTCCTAAATAGAATAAGCATTTTCTCTAAACTCCTGGGTTTTCAACAATAAAAAACATATGTAAGTGTAAATTTCAGTTAATTTCTCATTATAACTGTCTTCAATTACAAATTTATGAATCTAGATTAGTGAGATTTTGCCACTGGGCATGTATAACTTTTATGATGTTTTGTGGATATTTGCTAAAGATTCATTTAATTCTAAGAACTATATACATTCATATTAAAATAAATCATAGGTATAGAAAATTGAGGAGGTTGCTTTCGAGGAGGAAGCTGTGCCATACAATGTATCATCAATCACTACTAAAGATAGACTTCTGGCATCTCGGTTTTATTGAGTAGGAGGCTGGAAGAGAATAAATGATGTTAAAACCTGTTTGGAGAACTGGGGCAGACTAGAATCAGGCAGAGAAGAACAATATACTCAGATAAACACTGAAGCAAAATATAGATTTATACACATAGGCATCAACTCTGGGAAATGGTAGCAGCAGACATACCCTTTCATACGTCATCTCAGATGGAGTGGTTCTTTTGGAGTGCATGAATCATTTAGTCTGCGAGGCAAACAAGCTGCTTCTAAGCAGTAATGGATCATTGTTTTCCAGTAGTGGCTATAGTGACTGAGTACAGACTACATGTGTACACTGGATGGAAGAAACCTCAGGCAAAAAAAATCAGTCATACCAGTACACACATAAATAGGGAGCAGCAATGACAGTTCTTGTCATTATATCTAGGCATAAAGGATAGCATTATGTAAAATATAAAAAGATACTTCAGAAATTTCAGATGAGGTAATGCTCAGTTTACATATCTATCACAAAATCTCTCTAAAAGTTGTGTTTTTTTTCATTTTTTTATATTTCAAAACAAAATTTCTAAGAATTTTATGTATTAAAGAAATATAAAAACTGGAGGTAGTTTTTACTAGTAAACTCCCACAAAATTCAACTGTATCTCAAACTATGTTTCTCACAAAAGAATTTTGGCTCATTTTTATAGACAAAGTAGTATTGCATATAAAATGACATTGATTTTCTACTATATACTAATTCACCAAAAGAAGAGAGTTTATGTTAGAAACTCTGTGGACCCCCAAAACCATAATCACATAGTCTAAATATACTGTTATCATAATCAATTTTAAGCTCTGAAAACAACTGTGAATTGGTTGTCAATGAGATTTAAGAAAAAATAATTGCTTCTTTTATGCATTTTTAAGTTAGACTTAGATTTAAGATATGGTCATATTATATGTTTTGGAAAACTCAGAAAGTGTACAAAATGTTTATGAGAAAGTTAATATTTAGATTCAGTCACCACTTTATAAGTGTAAATACATGAAAATGTTTGCAATTAGATTTGTGTGGAATTATCTATAATTAATATAGCTACTTGTTTACAGACTATTAAATATTTGACAGAGTTTGAAGCAGAAAAGTTGATACTAAAATTATAGCAGTCTTTGTCAACTGAGAAATGAAGACAAATGCATCTTTGGAATTATGCATTTGTACTGAAAATCTAACCAGTTTATAAATTTAATTAAATTTAAATTTATATCTAAATTTAAATTTAAATCTAAATTTTCTATGTGTTTCATGCAAAGAGTGCTATCTCATCTTTGTATTAAGAGAGAAAAGATACTTAAATATGTAATAAAAGTATAATCTATACATGTATATTGAGTGCCTATGAAGTACAAAGTATTTGATGGCCACACAGTTAATAGTTTACAAAAGCTTGCTACCTATGAAACTATCATAATATAAAACAAGAGTTCTATTAAAATAGATCAAATAAAGGGTTATGAAATCAAAGTGTGAGAAGACATTACTTCCTTTGGTAGAACTGAAGGAAATATGATAAACAAGGAAGTAAAAATTTAATCTTTGGCATGAGAAAAGGGTATTACAGTCTTCAAAACAGTTTCATTCCAAAGGATAGCCACAATTATGGGGAATACAGTTATTCAGGTAAATAATTTGGTGATGAATCTGGGAATGTTCAAACTCTATATTTTATCACTGGCAATGGAGAACTATCGATTTTTTTTTGAGCAGTAGAATTTAGTATTCAATTCCAGACTCTGGAAAAATATCTCTGATAGTAATGTGATTTTAAGATGAAAAAAATCTGGAAATGTTATGTACGGTCAGAATTTCATTACCACTATCTAAGTAATAAATAGACAAAGAAGCAGAAATGAGTTGGTAGGAAAAAACAATAGAACTTGTTGATGAAGGGATGAAGGAGAAGGAGTATTCAAGGATGACTGTATTTCACAGTGAATATTAAATGATTTAGAGGGAAGAGAAAGAGGATAGGAGTTCAGAGTGAATGTAAATAATCATCTTGATCTTTTAAATAGTTGGAACGGCAGAATCAGAGTTGGAAAGAATATGGATTTCTATTATTTACATGGGAAAAAAGAGCCAGATTTAGCAAATGGATCCTTGGGGAGGGAGAAAAATTTTAAGTCTTCACTCCATTAACCAATATCTTCCTTCTTGAAACTTCCTCACATGATTTACAGCAAAACATCATCTCCAAGATCCATTCTTATCTTTCTGGCAGCTACCTCAGAATATCATTTCTTGCTTCCATCTTGTAAGAAACTTCAAATGCACATTACCCAAGGATTTCCTTTGTCTGATAGAAGAAAGCTGTCTGGGAAAAGTCTAGAACATACTCTGTACACCCTCATCCTACACCTGTGAGTTTTTGAAAATCTACTTTTGAAAACAGTTCTGGCAATAGCTTGGCTTCCTTGGCTTCACTTCTGCCACCCACTTTACCTTTAGTTTTATCAGAGCAGACTTGGTCTGGTTCCATTAACATCATAGAAGGCCAAGTCCCTGACTCCAGTCACAGCACCTCTTTAATTGTCCACTTGTCCTAGGTTTGGTAGAGATCCTATTATTGCTGATTGCAAAGATCCTATTTTGTTGTCTTATCAACTGTATAACCAAATTTTCCTATTAAATGACTTCTGTTAAAAATAGGTTGAGTGGTTTCTGAAATTTTTTCAAAATGTATAAAACTATTTTCATCAAGGGATAGGCCACCTGTCATGATTCAACACCAGTTAATTCTTACAAAAAAGCAACAAAAATTTGATAGATTATTTAGAATTGAAGACACTTGGACACTAGGTATCCAGTCTGCTTATTTTACAAATGATGAAACTAAAGTAATGAGAGTTCTATTTGCAATTATAGGATAGCTCTTTGCCCTCTCTCAGACCTTTTCTTCATTTGAGGTATATCAAGTGATTGAGTAGTAGAATTCAAGAATTTAAGAGGCTATTTCTCAAAAGGCAGCTTCATTTTTAGGGTTGGGGTGGAGTTGATATTAGTAAAAAGAAGTTCATGAAGTTTCATTTTTGTGTTCATTAGTATGTTAGAGAAAATTAAAGTTTCAATTTTAATATTTCCAAATGTAATTAGTTGATAGACAAACAAACAAACAAAAGAATGTTAAGCAGCCACAGCCTTGAGTATACTGTAGAAATTTATAATTAAAGGCTATAAGTTTCACTTTCTGGAGATTTCATTGGATCTCGTACCATTTATTTTAGAGAGTAGGATGACTATTACAGTCATTTTTCCCCACAAAATTACATCCTACATATAATGGCAGTTTATTCAGAGGGAGTATATTGACTCTATAACCAAAAGTTCCGTTAAAGCCATTATGGGAGGTTGTAATTTTGTATTCAGAGGTTCTTTAATAGTGATTATTGACACATAAGAACGTGGTCATTACAAACTATAAAAATTTCTTTATCATTACGGTTATAGTTTTTTAAAAGGGAAAAATACTGGACAAGGAACTGATAATGATTATAGCTCCCCAAATTAGCAGAAAAAGCAGCTCGTATAAAGCATTTAAATTCTCTAACTACCACCATCTTATCTATGAACTGGTTAAGGTCTATTCTGACAAGCTCACAGAGCTGATACAAATGTAAATAAAAACAACTCTATATATCATACATAGAATTATACACAAAGACTATATATGTAGTTGTATACATTATATGTTAAATATTATAATATATTATAATATAAATTATATAGATATTTTGGAGATACAATTAGCATTATTATTTTTTAAAGTTTCCATTGTATTTAGTGAATAGGTGTGGTAACTATTAGGTTAAAGTAAAAAGTTCATTTAACTACTAATTATAAATTCTTTACTGTTTTTGAGCCTGATTCATAGAAGACTCAAATTGACTTTATTGATTATTTTTCTTTATTATTAAGTAAACAAACAAAATTGTGAAAGAGACAACTAAAAGGATGAATGACTATTGAAATGGAAGAAGTATTCTCGAAGTAGAATAAGATTAAGGAAGAGTTAACTAAAGTACACTCATATACTCACTGGTTTCATCCAAACCTACTTTGCATAATTTGAGGACTAATAACTTCTTGGGGCATAGGTTCAGGATCTCAGTGTTATGAGTGATTTTATATTTGGCTGCACATTCTTTAATGTGGTGCTTAAATAGTTACAGGACAGTGAGATATCTGAATCCATATGTTTAAAACTGGTTATATACAGTTATTATCCATATTATGTCAGTTGGATACTGACATCTTGAACATCTCATTTTCTCCTTAACCTCTTTTATACTTTTCTCATTGATTTAAATAACAGAAATTAAATACAATGTAATAAAGAATTATAGGACATCCAATTCTTTTTCTAACTGAGCTGCAGATGAGGTTGACATTTCAACATAATTGAGCAACAAATATACTGTAAAAAATTGTCTCTATTCCTATACAATGAAACAGTGCAGAAGTTTAGAGGGTATTTATTTTAAAAGTCAGATTATTTTATGTTCCCACGTTATACTCTCTAACAGAATGACTTCATGAGAATATAGATTGGTAAGGGACTCAAAGTGACAACCAATTTAAAAGTCCCAAATTAGAACATCTGCCATAGTTCTGTTTTTTGCTCCAAGAATGTATAAACAATATTTTTTTCAGGTTTACTGCTTGCCAGCTTTTTTCTCTGAACAAAGGAAGGAAGGAAGGAAGGAGGGAAGCAGGGAAATATAAAAAGGCAGGTCTAATTAAAACTATAATGCTTATAAGATATTAACAAATCTATTGTTGTAATTTCTAATATGTAGGCTCTCTGAGACACCTCATAAGAAGTTTTATCCTGATGCATTTACTGTGATCATGTTTAGATTTTCAGATGTGCTATTTCAGTAATATAACAAAGTAAAATAACCAGAAAAAAACATTATTCAACTAATTAACTGGAAGATATATGTGTATGTGTGTATAGTTATTATATATATATATATATATATATAAATTCCTTTTTCAATGGACTCTGGTATTTCTCAAAAGAAAGAAAAGGAGGTTCTGTTTTCCAGCAAATAATGAGATTTAAGCAACTAGACATACTGATCTTAGAGTATATAGGATCAGAAGTCTTTAAGACACAACACAAAAATAATTTATGTACTGGAAAATTGAGTAACACACAGTCACATAAATTTAGCATAACAAATCAAAACAAAGTTCTGTTTTAGTATATTAATTCTTTCAGAATTCAATAGTAACTGTATGCCAACTTTTAGAGGAAAGTTGAAATTTTACTCGATTGTTTTTTTCTTTTATAAATTTGAATTTACATTATTATCTTTCAGATTTACAGAAAACATTTTATTTGTATATTTTGTGAGAAAAGTTTTGATAAATAATAGTCTGATTCTGAAAACTTTAGAATTATATATCGCTTTTAAAACTATTTTGTTTCTTGGGTATAACTAGTAGTTTAAAAATACAACAATGACTTTTAGTTATAACTTCAGGTATGATAATATTGAGTCCATAAAACCACAGAATAGAAACTTTTTTGTTTGCATTTTATTTGAACTCTTAAATAACAGAACTGTTTTAAGTGATATTGGTAAGTTTTTTTAACAGTAAATATTTAATAGCCTGCAAAAACAATGAAGCTAGCAGATATTATTGAATATATAAGTATATATATTTCTGTTTACCAGATCAATCTTATTATTTCTTTTTTTTTTAATCTGCTCACTTAACAATTACATATTAAGTTCTTTTGTGCTAACTCATGTCACACATTATTCTTGGTGATGGGAAGGAAATATTGACTAAAACAGACAAAAGTCCCTGCCCTCATGCACAACAGGTCCCCATATCAGAAAGCAGACAATAGGTAATAACACTTTGAAGAAAAATAAAACAGAGAGAAAAAGAGTATTGGTAGTGTTATTGTAGAGTGTTTAGGTGATGAAGTGTGAGGTTATGACAATATAAAGATTAATATAAATAAATTATGGCAGATAATATTCAAGCCAACACTATTGGAAGTAATAAACTGATAACATTAACAATAGTCATACAAACCTATTGACTACATCTTTGATAAAAGGAATTGATAACTGTACTTGCTCTAATTTTCAGCACCTAACCTTATCTGTGCATTTAGAATCAAATTGATTAAAATCCCAATGTTATAGATCATAGTTTTTCTTCATAAATCATGCAATTTCCTTTATTATATTTATGTTGACTGTCATTGAAATAGTAACAAACAAATCTTTCCAAAAGGAATTTTCCTCATTTTATTCACCTATAATTTAAATAGCACATGATATTGTAGCCTCACAATGTTTGAAATAAACCAAGATCACTGATTCTCTTTGTTAAATTGAAATTATAAACATTTATATTAATTTTACAGTCCAAAATCTGAGTTACTATTACCTTTCTATATCTCAAAATAAATATGATAGATTAATTCTGTGAATGATCCCCTTCTTAAATTTCTAGTTCCTTTACCTTAAAAAATTGGTAGAGAGAATGTAGCTGTTAGGTAAGGGGCAACTTAGATAAATGTAAAAAAAGTAAATAAAATACGTATATAAACACCCAGTTTCTGTACTAAGATAGCTGTGTCATTTTTTGGAAAAAATGTAATTCATTTGGCCCATGGTTTCTTTATATTTTGAAATAAGGAGAATGCATTTATCAGAAATTTTTATATGTTTTAACTTTTTTTCTAAAATTAAATTGCCTAAATATTAATGTATTAAGTCAGCTCAAGTGGAGCTTCTGTAAATGACATGGTAGTATAGCTGGGAAAGACTAGAATTACACTAAATTTATCTCCTTGAAGTACCTTCCTCACCTCTCCCCCACAAAAACTTTTGAAAAATTTTATGAGATTTTCCCTGGAAAATCTTTTAACATGTGTATGACAATATTTAATTTATAGTTCCAGAAATGACATACATGCTGATTAATATTTCTATAATGTCTAAAATTTTATTTAACCAATTATTATTTAAACAATTAAATGTTATGTCTTAATATCACCTTAGTAAAGAAATAAGGCATGTATAATAAAGCAGTTTTAGGAATATTCTATAATACAGATATTGTAGGCAACAAACAGGGTCAGAAGTATAAATATGGATATTTAAAGACTATATAATTAAAGAGCTTGCTTTACTGTACTTGATGGAGCTTGCTTTACTGAATTGATGAGGCATACAATATGTGTTTTAATAAGTAAACATTTTTGAGATATATTGAATTACAAACTGGAAAAACTAAATAAAGGTACAGATGTGAAATTCCCACATAAGGACAATTACTTTAGGTAAGGTTTTAATCTCTGGAAAAAAAATTTTTATACCTTTAAAAAACTTTTCAGGATATTTTGAGACAATGAATCATTATCAAAGTAGCATAAATAGCATTTATACTGATTAAAACATTTTATGTCTTCCAAGCTAATAATTTTAATGTCAAATGAATAAAGCATAGCAGTTTCCAGTGAGAAAATGGCCTTATTTGCCACTGCAATGCAGAGAAACAATGTCTACTAGATACCCACCATTGCAATGGCCATATTGTTCTTTGATGATGACATTTACAATCCAAGCAATTGTTTACAAAAACATGAGTTCATTAAATGCAGTATGTTGATCTACTTATACATAGGCTGATATTTTAAAATTAAAAAAATAATGACTAAAAAGTCAGCAAAAATCCTTGTTTCCCTGTAAGTTATATATATTTTAAACTTTAATGTTAGTCTGGAAATTTAGTAGACATAGACGTTAATTACTTCATTGTCATATTTATGTTTTATACATTGCATTTTGTATAAAAATCAATTTTTATCACTCTTTTAATGCTATTCCCTAGAATCTATGGAACATTACTGAACTCCAATTTTCATTATATTTTTAAGCATAATAACACTAAACTAGAAATAATATAATTAATTTTTGCTAGGAATGTAGTTTATTACTTATTATATTTAAGTTAAAATAAATGAAGCATAACATAAACTATACACTTTTTAAGCCTGCATATGCATGTACTCATGTCCCTGGATCAATAAAGAGAGCTAGGGACTCCAGACATCTGAATCAAAATATCATTAATGGCACATATTGCCTTTGAACTACATAATGCTGTTTTATGAGTCTGATATGCAATTATATTGAATTTCAATATTTGGTAGTGAAAACATATTCTATTAAAATGTGTTTCAATAAATTTATTAACTTTAATGTCAGTTTGATAATGTTGATATTTAGAACATTGACCTACCTTAAAGGGGTATGAGAGAACAATGTAGCTATCCAGAGGTTTCCATTTACTCATTTGTAAAAGAACATTACATCACACCTAGATTATTTTTTGGAGTGACATGAAATATTACAGTTTCTTACGACATCCCTATATTGAGCTACCTCGATAAACCTTTTCCTAGAGGAAAAAGTCCAATATATTGTAGTATTTTAGAATTGTGGCCCCATGGAGTTTTCCCCTCTCATCTAGTCTAAATTCAGCCTCAGTAATTTATTTAAGTTACCACTTAAATGTTTCTACCAGCTTAGAGCCTTGGAAGCTTCTGCTTCTTCTAAGCAAGTCTCAGTTGTTATATGTCTCTAGATAAAATTGTCTCCAGATTTTGTAGTGGTGGTTTGCCCTGCAACCTCAGTTCTCTGATGGATCCAAGAAAAGTCATTGATTTTCCACTTCTCAAATTTTCCTTGTTATAATAACAGGTTTGGTGAATTCTGATCTTTTTACATGTCTGAGTTGAAATTGGAAGTCCTGCCTATTAAATATTTTATATAACTATATTTAGCATGTTATACTGAATTAATATGCTTATAACTCTATCTCCAACAAAGTTGCAGGCTCCTCAAGGATACCACATAATTATTTATCTTCATACTTGTGAATAATTAGAATAGAAGTAGATACATATATGGTACTCTAAGTCTGTTTGAATGGAAGTTTTAAAATTGACTTAAAGATATATGGCAGTGAAATTTATCAAATGTTTTCAATAATGAAATAATCTTGGCGAAATGGAGTTTAACAAAGACTATACTGGTCATAAAAGCTACTATAGGCCTGTGACAGGGAGGTTACTATAGCAATTGAGAGGTGATTTAGTGTCTGTACAAAAATAGACACACTGGATTGTAAAAGGAATGACTAGTTTGAGATATACTTACAAGTAAAAAATGATATTAATAGAGTTATTTAATTAATGAATATTTATTGCACGTACTTTAAATTAGGATCGTTAAACTTTGAAAGAGATACATAATATTCTATATTAGTTATCAACAAATTGGTCAAAGAATCAGAATTGAGTAAAGAGAATTGGAAGATGTTCAGTAAAGATCAGGTGAGAAGACAATGAAAATGTATCTGAATGTTATAGATGAGTTGGTTTTTGATAAGTTTGTATCAATTGAAAATATTTTTAGATTGTTAACAGTCTAGGCACCATGATATGCATTATTTATTTTGTCAGTTAACCAAATATATTTCTTCCACAAACATTTATTGAGCACCTAATGTGTGGAAGACTCTGTGCTATCTGAAGGGATTGGAAGAAGAAAAAAGGGGAGGAGGATTAAGAAGAAGAACACCAGAAGAAGGGAAAGAAGAAGGTAATGTAAAAAGGACTCAGTACCTGCATTCCAAACTCATATTATAATTCATAAGAACACATTTTAAAATAATTATAAAATTGGACATGGAAGATGTCCAATGACTCAAAGGATTGGTGAAATGATTATAGAAGGAATAGACAACATTCCAACGTAGGTTGTTTGGATGAACAGAGTCTCAAGGACTAGACATACCTTCAAATGCAGAGAAATATCTGTAATGTAAATTTCCAGGTTGATTGTGGAGGGATTTGAGGCTGGAACCCTAAGCATTCACTAGATTATGGAAAGCATTTTGCGTCACAGTAAGAAAGTTGAATTTACTCCTTAAGCAAAAAGAAACTACCATAATGTTTTAAAAAGAGGAATGACATGATTCAAATTTGAGCTTTAGAGAATTCATTTTCATGATTGTATAGTGGTATATTGTAGGAAACAAGACTGATGGTACAAATAATAAAAACACATTTGGTTTAGTTGTCCAAGTGAGAGGTAACAAGAGCCAGATTCATTTATTTGTTTTTTGAAAATTTCTTTGACATTCTTCATTCATTCTTATCCAATAAGTAATTTCTAGTAGACTTATTATTAAGTTAGTTCCATTTCAAGAAATCTGAAACAATTAAGTTAATACCTTTTAGTTTTATTTTCCATAACTTGATATTACTCCTTCAAAAGTTAATCTATTAAGACTACATGTAAGTAGGTGTTTGCTTTACATTTCCATGTATCTTTGTTTACTGGTTTATTGAAGAACACTCTAAGCAATATACTGTTTTAAGTTCAATTATTTTTAATGGTTGTTGCATGTTTCCATAAGTATCATTTACAATTTAGCATTAATGGATATTCAAAATCCTTTCGGCAAGAGGCATTCTTAAATAGATAGTGCCATTTGATATTATTAGTGTAGAGTTAAATTGAATATTAATATTCAGTTTACCAAAAATATCAACATTATATGCATAAAGATAAAATGGGTTGCCTTAGAGATTGACATGTAGTTCATATTTTATCTGAAATTTACAGGCCTTTATTTGGAATGGTGTTGATCAGTATAACCATAAATAAGATGTGCTTATGCATTTTCTGAGAGCAGATTGTTTTGAATAAAATGTGATTGATATTTAGATTCAGCTTGAGAGTTGTACTGCATTCTTATTTTTATCTTAGAAAAGTATAATGAAATAGTGAAAATATAAAAGAAACATTTATTTTTCCAAAATTGAAAACAAATAAGACAAATAAGATACTACTATTTAATTTCATTTTTGTCCTTTTATATTTAGGAATATGTATACATTTATATAATCTATATGACAATTATGTGAGAATGGTATCTTACATATAATAAACTACTCATGTTAAATTTGGATATTCTTGTTTTATTTTATAACATTAAATAATGCTATAAATAATGAATAAAAATATAACTTCATATTCAAAGTTACATTACAAAGTTGTCTTTAATACTGATCATCAAAGAGTTAGACTCTTGTTAGTGTGAAGAGACAATATGCTTCTTCTTTAATCTGTAAATCTTTCACTGTCTTATGTTAGTTTTTGTCTCCACTTCTCTTCACATGAAAAAAATGTTTTATTACTCAACGATAAGTCTTTTGAATGACGCTGTAAATCAGATATGCATGCTTTTGATAGTACCATCATTAATACGGATATTACCCATTGACATCTATGAACTTGAATTTATACAGTGCTCCAGAATATCATTACAGCAGCTGTGCAGATCATTACGTACCCATGGCCTGAGGGAAACAAATTTGAATCTTAATAAAATTAGTAAGGAATTGGAAGTCTTTCAATGGTTACAGATGGCAATCATAATAAAATCCAAACTTTTTCTGGAAATCCCATTGTTATTTCAACTCTATCTGTCTAACTTCATTTTTGTTTTACTTTTCTTCCTTTTTGTTCAGTCTTAAATCAAATTCTCTAATACTCTTGGAAATCTGAGTGTTTCTGTTTTGCACAGCCCTTTCCTCTGTCTGGAATGTCTCTCCCAATTTTTACTCTACTTGAATAATTTCTGCTATTCCTTCAGGCTTCCACACAGAGAGAAATTCATTGTAAGATAATAATAGAGTTTCATGTAAATAATTGCACAGCACTAGAGATATGACAATGAATAAAAATAGTTTCTGTCCTCAAGTGGCTATCTACTGGTAAATCTTTTTGACTCTTTAGTCTGTGACAGATGCCCTTCTTTTGTTTCCTCAGAATAACCTTTGCATATTTCAAAGGCAGTACTTAATTCTTTAATTATAATATTCATCTACTAGTAAGAATTTCCCATTAAACTCTGAGATACATTATAGTAGAGAGAGTCTTTCATCCTCATATTCTAGAATGTAGCACAGGCACTGGCAAATAGTAGACTAACTCCAAATATTTATTGAAAAAATTAATGAATGGAATGTTATATTAATTCACCAGCATCTAAAGGAGAAGGACATATAAGTATAAATTTTATAAAAAAAAGAAAAACATCTCATTTACATGCAAGCATTTTTACTTTCACCATTTTAGGCATACATCTTTATAATTTCTTACCGATTTAAGTAGTGTTTTCATTATAAGATAATCATATTTCTTATGTCTTTAATTATTATTTGTGATGATTATTTCTTTACTCAAATTGTGGTGTCTTAAGGACATTGGTGTTAGTAGGTTATTTATATTTCCATTTATAATTCCAGACTGTCTTTACTTATTTTGAGACATTGACTTGAGATTTAATTTTTTAAAATTATTTCTGTTATTTCCAGAATAACTATAAGAATGTAGAACTTGCTTATCATGCTGATGAGTACCTCAAATTTTTCTGTAAACTCAGCTAAATATATTCAAAGTTTAATTTTTGCTGAATGAGAAAGCAAAAAAAAACTACTAAATGAAGTCTTAAACTGTCATTAACACATTGGAAAAGGCTGTAATGTCTAGAAAGGATTTTTAATTTTTTTATTCTCTCCTGATAGCTGACATATTCTAGAACTATACTTTTTAGTAAGAAAGCTTCTAACTACATCAAACTATTTAGATTTAAATTAAATAAAAATAGATAAAATTAAAAACTTAGCTCTTTAGTTGCATGTCACATTCCAAGTGCTGTGATTACTGGCTATTCTCCTAGACAATGTGTAAATAAAACATTTAAATTATTGTATTTCCATCTTATTAGACATTTTAATCCTATTGAAAGTAGAAGTTATTTGATAAGTAAAACACAAATAAATAAAATGTTAAATCATAAAGTAGAACTACTCTATACTCTTTCATATTTTATAATAATCTATGTGGTTGCATCTTTTATATTATGTACCCTTCGTCTTTGTATATTGAGCATAATAACATTTTGTTTGAAATCTTCCATTAAATAACTCATCTCATAATGTATAATGCATAATAAGCATATGAACTGTTAGAAATGAGGCACTTACCAAATTAAAATGGTTCAAGGTTAATTGGATCAGAGCCAACACAAATTAAAAATAAATGAACAGATTTTCACTTAACAAAAATAAGCTGTGCTTCAATTAAATTCCTTTTTAACATTGCATAATTTATTTTATGCTTTGAAAACAAAAATCATGTATATACTAGAGGATATTTTTAAAAGTAGCCATATTGGTTATTTAATTTTTAGACTTAATTTTCTAAAATTTTCAATAAAGTAGTCTAAAATTTAGTATCTAGCCTTCTAAAATACAATTTGCTATTATTTCAATAACATTAGACATATCAAAATTACTGAGATAGTGTATCAGTCAAGTTCCTTATTGTTGCTGGATTGTGAAGCAAAGGCACACATTAAGCTGTTTTTCAGCTTATTGAGAGATAATATATTTAAGAATGTGATTAATGCTCTTTAACTTATTCTTTTAAGAACTATTCATTGATGTGCTAGGCTTTTTTTGCTTGCTTTTTTGTTTGTTTGTTTGTTTGTTTGTTTGTTTTGGGGATCAGTACTGAGATAATTGACATTCTTTCCTTGCAAGGTTTTAATTATCTCTGAAATACAACCTCCTTTTCTTGATCTTTATAAAAACAAAGGAAAAGAAAGAAACATACATTCAACAATATATATCATATGACAATTGAAGGAACATTATTAGAAGGGACTGGAGAAATCTTTAATTATGGCTAATGTCCCTCTCTCTGATTAAAATCTCTTAATTTTAAAAAGTTCTCAGTATTTTGTAATGTTAAACATCAATTCATGTTTTTTTTGTGAATAATTACAAATGGAACTAGATTCAACTTGTGTTCTTGGCACCAATAGGACCAACGGAGTCAAGATATCTGATGAAAACAAAATTATCTGAAACCTACATACTAATTAGGGGAAAGAGGATAACCTTATTGAGTGGCATGAAACACTTACTTCTTATAATCAACATTTCTTTGGTTATATACTATGAAGAAGAGTGACAGCACAAAAACACAGGTTATTATGACCCTAATGAGCACACCATTGTGGCAGGCCATCACGATCTCCTTATTCTCCTCTTTCTCCCTTCCTCCTTTTTCTTCTTCTTCTTCAAAAAAACTGATACTCAAATGAAAATTCTGAAAAAATAATTTTGCTCCTAGTCTAAGGTTTTTTATAAAGCTTAAATTTGTTCAACTGAAGGTATGCTATTAGAAAGGTGAAACTAATATAAATTCCTCACATATTTTGTATTTGGTAGGTAAAAATTCTACTCCTACAGAATTAATGACAGTGTGAATATACTATGATAAATTATTTTCCTTCAGTCTATTATATCACTCCTTTATGGTTTCAGGAGAGACTGATGAGATGGAAGAGAATGAAAGAGAAAAGGAAGAAAGAAGAAAAGAAGAACAAAAAATAAAGGAAGGATGAGAGGGAAAAAGAAAGGGAGGGAGGGAGAGAGAGAGGGAGCAAGAAAAGAAAAAAAGACAGACAGAACATGAAAGAAAAAGAAAAAGAAAGGAAGGAAGGAAGGAAGGAAGGAAGGAAGGAAGGAAGGAAGGAAGGAAGGAAGGAAGGAAGGAAGGAAGGAAGGAAGAAAGGAGGAAGGAAGGAAGGAAGGAATAAAGGACAGTGGAGGAGACAGAGTCGAGCATGGGAGATAAAAATAAAGGAACAGTTTTTGAGAGTAATTAATTACCTTCATCTGAATTTGAATAATTTTTCTGGTGATCATAAATAAACTCTCACAAGTCACCTCCAAAATATTCACTTAAAGAACTTGACAAAATATGACAGGTTTGATCCTCCCACTTGCTATATAGGTATTTTCAATGAGGGAGCTGATGCCACTAGTTCAAACTTATGCAAGCTGAAAAAAAGTGGCAGCTTGGCATAAAATCAGACAGGGTTAATGATAGTGAAGCTAGTGGGTTGACAAATGTAGGCAATCTTTAAACAGCTCGTTGAAAGGTTGGCTGCTGAAATGGTAGACAAAGTGATTCATTTGCTAAAAAGAAAAATAAAGTATAAATTATAATTAAGAAAACAGCCTTAAGAAAATAGATTCTGTCTTCATTTGCAAATCCCTGGCTTTCAGAAGCAAAGTAAACTTCTCCAAAATAAATTTTTATCTTATGGGTTTAGCATGTACCAAACTAGGATAATTAGATTTATTTTTTTTCTCTATTCTATAAATTTTATGGTCTTTAAATTGACCTTTAGCTGACTTTGCTACTAAAAAACTTTATAGAAAACAATAAGAAAACCAATGGCTTGATGATTTACATAAATAAATGCATATTTATTTTTCTGTTTAACACTGTAGTATTTACAGTGCTTCATTGATATATATTCATAAGTAATTGGACAGTTCTACCTAGATGAAATTGGTTATACAAGTTACTCATGCAGAACACTGTTGTTATGCTCCATCATCTCCAAGTGGGTTAGCTGAGTTTATTCTGTTATGAATCATATCTTGTTGTTACTTTATTTTGATATTTTAAGGGAAATAATTCACAAATATTCAAGCCATGTGAATTTTTAAGATATTGTGAAATGTATGTGAAAGAGAGAAAAGTGGGATGAAATCACATAAATTTAGCCTGTCACTGATGAGGTGAGGTAAAATCCGGCGTCACCCCAGTGGCATGGGGTAGGAGGAGGAGGTAATGGCAAACAGTGGAAGGTGGTGTTGTGTGTTGTTGTACCTTGGTTGTTTCCCAAAGATGCAGTAAAAAATGACAGGTCGGAAAGATTGAGAAAAAGTAAGATATACTGAAAGTATATTTTAGGACAGGAGTGGTGCTAAGGAAGGCTGCAGCCCTGTGGAATTTAGGAGATGAAGAGAAAAGATAGTACACCCCAAAGGGAGGAACAGGTTTTCAGTTAGGAAAGCTATAACAATGCAAAGATGGGAAGATCTGTTCTTATTTAGGCCGTGATGGGAGGGCCTATATGATCCTTATGTGAGGTCATCTTGACTGACAATTAGCTGCTATCTAACTTTTTGCCTACTGTATTTGTACTTACCCAGAATTCAGTCCATTATGATTAGATTTATGAACTTCCAGGCATAGTCATGAGATTATAATGATGGTATAGTGAAGCTGAAGTTATGGGCGGTACTTTCTGCACATGAGTTTGCAGCTGGTTTATGCCAACAGCTTTTATAGCCTTTGTTCTCTAAGATTTGGAGTAATTTATAACTCTAAAAGAGAGATATTTCTGGGAAGTGCTTAAGGAAGATCTTCAAGGGAAGTTTTGTACAGTTATAGAGCCATGCCTGACTACCTAACAGGCCTACCTAAAATTTGAAAATAATAGTCCATCTCATCGAAGATGCTTGTTTTCTGCATTTTAGCTTTTAGGTGTTACCTTCTACTAAAAGAAAGTCAGTATTAATTATGAAATAACAGCAGTAACTCAGTAGAAAACTATATTTTCAAAGAAAAATCTTTTTTTTTGTGTTACTCTGCCTCACATGAAAATTAACAAGTATAAGAATAATTTTTCACTCTATGACCAGCATGAATGACAATCATTTTTGCCTAACAGATTGTATTTTGCCACTGCTAACTAACTATTGTACTACTAATCATATTAAAACTAATATCTTAAAAGGGAGCCAGAGTTAGAAGTTATAGCAATGTATTCCTTTACTACTTCTAAACTCTGAATTGAAAGTTAATGTTTGCAATTCTCTCCAGTATAACAAATTTGTCAAAGGAAAGACTTTATAGAGCTGATTGATTTAAATAGCTTTTGAGGCATATTTTCAACACAGATATGAATATCCACTTTGAGAATTCTAGGAAAGGTTTTAGTGACTATACAGATAATTAATAAATGAATGGTTTCAATGTTTTTCAGAAAAGTCTAATACTGAATATCAGTAGATTGGCTAACCTCCAACTTGACTTGAGCAGGAGTCTTTAAAATACATAAATACATAAATATGTTGAAAGTGTTTGTCTCAATGATTCTCCGTTTCTGTAAATTTATGATTTAGCAACCTTATTCTGAATTTTAAGCTCATATCTTAGTAGGAGTACAGTTTTATCAGGTTTTGCTGATCCTTAAAGACACTGATTTTTTTATGCTAAATCCCAGAACGAGCTTTTCAGAAGTATTTTTAGAAGATTTAATAGAATTTATCTATTCCATTCTAGTATAATTGTTATATTTATTGTCATTTAATTTTCAACAAGGATGCAAAGACAATTCAATGGAGAAAGAATACTCATCTCAACAGATGGCTCCTGGACAAATGTATATCTGCATGCAAAATGATGTTTTTGGATCCATTTCTCATACCACACATTAAAATTAATTCACCATTGATCATTGATCAAAATAAAAATATAAAACTTTTAGTAGAAAACTTAAGAGTAAATCTAATAACCTTGGGTCAGGCAAAGGTTATGATATAACATAAAAAGTCAAACTAATAAAGGAAAAAAATAAGTTGTACTTCATTAAAATTAAAAATCATGGCTTCTAAGGACAAATATCAAGAAATTTAAATAATTCACAGAATTGGAGGAAATATTTGCAAATCATATATCTGATAAGAGACTTATAGCCATGTGGACTTTAGATATTCTTATGTAAAGAACTCTTGCAGCTCAATAATAAAAAGACAAAAAGGTAAATTGAAAATGACCAGAGGATTAGACTACACATTTCTTTAAAGATATGCAAATAAAAACAAGCAAAAAAAAGATGCTCAATATTATTAGCTATTTGGGAAATACAAATCAAAATGACAATGGGGTATCACTTTACAATTACTAGAAGAGCTATCATTAAAAAGAGAGACAATACAAATGAGGGGATTAGAATCCTATTAAATTTATTTGGAAATGGGAAATGTTAAGGCAAATCAAAAAATAGTTTGGTAGATTCTCAATAACTTAAAAAACAGAGCTACAAAGTGATAAAACACTTTGACTTCTAGGTATATATCCAAGAGAAAGTAAAATACATATTTACACAGAACTTGCATGTGAATGTCTATAGTAGCATTATTCATATTAGGCAAAAATGTTGCACATTAGCCAGAGTTGATATGCAACAACTCTGATGATCATCAACTGATGAATAATAAAAGAAAACGTGGTATACCCACACAGTGGAATATTACTCTGTGATAAAAAGTGATAAAGTGCTCATAGGTGCTACAACATGGATGAACCTTTAATATACTATGTTAAATAGAAGAAGCCAGCCCTAATAGACCACATATTGTGTGATTCTAAATATATAAAATGCTCAGAGTAAGAAAATCTATTTATAGAGAAAATAACAGTTATTATCGAAGGTAGAGAGAGGAGGAATGATTATTAACATTTACAGCATTTTAGGGGGAGTAGTGGTAATTAAAATATTTTAGAATTAAAATGTGGTGATAGTTGCACAGTTATTTAATGTATTAAAAACACTGAACTGTTCACATTAAACAATTAGATTTTTTCAAATGTGAATTATACCTAATAAAGTTGTTAAACTAAACAAATACAAACATACATTCAAAAACTTAAATTTGAGAATTAATTTTCACTATTATTCAATATTACAATGTTTATTTAAATCACAAAAATGAATGAAGTAGAACACTGAAGTACAACAGAGAATATTAACAAAGTCAAAAACTTAATTTTTAAAAATAATAATGAAATTGAAAAGCACTAACACTGATCAAGGAAAAAAAGGGAACATTACTCTAGTAAACATTATTGCTAGGCACTGATTTCTCATCTCTAAAGTATGCAAGTATCATAATAATTCCATTCTCTCACTCTGTAAAGCAGGTGAATTATAAATCTATTTATGAAAAGTATCAAAACATAAAACTCAGAGGTAAGTATTGAAGACTTTATATATAATTCTAAATATATATATCATAGTAAAACTAACAAAATTATAAAGTTTTTATGTGTATTAAATATCTTAACCTTGCAGCCATGGAAAAGTGGAGAATATTAATTATATTCATTAGATCATACATGTTATGCTATACTATACATGTCTATTCAACTTTACACTGCTTGTAGTTTTTAAAGATTATAAAGATAGTTCAATATTACAAAAATATTTAACATTTCCATGAAAAATATACCTATATATACTTTGCCAAAAGCCAATGTGTTTAATATACTGATTTTATCTCATTGATTTTGAATGTATAAATTCTAATGCATTTTTCTAAATTACTTCATAACAGAAACTTTGTTTTTAATAAAAATCTGTTACTTTCTTTACTAACAATCAATATGAATCTAAAATAATTGTTCATATGCTTAAATATGCTTAAATTATTCATATGCTTGAATTTTTTGAAATAGAAATATAAAGAAAATATGCATTATTTATATTCACAAATGTTTAATTATAATTTATCTTAATAACTATAAGAATAACATGAATAGCAGTTATATATACACATAAAAAGAAAGTGGAAGAAAGATATCCCATAATATTATCCTTCCTATTTTAATATTTTTTAATGGGTTGTTTTGAAGATTCCTCTTGTAAATAAAATATAACATTCTAGTTAGTAGATTAGACTTTAGTCAATTAAAACATTGAAATATAATTCCTTTTATCTACTTGGTACAGATTGGTCAAATGATGAACAATGCTCATTCTCCATAATTAACTATTTCTATTACTACCCATATGGCCAAGAAAATCTCAAGTTGCCCTTGTTGGTTAAATGAAGAAACTGTTGGGAATACTAAAAAAATGACATTGAATTATTACTATTTATTCCAGATTATGAATAATTTCTCCTTTTAGTGTCTTTAATACTGCATCAAGAAAAGTAAAATTTGAGTTTTATTCCATCCTTTCAATTGGAAAACTTTATTGTCTCATCTAGTCTGTCTCTGTGTCTTGTCTTTCCCTCCTACCCCATGCCATTTTCAAGGTAAATTAAAAGATAATTTTTCTTACACTCAACATCTTTATTTCACCTCTTATTTCACTTGCTTATAAACTTTTTGCAAAGTTTCAAAATGTATGATTTTTCTATTCAAGGTTTAACTGGCCATGGCTTCCATTTCTTTCATTATAAGGGCATACATTTTTATTTTCATGACTTGAAGTCAGTCCTGAAGGAGGACTATACCTTTGAAGGGTGGATTTGTCAGTTGATTTCCCAGCAAGCTGATGGATTTCCCCATTTTGTCTTTTTACTTTTCATTTCTCAGCTTTTTGTTTCAAATTCCTGCCTTATTGGCAATTAAAGGCATGATAGAAAAGACTCACTTTTAACAGCATTAGAAATATATGTTACTGAATAAAAAAGCAGAAGACCAAGATTTTGTGTTCTTTTTTCTGCCAACAAATGACATATTTGATGGGAGATATGTTTATGGTTTTATTTTATTATTATTCTGCTTTATAATAATCTTAGTATTATTCTGAATTTGTATCAATATGATATTCTTTTTTAAGTGTAAGCCCAGTTACTCAACATAATACTCTACTGTGAATATAATCAAGATAATAACACATTCTTGCTACATGATACACATACAAGTTGAGAATTTAATATTTATCATTATATTTATTAAAATACATTTTAATCTAAACAATGTCCATTTTATTAGTTTATATAACATATATGCCATATTTGCTACATTTATGAACTCTTGATGTGCTGGAATATTACAAGTTGATTCTCCTTTTTGTAAAGAAAGTTTTATACTATTTTTTGACAATTATTTAATGTGTTCCTCCTATGTTCAGTTAAACAAACAAGATCCATGTTCACATGTAGCTTTCATTAGCAAAGAGTGATAAATAATAAAGTTAAAAATGAAAATGTGTAGTATATTGCTAATTATTATAAGAATGACATGACATACAACTAAGCATGAAAGAAAACATTGATTAAAACCACAGCAATTAAAATAAATTTGTATATGACAAAGCATGAAGTGCATCTGTGTGTGTATATGTGTGTGTGCGCACACACACGCTTCTTAGGTTTGGGGATAAAGTTTGTTGAAGTAGAGTTAAGAGGCAATCATCACTTATTGAGCTCCAGAGTTAGTGCTTGAGAGATTTTCTAGCAAATAATTCAGTCCATTTGAAAAAAAAATCACTTGTTAGAGAAAATGAATAATATTGATTCTCTGAAACAAACAAAAATACTATATAGGACGGTAGTATGTGTAAGTACAGAATAAAATTATGTTGAATATAATTTCAAACTCTGTAAAATATCTTCCTTTGTTAGTCATGTAATAGTTGTCTAAATGTGTTACATTGTTGCATTATTTTCATAATTTTTATGACTTTATTTATCACATGTTAATACATTCCTGGAATTTTCCCCCCAATTTTTCTCTTTTAAAATACTATCTTGCTATAGAACTTTTTTGACTGTGACCTTATCAACTCCACTGTCACAAGTAATGATCTGATTTAATCTCCAAGTGAATTACAGGTTAATTCCCAAACTTATTCTAACATATTCTTTTCTAGGTCTACTAAAAATATAAAATTATTTATTTCTAGTTTTCCAAATTGAATAGTGAAGGTATTACCAGTGCTTTAAAACTTTTATTGAGATTTGCCTTTAAAAAAAATAGAATATTTCACCTCATAGAATTCAGAATAAATTTAGGTAAATTCATAATAATTGTTTAAAACAGTTGTTTGAAGACCTTTAAAGGTACTCAAACTAAAACAGTAAAGAAATATTATATTGCAGTTTTTAAAATTCACTGTTGTGAATTCAATTTGGGAATATTAATTCAAGAGCAATATACAGGCTCTAATATGTTGGTCGTTTAAGCTGCAGGCAAAATATAAAGTCGGTGACATTTATTCTCCTCTTGCTATTCTGCTTCTCCTTGAGCAATTTTTCCCCATTAAAACTTACTAAATTTGTTCTATATCACTTAAGTCTGCAAGACAACAATTCATACATGCATCTCTGATGATATATTAATGAAATAAGGCTAGAGATCGACTTGCCAGGCTGCATTTCTTTGTTTATTTTAAAATACCACATTTTCCTTATTATGAAAGTGACACTTGTTCATTATAAAATATTTAGCAAGCAAAGAAAAACCTATAAAAACATAAATGATTTATAATTCAACCAGCTATGATAACCTCAGTTCGAGTTATCATTGAATAATTTTTATATGCTTGTATAGGAACATTTTATTCAGAACATCTACATAGCACAATATACACTTCTAATAATGTTATCTGTATAGCATGTTTCCATTCAATATTATCCAATATTATAATTTTAGTGCTTGCTTAACATAAATTATATAGTTCTTAAAAACTTTATATAGTTAGCAATATTAGATTATTTCATTCTAATGTGTCTATAAAGTATTTTATGTAACTAATAACATTCATGTAGTTCTAGTTAGTTCTTTTCATATGCTCATGGATGTGTGCATTTTATATTGATTGTATATATTAATTTCATCCAAGAAATAGACTTGCAAAATTGAATAGTATTTTTTATTTTTGATATAAAATTTTACTGTCCATTCAAATACATATGTATGAGAATGCACCATTAAAATCACTAAATAATAAAAAACTTTAATCTTCCAATCTAAAGAGAAAACATATTTATTTGCTTTTCTAAGATTAAGTGTTCATGACAATAATAATTACTCACAATATCTTCCCAGAATGTTTATAAAAATATTTAATTATTTAAAATTAATATATATAATTGAATATAGGTTATTAATCACTTTTATCATTTGTTTTAATGACATAATTTTCAGTTATTAAGAAAATGAATTCATGTGGTATACTCACTACTCCTTTACCATATCTAAAATAATCATACAAAAAAGAAAATTATTTTTTTTATTCCATTTCTGAAAAAGTTGAATAAAATCCTTACCAAAGAAAACATGGATTTGAAAATACAGCTTCTAAAGTTTTTAATGTTAATTACTACTATATATTGAATTTTAAAAGTTAATTAGTAACTCCATTTTTTTAAATTTTAGTGTTCAGACTTCTCTAATAATAGTAATAATGATGATAATAATAATAATAATAAATCTATTGAATTTGTGTAATTTTATGGCTGACTAAATTTGTGTAATTTTCTGGCTGAGTCATTTACAAATTTGAGATAGACTTGATTGGACATACATTCCTTCAAAGACATTCTTATAGTTTTTCTATATACTCATATTATTTATTCATTCAACAAATATTTAATGGAAATTTTTAAATATCAGTTGTTTAGTGCAATTCTAGGAACAGTGAAGAACAAGAATGACATCTGGTACTAATGGAATGTATGGGTCAAAACTGATAGTAATTAGATAACCATGTTAACAAATTTATAGTTAAAAATCTTATTTGCCATTTTTTTTTTTCAGCTAGATAACTGCTCTGAAGAAAGGAGACAGGATCAATGTGAGCACACAAAAAAGCAGTATCACCTAGACTGTGGAGCAGCTTTATGTGAGACCTAGATGATGTTGAGCTCTCAATACTAAGCTCCTTCTATGAGAGTGTTGTTATATTTATCCTTGTATCTATAATAGCAAGTACATTAACTAGCATATAGAAGGTAATGAAACCATTTAATCAAGTGACTTCCTGTAACAAAATTTTAAATTACCTTATGTAGACAGCACTATAAAAAGAATAGCTAATCTTAAAATTAATTAATAGGCTAAAATAAGCCATCAAGATGTTGCAGTAAGAAACGTCCAAACCTATAGAGAATTTTTATAGAAGTTTGCTTGAGTCAAAATGACCACATATGCTGGGGAGCGAGATCTCAATTGCTCCAGAGTAATAGTTTTGCAGTTTCTTATATGCATTTGAAATTAAGGAGAGAAAGTAAAGAAAATTACATGAAGATGGGAAAAAGGAAGGAAGGGATTCAATTACAGGATAGTTAAGATTTTGTGCTCTTTTGAAGGTGGTCATGCTTTAGAAGGAGGGGTCTGAAAGGATGGTGACATATAAGAAGAAAGAGGGTCTTAAAGAAGGCACTTTGAAGGTGTTTTAACCTAGATACACAGAAACAATGGACAGGTTAGCTTAAGGCAAATATAATTCTTTCACTACAGAAGTTACATGCCTGGGTGTGACTAGCCACCATGATCTACCCAGTTATGAATTTATGATCAGATCACTCTGTGAGGTTACTTTCCATAGAACACCTTCTTCCACCTGCAGAAATAATATTTAGTTCATTGTTTGGTAAAACATTTTCTATATCATAAAAAGAATATTTTAAAATGAGATAACCTATTATATTTCTAAAATGTCAAGAAAATATTTTTTTCTCACACCTAAATCTGTACAAGCATTAAATATATTATTTATGAAGCATGACCAGAACAAAATCTTATTTACCAGTTGTTTTTTGCCTAATCTTAGGAGGCAAAATTAACTGTACTCACCAGAAAACCAATTTCCACATATAAAGATTCATTAGATATGGATTTTCCTCTGCACTGATCACATGCTATCAGTTCTTATAAATGATTATGGGATAGATTAATGACTATCACTGATTACCCTGTATAATATAATAGGTAATAGTACTCACCTCACTTTAATTCAGCATATAACTTTTAGGTCAACCTACTCCATTCTGTAAAGATAGACAAAATACACCATAGCCAGAGAAAGACAACTGCTTATATTCTTGTGGATTGACTTCTTTTATTTTGTTTTGAATGGATAAGAAATAGGAACTGTTATGTTCACCAAAGAAAGAATGCAAAAGGCCCAGGGGGTTAAACAAGGTTTATTGTAGCAGAATGACAGCCGGTCTGAGCCAAAGATGGCATCAGCCCCAAATGAGAGGGGCCTGAAACTTATATGGGGCTTGAGGCAGGCTTTTTCGGTGGGAATATTCCAGGCAGGTAAATTGGCAGAAAAGGGAGGAAAGTCCAGTGAAATAGAAGGTGAGCATTTAGTGTTGTCAACCCTGGATGCAAGGTCCAGTTCCCACACAAAAGGTAAAGAAGAAGTCTAGTTCCCACACTACTAGGGTAAGGGATAGGGCCCTCCTGGACCCTAGACCTAACAGAAATTAAATATTATAGATTAGATAACTAGAAGATTAGTGTGATGTCCTACTTCCTTCACATCATTTTACTATCATCATCACTCATTCAGGAAAATATAGCCACAGTAGAAGAAGTAAGGGATCACTTTGCTTTAATGGAAAGGACACTCCCTTTGGGGAAAGAAGTTGAGAGGAGTGGGAGGGAGTGAGAGGGATCTAGGAGAAGAAGGATTTCTTTTATGCTGTTAGATTAATGAATATCACACTTAGTCCTCAGGACTGAAATCAAAAGCTAAGAGACTAAAATTGGGAGTAATTGGTTCAAATATTAATGAACCTAGATGATTGTCAAGCATATTCAGGGGTGTATTTTGTGGTGTTGCTTATTGACATTTTGCATCATTTAAAAATCTGTTGTTGAAAGATGTACTATTTATATACCTTTAAGATGTTTACAGTTGTTCAATATCTCATCAATATATCTAATAGCCATGGGAGTGTATTTTCTTATAGGATATATTTTAATAATATTCACAGTTTAATTTCCAAGGCTTCCTGCTTCAGAAACTATTAATAGGGTGTTAATCTATATTGCATATTGTATTCAGTCAAGTTACTAAGGCATTTTAAAAATTTAATTGAAAAGGAAACATTTGAAGAGAACAAAAAGCAGTAATAAATTGAAGCAATGCAATGGTTCAATTTTATACTTGTTTTTCAGCCAGTTTTTATAACGGTGACAATTGATTTAGTCACTTTCTTTGGTTTGGAAACTATTAGTAACATGGTAAAAATCTTAGTGGTGTTTATCAAAAAGTTTCAAACTTCAAATACTATTTATATGTTTCAAGCAATACCCTTTGCATTACTGATTTTCTTCTGAGACAGACCTGAAACAAAGGCGAGTTCACCTTGTATCAGCCCTTTCAGTAGCTCCCAAAACGTCAAAGAATACAAACACAATTCTTTGTGAATATAATTTGCTCTCATCTCTCCAGAACCAGGAAGAAGCTTTCTCATTGGGAATATGGGCTGCTGTCTTAGACATGGACATTGTACCAAGGAGAAAGATGGGTAAGGACATAAAAGAAAGCCATGATATTTTTTTACCATCTTTTTAACCTGAAGACTTTTAATGAAACATCTTGACCATTATGGTCATAGGGAAAAGAGTATTTCAATTTATATACATAGTTTTATTGCAAAGAATTGTGATGGAGGTAATTAATATGAGGCTGAAAGCACGTAATGTATCATGTTAACACATAATCTGTGAAGAAAGTGAAAAGGAAATAAAAATTCAAGGAGCAAAAGAAAATGTTAAAACCTATTCACATCTTTTCAAAGAACAAAGGTGACAAATCTACATATTATTTATATTATTTGATACATTTAAAACAATGATCTCACTATTTTAAGCTTCAGATTTGGGTAGAATGAATGGGCCTTTTCAGTTTAAGTGTAAACAGTAGGTTATTTGAGGTGAAGAAACATACATGGAAATGAGAATAATGTATGCCTGTGATTTTTCTCCTTTCAATGAGGTCTTTTCTTTCGGTAAAGGTTGAAATTATACTTTCTTATACCTTCAGTATTTGATACTATCACATGGAGATAATCTTGCTGAAGTGATTCTACTCTACATGATTTTCTTGTATCCAAAACAAACACATGTTTCTAGTTATTTGTATTTTTTCAAATAAGATTGTTAGACTCTCAGTGGTGAACTATATTTATATAGAGCTATAGTTAGAAGGTTCTGCAAGTGTTTTCTAACAGAACATTGTATATAGCTTATTTGGTTTTGGTTTTTGTTTTTTAAAGAAAAAGTTTGGGAAGGATAAATCAATGGAATGTTAAAAAAACACTTTAGTTTGATTTTTCTAGTAAGAAAAAAATATTAGACTTGTATTAGTGCACTGATCACTTTTTTAAATATATAAGATTGGGGACTGAATACCATTTAAATAGAACTATAATTTTTCTTTAAGAGAAATTTCCCCTTTTAAATAGTTCATATTGCTTTTGTTAAGCCAACTATAAAAAAGACTAATAAAGTATGATATAATTTGTCTCCTCACTGGAATATATTGATTTTCCATATTTCCCACCAATTTGTCCTATTAAAAGAAAGGTATAATACTTGCTTTTATTTTACTGTAAAGCTGGATATTCAGTGGGAAATCTACTGAACCAAGTTCCTCTAGTAAGTCCACACAATGTCCCCTCCCCTAACAGTCTTATTTCTATGAAAAAGCACACTTTCAAAATACTCTCTTGAATCAGGGGTTGGAGTCCTTTTCCCCTCCCCAAAATGAAACAAGTCAATCAAATTCTCTCCCCAAAACTGGGAGTCAAGTTGAGAGACAGAGTTTGATCTCTGATTGAGCTTATTGCTTGTTACC
Source organism: Macroglossus sobrinus (assembly GCA_004027375.1). Lineage (NCBI taxonomy): Eukaryota > Metazoa > Chordata > Mammalia > Chiroptera > Pteropodidae > Macroglossus > Macroglossus sobrinus. The sequence continues at coordinate 97,447 of PVKZ01000421.1, read as the reverse complement.
TTGATGCTGGGGATACAACACGCCTTTGGGAAAGAAATTGGTTTATCCCTAACATTACCAGGCACCAGAAACGAGTCTATCATTTTCATTTATTTTTCTTGGTTAAGCACATGCTGGATGTCTGTAAAGTTTTGACTATATTCTTGAGTTATTCCAAAGTTGATTCTGACAGATTTTGCTTAACTTTTAGGTGATTCTACAGAAGGTCATGACTTTGGAGCTATCTACTCTGTCACTGATGTTATATTATCTACTTTTGTACTATAAAATTATATTCTTAATTGGCTATACATTGAGAATTGAAATATTTTCCTGTCTAACTGACCCTTTTATTATTTTAGAATGTATATCTTCATCTCCAATAGGACTTTATAACTTAAAGTCTAAATGGTCTATGTTATATACACCAGATTTTCCTTAGGTGCTTGTTTTCATAGTATTGCTTTTCTCATTCTTTTATTCTCAAACTGTCTGTGTCCTCACAATATGTGTCTTTTATAGGCATCATATTACTTGTAGTGTATCTTATTCAGTCTTAAAAAATTTGCATTGAAGAGACATTACAGAACTGCATATATTATATCATTAGAGAGAAAACATATTTATTTGCTTTTCTAAGATTAAAATCAAACATTTTTATATCTTGATTTTTATTGTGTGTCTTTTTACACTGATTTGCATGTTCAATGATATTTCAATAAAAACCTGAGATGGGAAGAGGAAAGGGATTAACACACTTATTTTTTAAATGTAGCATTTTTCTTTGGTTCTTGGGAACTTTGCTAGGCAGATGGCTAAGGGTAGTTTCTGTCTCTTTGTGTTTATGCTGCTTGAGGTTCACAGAACTTGCTGCACCTCTGGTTCTATGACCTTCATCATTTTTAGAAAACTTGGTCAGTATAACTTTGAGCTCTTTACTCTCACATTTACCCTTTCCTCAGCTTTATAGTTCTCCTATAAAGCATATATTAGGCCTTTTCACTGGTTCCCACGTATCTGTTAGAGCATTATCTAAATGCTACCATTTTTATCTACTGATTCAAACAGATATTTTCTATTGACTTGTTACTGAACTAACATATCTTTTCTTCTCCTGTTGACTTACTGTTGAAACTCATATTTAACTTCAGTAATGATATTTTTTATTTTTAGCATTTCCATTTTGTTTCATCATCCATTTAATTTTCATTTTTTCTACCTGAAAATTTTGTATGATTCCATTTTCTCTCCTTTCTTAGAATATGAATCATCCTGATTTTTCTGCATTTATTTTATTTTTTTTTAGTGGTGTTGCCCTAGAGATTGCAATATACATTTACGACAAATTCAAATTGACTTTCAGGTAACACTCTACCACTCCACAGTTAGTAAAGTATTGTATAATAGCAAATTATTCCCATTCTTTCCCTATATCCCTTGTATCATTGTTGTCATTATTTTCACTTATTCATAAACTGTAAAGCTATAATCATCAATATATATTATCATAATTATTATTTTGAACAAACTCATTGGTTGGACAATTACAAAAAAATGAGTTTTTATTTTTTACTTTTACTTACAACTTTTCTTATGCTTTTTCTTTCTTTGTGTAAGTCCTCACAAAGATCTCTCTCCCTCATTTCATGTCTTAGCAATGATTATATAGATAAATGTCCATAAGTTAAAAGCTGAAATATTTGACTCCACTGTATATATGCATTATTTTTATTAAATAATGGAAACTGTTTCATTTCTCTTACCACTAAGTTACGTATAAAGGAGTGAACATAATTCTTTAATGCATTTTTTTTTTAGTACAGAATATGCCTATTGTGTCAGGAAAGGCTTAGGCCAGGTTCTGGTTGGTTTTCTTTTGTGTCTGTGACACTGATAAGATGAATTTAATTTTTTTTGCTTTGTGGTTAATTTCAAACAGAGTCGCTGCCACTTACTAATAATTTCTTTATATACTTTTGATATCTCTTTAAACTTTTTTCCTACTCTATAAAAACAGTGATATTATTCCTATCTCACTTGACCTTGTTAGTATGTAATTAGATTTGCTATATACTCTATTTTGCATACTGCTTGAAAGTACTTAGTATGCTGTTTGGCAAATATTAAAAATTCAGTATCTAACACATTTATGAACAATGTTATGATTATATTCACTGACAATAGTAAACCATTTTTAGAATCATTACCTTACCTTAGAAAAAAATAAACATGATATCTACATAGAGTTGATTAGTCAGTTTTACTAAAAACGAGGGCAAACATCAATTCTTAGATCTAAAATTATTACTGGAATTACTGTGAAACAGTTCTTCATCTGAGAACATCAGGGGTTTAAAGATCATAACTTGTGTTTTATGCCAGTTTAGACTACCATAACTAAGTGGTGATGAATATGTAAATAATTATGTCATATGCTTATTCTTTTTATTTTCTTTAATTTGTCATATAATGCCACAATGAATGAGCTATTTCTGTCTAATTGACAAATGTAACAGTTTATTGGGCTAAGTGCTTAGAGAGTTGCTATGAAATATTTTTAACTCCCGTGTCAAGATTCTGTTGCTGCTGTAGGCTATTCACCTCTTTTCAATAGCAAGGTCACCCCAAGAGTCACCTTATTTTTGAATGTGCCAGTTTCTTGGCAGTAGAGGGGCTTGCAATTCTCACAGCTGGTCAAAGGGGGACAAAGTCTCTCAATAATCTGCATGTCACACACACACACACACACACACACACACACACACACATACTTTTTTTTTCTAAACAGCTGACTTATATCTTCATAATAACTAGTCTTTATTACATGTGCCTCAGAATACTTATGCCTTGGATGATTGGCACAAGATTCATGTCTGTGTTTAAGCCATTCTCAGCAAGAGCATATACATGATATGATTTCAGCAATTTATCTGAACAAAGTTTATGCAATGTTTATTGTCCTTCTATTGGCTTACAAGTTTTTATTTTTTTATTCATTTATACATGTCATCTTTTGTTTATTTAACTCTCCGCCTTACAAGTTTTTTCACAAATATATGTATAATCTGTCTGCAAAATCCATGTTTTCTCTTGCCAAATTATTATGCTTTCATCTATTATTTATGTTATAAATTTTTCCCATATGTGGTTTCTATTTTTATTTTTGACCATGCTTTTAAAAATTACTGGCATGATTTATCAAAAATGAGCAGTTAGCAAATGCACTAAACTAGAAGGCCTAGAGATCAAAGAAGTATGATTTTCAGCCTGTACTTTCCTCATAATTTTACATATGAAGGAACTAGTCATCTTTATTTTCAGGTTTCATCAACTATCTGACTTACAATACAAGCATCAATGGGCACAAAGTTAAATAACAGTTTCAGTCTCAATAGCTTATAAAGACTGGGATACATTTTGCTGGCTGTAGACCTCATATTTGGTGGGTCAAGGTTAAGCCATACCAATAATCCTTAGCCTTTGGTTTCCACTGTCCTCTCTGTTTATCCCTTTTGTTACATTGATTTAGGTTGTCACCTTACATTTCTGCTTTGTTTCCCTGTTCCTTAGCATGCTAATTTCTCTCTAAAACTATAACTTTCTCATGACCTTCAGCACTAGTGGGAAGAAAAGTAAAATCTCTCTTCCTCCATGGCACAGAGAAGTTTAGGATTCTCTTGACCCTTGAGACCCTCCCCTAAGTTATGGGAAAGGGTGAGTTTGTGCTGCAGGCTCAGGATGTGACAGAGGAGGACAGTGGAAATAAGGGCTCTAAACTAGGAAATATGTCTAGAAATGTAATACCTGGGAACTGATTCAGACTAGTTGACCCAAAGAGAAAAGTTGGGGTCGCCCAAGACAGCAATAGACAAATCTCTCACTGGTGGCATGCTGATTAAGTTCCAGGTTCCCAGTGTTTTTCACATATGAACTTTTTCACTCCTCACAATTACAATAGGTACCATTGTTCTGCGTATATTATAGTGAGTAACCCAAGTCACAGAGAGGATATATAACTTGTTTAAGGTTAAGCAGCTAACAGGTGGTCAAGGGAGAATCTGAACCCTGACAGTTGCCTGCCTCACAGCACATACTGTTAATCAGTTTTACTATGTTGTTATCTTGGGAGATGTGGCAAAAATTAGAAGTGCTAACAAAAAGAGATAGGAAGGCGATATCTGTATGTGTCGCAGAAATGACCAGGCTGAAAAATTACTTTAGAGAATAACTGTCATCGTTAAGGCACATAAGGCTGCATCATAAACCTATGAATAAGGAGAGTGGCTAAATGACTTATCCAAACCTGGGCATTTTTTAGAATAAAAAAGGGAATATTAATAATTATGCTAAAATTCCAGGCTTACTTTAACCATCTCAAGCAATCTGGACATATGATCACTCCACGTGTAAATGTATAAAGACTTCCCCAGTATTTTAGGTGCTAAAAACAGGGCCAAGGTAGAAGATTTCTATGCTGATCTAGCCGGTGGGAGTGAGCCAGGAAATAACTGGTTTGTAACAATTTTGTAAATATTTGTGCTGTAGGTGGGTACCTACTACATTTATTATAGGTTTTCAGACAATATTACAATTTCCAAAATATCCTTTACAGACTGCCATTTTAATGCTGCTTCAGTGATTTCTATTTTAGGATATGACAAGAAATAACCATATGAAACCTCTTACTGCACCTGTTTAAAGATGGGTTTGTGACATTGTACCACCCAGTATCCTCTTTAAAAAGTCATATATATGAAATATTTCATTTAGAAAACAATATTGAAAAATTATTTCCTCTAAAAAATAGATAGGTTTACTTTTCTCTGATTATGAATATTATTTAACTCTCTGTTTTAATTTGACCTGTAACATATGTTGGCTTTTCTAATCTGCATTGGTGCATTTATTTTCATGCTCTTGGTTTTCAGTTTCTCTGCATATTTCTATTTCTTATCTGGATTTTCTACCTCAGTTTTATATTTTAAAAATATTGTAAGTGCTTTTCCCCCAAAAGCTTCATGACACAAGATTAAATAAAGCATCATAGGCCCATTAAGTTGTAGAAAACAAGCACCTTTCACAATCGTCATCCTCTAGATAACTGTTAATAATGTTCTTATTTTTAAAAATTTCTTTTTAGAAAGTATCTAAAATAATGCCAACTGGTTGCATCATCAATGTTTCTATATAGCTAATTATACATATGGTCAGTCCTCTAAATCAAAATCAGCCTCATTCAAAATACTTCGATTCTTGCCACTGGCTCCCCTAAGTGGGAAAGGCGGGTATAATACTGATCAGAAAATCAGATGTCAAATTGTCCATAGCACAAAAGCCAGCAAGAGTCATATCTACCCAATAGATCTCTTTTTATACCTATCTAGATGTTATTTAGATGAAAACATGCTGGACACAGGAGAGAATAAGTATTGGTGTACTTAATATAAAAATTCATAATTTGTATCAAAAAAGGAATTTTTAAGGGTTAAAATTTGAAAGAGCATAGAGACCTGTTCCAATTAAATGTGTTACATTTTAACTGATGTGAACAAAGAGTTGTCAGCTGCACCTGATTCCAGAAGGACCACAACTCAAGAAAAGCTCTCCCCAACATGCTAAATGATGTTCAGAGAAAGAAATTTGGTTAGTATCACTAACCTTTATAGCATACTAAGATATTAATATAAAGAACATGATCTTAAACATAATTAACAGAAAAAGACTAGAGGGCACTTCAGTACTTTAAGGCACTTCTCAAAAAACTGAATATAAAACTAAATAAAAGGCCTGAACTGATCTATTCTCAGTTAAAGGAATAAAAACATAAAAAGGTAAGTAAGAATTCCATAAATAATTTTGCAACCACTGGAAAGAATAGTGGCCCCAAAGGTCCAAAAGAAAAGCACAATTCAAAAGTGTTTTCTGTGGCAAACATAAGAATATTAAGATAGTAATGTTTTCTTAAAGATTCTGGGGATCAGGATAAATGGATAAACAAAGAGAAATAAAATGAGAAATGTGAGGTCTCAAATGTTTAGATTTAAAATATAGATATAAAGAAGGTAGGTAGTACAGATTATTTAGAACAATTGAAAGAGTATAATAATTAAGGGCACAAAAGGATATTTTTTTTTCTAATGTGCTTTAAAGATATTTTTATCAAGATATTTAAATTAATCAAAACTGACAATACAAGACAATATTCACCTTAATTAAAAAGCCAATTCTTATTGTAAAATAGACCGTTCCTATTAGATATATGGTGAGAAAATATCTGACTTCATCTTTCAGTTTCAATAAACATGCTAGTATGTGTCGCTGACACTCATCTTTTTAAAAATTCTAATTCTAATATTAGGAAGATTAGAAAAAGATAAAAAAAATTGGTTGATTGGATGGATGCATGCATGGATAAATGGATGGACAACCACTACTTTGCTTTTAAGATCTATAATTTTGTTATTTAAAGGTTATAGCATGTGGCTTTTGAATTTTTTTTTTTGTACAGTATGATTCCCTGAAAATTTATCCAAATTCTTGCACGTATTAAGTTTCTTCTTTTTTGTTGAGCTGTATATTCATAGTATGACCATACAAAATTGGTGGGCTATATGCTTCTTGCATAGTTAGTTTTATAAGAAAGTGTCAAACCATTTTCTCGAGTGTCTATGAAATTATATATAACCATCAGTAATGTATGTGCGATCCAGTTTCTCCATATACCTTGTCAGCATATATGATTTTATCACTATTTTTATTTTTTAATATTAGCTATAATAGGTAAGTAGTCATTTTGGTGGTAGTTTCTTCATGACTAGTGATACTGAGTATCTTTATATACTTATGTAAAATCTGTGTAACCTCACTGGTAAAATATCTATTCATGTATTTTGCTCTGTTTGTAATTAGACTGTTTGTTTTTATGGTTGATTTTTTAAGAATTTAAAAATATATTCTAGATACTTGTTCTTTGAAGGAAATGCGGTTTACATATATTTTATTCCAGTCTGTTGCTTGTGTTTTTATCATCTTTACAGGGTCTTGTTAAAGAAAAAAATTTGGGGGGTCTAATATATCAAATTTTCTTTTATAGATTATGCTTTTGGTGTCAATTCTAAGAACTCTTTGGGTAGCCCTAGATCCCAAAGATTTCTGCCATATTTTTCTAAAACTATAAGTCCCTAAAGCTTTTCTTTGTTTGCTTTTTTTGTTTTTTACATTATTTTGTTGTGTTTTATTTTGATTTTAGTCCTTGCTATGTTGTATAGATAAATTCTATTGATTTTCCCTTGAACTCTCTAATTCTATCCTCTATCTTCTCTACATTACTACTGAGGTCATCTAGCAAGTTTTTTTTACTTGTTACTATATTTTTCAGTTCTAAGGTTTTTATTATTTTTATAACTTCTATTTTTTTGCTGAGATTTTCTATTTTTAATTTGTTCGAAGAAATTTCAAAATTACTTATTAAAGCATATTTATAGTTGCTTTAAAATACTTGCGAGATAATTCTAAAATCTTATTCATCTTAGTTTTGATGTCAGTCGATTATCTTTGCTCAACTTGTGATTTTGTGGTGTGGGTATTATGGATTATTATTCTTTATAAACATGGTAGACATTTTGGATATTATTTTAGAAGACTTTGGTCATATTTACATAATTTATTTTAGCAGTCAGCTTGTTTAGATTTAGCATACAGGTCTGAGATTATGTTTGTGGGGTATGATAACAATGAAATCTAGTTTTCAAAGCCTTTGTGGTGCTATGTTCATATTCTTGGTTTATCTTTTTCTGTTTACAATATCCCATTGTTTCCTGCTAGTACTGTTTGAGGTGATGAAAGTTGTTTTCCAGGCAGGGCTACCTGGTACCTCTAGGTGGTAAAAAGGTGTCAACAACCCCAAGAAATCAAGAGCTCATCTCACATCTGGTGCGATCTCTCCTGCCCTTTGAGGGTGGAGAGTATTTTTTAAGATATGTACTTGTGATCAAGCCTGCTAGTATTGCCTACCTGGTGCCTCTACTAGAAAAGAGGAATCCCAGGTTCATGGGGACAGAAAGTTCTTGAGCTGGAAACTTGTTGTGTAAATGATCTTCCTTGCTTGTATACCCCACCAGCACCACTACCCCCATGAGTCTCTTGGTGAGAGAAGGGATTCTCAAGACATGCAGAAAATAAGATTGCTTCAAGGCTGGCTTCACTTATTGTAGTAAATTATCTTTTGTAGGTGCCCTAGGGCCATGTGCTATCTGTGAGTGTGGGAGGGGTGCCTCAGTAATTACAGAAAAGTATACTTTCTCTGGATCTTTGTTGTCAGCATGGATTTCCAATCAATTCTCTTTTCTATTCTTCCAGGCTCACCTGGTGTTGTCCATGAAACTACCTTTTGATACCAGGGAGTAATGAGCCCACCTGGGACTTTTCTTTTAGGTTGAGCAATCAGGAAACACAAAGCTTGGGTCAATTTCTTTCTGTTAGTGGGAGGTCATAAGACACCTTGCCAACCTGTTGTTCTTGGGGTCTCCAATCAGTTCTTCTTAACCACCTTTCATGATTTTCCTTTGGTTGTCTCTTGCATTATTTCCAAGATTTATAGTTGAACTTTGGAAGGAAGAACCAGGATATACAAGTTTATAGCATGTGGTCTGGATAGAAAATGTGTGGACCCTTTTAATATTTCTCTCTCTGATTTTGAGCTAGTCAATTATGATGTGCTTTTTAATAAATTTTTTTATGTTTCTTGTACTGACGTTCATTGAACTTCTTGGATATGTGAGTTTAGTTTTCATCAAATTTGGAACACATTCAGCTGTGATGGCTTCAGATATTTTTCTGCCACCCTCCCTACAACAGGGATTGCAATCACCACTTAAAGACATAGCACAGCTCACTGATGCTTTTTTATTTTTCAAAAAATTTTTTCCCTTTGTGTTTCACTTTTGATATTTTTTGCCATGTCTTCAAGTTCAATAATTTTTTTTCTTCTGCAATGGTTAATTGGTCATTATCTTATCTAATACATTTTCATTCTCAGACATTGTTTATACCATCTCCGGAAATTCTGTTTGAGTCTCAAAAAAAAAATTATTTTTCTCTACTTTTCTGTGTGAGGCAGTGATAGTAAATCAAACTATTTAATAGAAGTTATTCCAAAGAAATATAGAACAATTTATTCAGAATTATGATGACTAATATATTGGCTTCAGTTTTGTAGCTATCAAATTTGTAGTGCTAAAACCACAGTGTGTTATTTTCAGAGTCATACTAGTTAATGAAGCAATGAAACCATCAAGTGTAAGAAGTGTTTATACATACAGTAAACAACTAATTTCAAAACCAAAGAACAATGAAATTTCCATAGTTGCTTAGAAAAACAGAGAATTTGCAGCAAAGCATGAGAAAAAAAACACATTACTTTTTCACTCTCATTTAAAATAATTCCAAATTTGGATGATTATATTGTCAACAAATATAATATGAAGTTTAAGTTTTGTGTATGAGTATGTAGTAATAGAACAGTTCAATGACACTGAAACATTCTGAAGCAGTTATCCAAATTAAGGAGATTACATCAAGACATAAATATTAATTAATTATTTCCTTCTTTGAGAAAATTTTGGTAAGAAAAATGAAATATCAGTTGAGCTATATAATGCACTGAAATCACACAGTAAAAATATTTAATTATAGAAAACAATGTATTTTATGAATATTCTCTTTATTACATGTTGAGAAGTTCTGTTAGTAATATTTTACTTACAATAAGAACTTATTAATTATGCAAGACGAGTTTAGTTCAACTATTTTACAATGTGTATTAGACAGCCTTGAACTATTATTTGTTTGACATTAATTTTAATAATTTTGATATTTCACAAAAGGAAGGTAAGAAATACATATTTCAAAGAGCTAAAAGAGAAGTAGATTCTTGAAAAAATAGTATTTCTACAGTTTATAATGACATGTTCTATAATTTAACAACATTATAAGTGAAGTGATGAGTGAGGTTGGTACTAATACTGTGAAAAATTATTAACAATCACCTTAAAACTTGGTAATATTTCTCATTTTATTTTTCATTGAAAGATGATCCATGCATAGAAAATACATGGATTCAGAATACTTTTCTTATACAGAAAAAATGATTAACTTTTAAGTTTACAGGATATATTACTAGACAATCTACTATAAAAGAATCTAAGATTAATATTTAAAAATCTAAAATGAGCATCAATTGCATCATATTATATAAAAGTTAAGATTTACTATCCTGAGTATGGTTGTCATGCTTAAAATTGTTTTATCTTTATCAATTCACTTTATCTTCTTATTTCATCATATTTCTTTGAAAGTCTTTTTTAATATGATTGTAATAACAGAAACATAACAGTCTAGATAAATATTTTTCATTGAGATTAGCATAGCTATAGAAGATATATTTAAAAGCAAAATTAAAACTCAATTTTCACATATTTAGGCATTAAACACAGTAAATCAATACTCATCACTTTTATTTCATTATAAGTACAAAACATAAACAGACATTAATTCTTTATAATATTTATACACAATTTCAAAAAATTTATATTTTTGTATAATTATTTTCTTTTTCTCATGTTATATTTATTCCGACTATATTATTGAAATGTTATTTTATGTTTGTTGCTTTTAATATTAAAATTTTGGTTTGCATTTGATGTGCCTTTAATTTTTAGTTTTCCTAAATCACCTTATTCTATGTTACAAAATACTTGGACTGTACAATTTGGAAACAGAACAAAATATACTTGTCCTCACTACCTATAATTTGAGAAGGACTGTGCTAGTGTTCTCATTAAAGTTACATCTACTAGCAGTCATTACATTCCTTGGGTTGGCCTTTTTGTTAAGCATGAAGCTTGACAACTGAGTTACTTGTGTATTTGTATTAAAAATTAAACTTACTCTAAGTATTCAAAAAAGTTCTGATTTAAATTCTCGTTCTTAATTGTTATATCTAGTTTATTTTAAGAGGACATGAGGACAAATGGCAGGAGAATGTTGAACATTGAGCTACTGCCCCAACCGTGGGAAAGATTTTAAACCCTGGGCAGCTGGGTTATTTTGTGCTTAACACTGTTTGAATTGTGTTACAATGAAAAGGGTATCGGGTTGTTAATATCAACATAAAATTTTTTTAAGGACTCCTTTAGCAAAGAAATATCTTTGTACTTATTTTTAAAAACCTTGTAAACAATAACTTGGAACTGAACATATAGCTAAACAAGTTTCTTTTTGCTATTAGAAATTATCAGTGAAGGAGTCATCCTCAAGCAGCAGCCAAACAGCATAACCAGTGTTAGGTAACGAGGTAGAATATGGATTTTAGATTATGCAATATTAATTGTATGAGATATATGAGAAAAAGCTTGAGTATACAATTTTTAAAATGTGTGATGTTGGGGTGCATTGGGTGTTAAAATTTGAATAGTGTATTCTTGAGTGTAAATTCTAATTGGGGCAGTAGAATATACACTTCAGAAAATACGTAGTTAGGAAAATCTGCTGAAGGACCTGCATAGCAAATGAATAGTGTATTGAGTTCTATTAGCTAAAAGTTAAAAATGTCAAAACATTTGTGTTACTGGATCCATATGCAGTTCGTAGACTCTTTCAGTTCTCTTTTAGTAAATACAGATCTAGCCCCAAATTCTAGAGTTCACAAACAAGTGCAATTTGACACAATTCAAATGATATATAATATGGAAATATTGAGATTCTCTAAAAAGTCAATTTGTAGTTTATTTTAAAAATTTTAAAGTTTATTAGTAAATGTCAACTTTTAACCTAACATGATTTTAAATGCTTGAAATAACAACTCTTTTAGGCCTTTCCCAAAACAGTAACTGAGAGCTACATGTATTACAGACTGCTCTACAAATAATTCAGTAAATAATGACAGTAAAAATATTTATTGAGCTCTTACTGTATCAGTCAGTGTCCCAAGTATTTAATATGAACTTATTACTTTAATTCTTATCGCAATCTATGCATTTAATATTTATTATCCATCTTTGTATATGAGAAACCTGAGGCATGGGAGTATAAGTAAATACCTTTTCTAATGTCACATAGCTGGTGACAGAACTAGGGTACCAACACAGGGATTCTGGTTCATTTTCCTATATATACTGTTAGGGGAAAACTTTAGACAGTAATTATCAAATTCAGGAAATTTGGGGGGCAAATAAGATAAACTGTGAATAATAAGGGTGTATCAGATTTAAGAAAATGATACATTTTGACATAACTAGTTCATTACATAGCCTCATTAATACATGAAAAGGGAAAGATTAGGCAATCTTTCTTGTTAATGTAAGCATAAAGTTTTGCTTTGTCAATGACAAGAGTGTTTTTGCATTTTAAGACATTTTTATACAGTAAAAGAGGATTCTTCAAGGGAACTTTGACTTCTTATTTTACAGCTAATCTCATTTTCTTTGAGATCATAGGCTACCTCATAGTCCACATCTGACTATAATGCAATATTCTTTTTTCAGTTATATGTTTCATCCTTGGTCTTTCAAAATTACTTATATGCCTATCAAAAATGATAAGAAAGATTAAAAATGATCCTATGCAATTTGATAGATTACTCTAAACCTTTCCAAGAGCTATGTTTAATTTTGCATTGAAACTTATGAGAGTTTAAAAGAGATTTAAAGACACTGATAATTCACTACTTAGGTGCCACATTTTAACTTTATTTTCCATTTTCTTGTGTTAAACTTTACAATCTAGTGTAAAATAATTTTTTGTTGATCTTGATTACTAGTAACAATACTATCAAATCATATCGAATCACAGAAATGTTGTAGCCAAGCTCAAATCACTTGTGATTATTTGGAATAACCAAGGTGTTCACTGATGTATGTAAAACATTTGTAAGAAAATAATAAATGCTACGAGTTTATGATTATTATTGTGTAAGGAAGAGAACATAAATTAGTAAAATTCTGCTGAATTTTACTGAACAAACATTTAGCCAGAAAATAGAGACAGTTAAAGGTAAAATAATAACCACAGTTTTGTCAACAACACATTTTCTTAGAAATGACTTTACCAAAGAAAAGTCATTTAAAATTTAAAAATAATTTATTTTGCATTAATAAAGTTCATAAAGATAAATAAAATTGGTCTTGAATTTCATTAACTAAAATTATAATGCTATAATTGTTCTCAATGAGAATACTTTCATAGGAATACAATTTTGGCACTTTCCGGTAAGCATAACTTCAAAGAGAAATATTGGGAAAATTTTTAGTTTAGTAGTCTACAATATATAGTTTTGCAAACACTTTCTTCTAGTCTTGAAACTTTGTTTAATCATACCTCTTTGTATTTAGGCAAAAGATGAGAGGGTACAATGATGTGATATAAGAGCCCTTGTATACTAAATAGCTACTTTAAAAAATTAATAGCTTGCTGAAATAAAGAGATGGTCATCATTCCTCCAGTTGTGGACTTGAAATCAGTGTTTTCAATGGAAATCACTTTACAACCCTATTTTGTTTGCTCTAAGTTGTGAAAATACTTTTATTGTTTTATCTAAAAGCACCAGGTTCATCAGAGGGCAGGAAAATTTTTCTTTGCTTATTTAAGTCATATTTAGCTGTGCTCCACTATCATGGTAAATATTGCCAGTATTTGAAATTTAAAATTTGAAATTTTAATTAAAAAAGATAGCTGTATCAAGAATTTCAACACAGCCACAGTTTGGATAGCAGGAAATATAACAAATTAATTAAATGTCATCTTAACATAAAATTTAAGCACAATTTTGATTGTAGTACTAAAACAAAGACATTTTATATTTAAAAGTAGATGTTTATTAATCAATTAAAATATAAGAAGAAAATTGATGAAAGCTCATGTGATAATGATTTAAATGGATCTATATCTGGTATTTTTATGGAAAACAGTCTATCTTTTAAATATTCAAAAGTAAAGTATTGTTCTGGGGTATTTTTTGCAAGTCCTTCAATTTCTCTTTTTAAAATTAAATTTATTGGGTGACATTGGTTAATAAAATTATATCGGTTTTAAGTGTACAATTCTATAATATATCATCTGTGTATTACAATGTGTGTTCACCACCCAAAGTCAAATCTCCTTCTGTCACCATATATTTGACCCCTTATCTACCTCCTCCCCTCCCCACTTTCCCACTGGTAACCACTGAGCTCTTAAATTTTCTGTTGCTCTAATCATCATTCTTTTCATAAAAAGTTGACCAGCCAAACAATTGATGAACAGAAATTTAATGTGTCAACCCAGCTAACCCAAAATTAACTTTAAAATATGTGCTTATTTCTGGCGTGGGCAGGATGATGTAGAATATTAACTACAACAAGAGTTCTTAAATTTCCTGTTGCTCTAACAATCATTCTTTTTGTAAGACGTTGACTAGCCAAACAATTGACGGACAGAAATTTAATGTGCCAACCCAGCTAACACAAAATTAATTTTTAAATATGTCCTTATTTCTGGCATGGACAGGATGGTATAGAATATTAACTACAATGATAAACCATGGAAATAACACAAAAGATAACCAAAGAACTCTGAAAGGCAGTGAGGCAGGCCACTCCAGGACTGAAAGAACAACAGTGTCAGGATATCTTCACATTCCCTTGAACAACAAAGGAAAGAAACCTTGACTTGGTATTTTCTGTCCCCCAATCTAGCAACAGAAGGTAGCACAGGTAGTATCATTCTTCCCCTAATTCAACCAGGAGCTCCTCTGACAACACCCGGAGAATCAGATTACTATAGCTAAGAGCATATGTACTATATGTATACAGACAGTGCAGTATTGGTAGGAGGATAAAATCAGATCAGTGTATCAGATTAAATAAATCTAAAATAGATCCACACAAATATATCCAACTAAATTTTGACACACAGGTGTCAAATCTTTTCAAAAAATAGTATTGGAGCAATTGAACACCTGTAGGCAAAGATATGTATGTACCTCAACGTAAATCTCATACAAAAATTACATATTTTTTTATACCTGAACTTAGATGTAAAATGTTAAACTATAATCTTTTTATGAAAAATAATAGGAGAATGTATTTGAGATCTGGGGATGGGCAAATGATTCTTATATACTCATACATATTACATATATATATTATATATTATATGAGGATATACTATACATGAATATATGCATACACGAGAATGAAAGAAATCATGCTGTTTGCAATATCAGGGTGTTATGCTAAGTAAAATAACCTAAATAGAAAACAATAAATACTAGATGGTATTGTTTATATTTGTAATCTTAAAAAAAAGTCAAATTCATAGAAACAGTAGAAAAGTGGTTGCCAGGAGCTGAGTGGTAGCAAAAATAGGGAGGCATGTATTTTTTGACCACTTACAACATTCAGAGTTTAGTGACTAAAATAAAATTTTCTTTAGGCATCAAGAAGAAAGGACTTAATAAAAGAAATTAGGTAATGAAAAAATCCAGGGGAGAAGAAGAGGGAAAGAAATTGAGGAAACTATGGAATGTTGGTTTTAACATCAGTAACCATTGATGCAATCCAGTGGCCAGGACATTGCTGCTGCTGCTGCTCCTGGTACTGCTATAACTTTCTCTCATCATGAAGATACTGATTAGGCAGTAGAGTGTGGAGTTCAGCCACTGAATATTTTCAGAATGCCAGATTCTGTCACCAATTGACACAGAAGGAAGATGGCTTCTTCTCACGCTGCCTTTCAAATCTGTTATGGGTGTGTGTCCTTCAAACCTTAATTTCATGTAGGACTCAAAAAACAAAAGTGTCTGAGAAATATGTTTTGAGCCTGACAGTGCCAGCAATGGATGGGTAACATAAAAAAAAGGTGTGAAGGATGACACCCTATTCAAGGTTGTGCCTTATCCTGGTCTCTCTTACTCCATTATTTTGTATAGTATATACTTTATATAAATTTTTCTTTATGTCTATTTTAGATTGTCATATTAGCTATCAATATTCTCCCTGGTATTCTTCATAAAAACACGTTCTTTTGTTTGTTTGTTTGTTTCTTTCTTTCTTTCTTGCTTTGTTTTACTTGATCACTATTATATTCTCAGAAACCAAAACATGCATATATATGGCTGTTGTTTGTTGTATATTATTAAATAAATATATGAATTTTGATTAATAACTCCCAGTTCCCTAGTTGTTGCACCTTTAGACAGCATGGAAGCTTGCTAATAGATTAGAAACAGAAACATATTTTCCCCCAAATCACGATTTTCTGCTCCCCATTAGCTCCTTTTCTCCTTAATTAGGAAACATTAGTAAGGTTTTGTTCACTACCAAAAAGTCTATTATTTCATAAACAATAGTGATTTGGTCTTTTAGTCCACACTTGCCAGTGCCACATTTGGTACATTTCAAAAGTTCTGGTATCTGTGCACGAGTGTTCCTAGTTCCTAGTTCAGAGCATTATTGTTTGTTTTATCCTCATTTTTGTTTTTCATGTCTTATAAAAGAATGCACATAGCTTCTTTAGGGTATCCCTTTTGTTTACCAGGATACAATTTATTATGTCTGGTACCATCTCCCTTCAAAAAAAAAATTCTGACTTGTAGAAAGTAAATAAATATTGGTCAATGGATGAATGAACCTATAAATAAATAAATAAATGAATAAATCAATCAGTTGAAAATGCATACTTCCTTGGTTAGATTGCTAATTTTTCAGGAAGCTTACTTCTTAGATAAAAGCATAAAGCCTCTTGTCTATAGGGTATAAAAATAAAACAATTATTTTAAAGGTATTTTCTTTTTTAATTAATATCTATGTGATAATTGAATTATTTATGGTGAATGATTGCTTATTTGATTTACTTAGAAAACTAAAATGAATTGTACAGCATATTTACAGAGAGATACAAATTTAAAATGTTATTTTGTAGACATATTATTTAACAAAATTAATGATTAAAGTCTATGTTTTAGGCTATAATATTTAATTATTATAAAATCACTGTTTACTGAGCTCAAAGTATAATGTGAAATAAAGTGAAAGATGTGCTTTACTCACTTTTTCAAGTTTAGAACCTAGAAGGAATCTGGGTGGCAGATGGCGGTGCAAGGCCCTTGTGACTGAGACTGGTGGGGCAATGTCAAGGGCACGAAAAGTCACGCTCTTGCCAATCTTTAGCTTAGCAACTCTTCACTTAACTGTCTTCACAACATGACCTTTTAATGACCTGAAAGTGTAGATAAATTAAAGTTACAATAATTCTTTTAATGCTTCTTCTCATTTTAGTTATGTTTTACCTACTGTTGAGACCTGAACAATGAAAATCATTTTTGTTAGTCCAGAATATTAAAAATGATGTATTATGTTTTTATCTTCAAAAATATAGAAGTGACTGAGCTTTTCATTGTAAATAAGTGGCCTCATAGTGCAAACAAATAAATTAGATCATAGTAAATTAGATTACATATTTTTACAGCTTGTCATTATTTTAATTAAAGGGGTTTCTGTATGCTACTATTAGAACCCAAAAGTTTAGCTTATTTTCAATCATTTATTCCATTGCCATAGAAACAAATACTATAGAAGCAATACCAAAATAACCAAAGTTAAAAATCTCTCATTTGTTATATCTTAGCTATTCTATTTAATTATGAAAACCGTAAACTTTTAAAATATGCGATACATTTTAAGCTAATTTTCATAATATAAAACTTTTAATTATATGCCTAGAGTCTGAACGTGTTTTCATTGCATATAGGTAATATATATTCCAAGTACCTTTTGAAATTAGTTATCATTGCATTTTAACTAGTGAATACAAAGCCTTAGAGATCCAACTGTTTTTGTTTCAGAATTTATTTATTAATTTATCCATAAAAACAGACTCATCCTCATCACATTTATTACCCCCAAACATTTCTGCGAGATTTTCAGAAATTATATTTATGATGGCTGTTCAATTACACTCTTTCTAATAAAAAATGATTCAGCAAATAATATTTTAAATATTTCTCATTTTATTGTAAATAAATTGTTCTTTAAGTAAGGTTGATTTTACATATGACTAAAGAGTGTAACAAGTGAAAGTGAAGGAGAAACAGCTATTTCTATCAAGGTAAAATGACACCCAGCTGTGGAGTCAAAGAGACACATTTCAATAGGACACAAATAATTATTTTATAGAATAAAAAATCCTGTTATATATTTAAAAAAACATCTTCCTTTTCATATTGAAAATTCTACTGTCATTATAAAAATAATCCTAATAGTAGGAAACCCATTCCTACTCATGGCTTTATGCTTTCTACAAATGATTTCTTGTGCAGTATGTGGAAATAAAACTCCACATGTACTGGAACCACAAATTACAAATGTGGAAATATAGTAGTTCCTACAGTTTAACTGCAGTGAGCCTGACATCTGGCAGCTACACTGCTGGGACTCTCCACTTGAGGGCAATTCTCTGCTCATTTTTAGGTTAGTGTAACATTTTTCCCATGCAGCAACTTGCTGTGTCCATAGTATAAATGTTCTGAGGTAGAAAAGAAAAGCCAACTGTGAACTGATGGAAAGGTGTGGGAGCTTACAAATAAAGCCATTCTTCCTTATCCTTTCCTTTCCTCAAGAGGAGCATATATATATATATATATATATATATATATGTTCATATGTAACAACGCATAAACAGCATGGGGTGGGGAGGATTCCCAAATATTTCTCATTTGCTCTGGGATATAATTTGGTTCTAGAACTTACTACTCTCTTAACCTTGATTTATTTTGTCTTTTTATAGTTTTGATTGCCACAAGTTGTTTTAAATAATTCCAGAAAGTTACAAATGAGTAAGTCAATATTCAATGTTTCTGGTTGCAAAAACTGTTGCATGAGTTAGTTTTACCAAGATGAAATAACCTTGGAATATGCTGCATTTTTTAGCCCTGTTTGAAAATTCCCAATGGCTATTAACATAACAAAGATTATGAGAAAATCTAAAGTTAAATTTTCAGGTTTTTTCAACAGGATTTTTTTAATTCAATGCCCTTTTGATATATATATTTTTTCCTTTTGATATTGATAAGTACTACATGGAAGAAGTTGGGAAACACTGGAATAAATGTTTTGGTTAATTAATGATCAAACAAATGTATACCTACAGAATTAATTTTTAACATGATGGATTCAATTCCTGATAAAATTTGATGCAAGTTTTAATAAGGATAGTAAATAATATCAAGTGACTTCAAGCCATCTGCTTTACATAACATTCATAGGAAGTGCTGGAAAGTAGACTGATATTTTTACTTCCTAGAATGTTCTCTACAGGTATTTTCATTATAGTTTATATTATACCAGATGGAGTCATAAGATAAAATAATACTACCTATTAAAAAATATTTTAAATATAATGCATGAGTGTGAGCATAGATTTTAAAAAATAATCATCAATACCTTGGAGTTATGTGATGTTATTCCCAAGATTCAGAGGCAAATATCTCAACTTTCTTATATAATTAGGAGATCGGGGTGCATACATGCTGTTTTTAAATAGCAAGAATGTCTTTCAGTGGTTAGTTGTGTGTTCCATCTGTCACAGTCTCCACATTTTACCATTGACAACATTTGTGATGTGCTCTAAGAAATTGTTCCCAGCAGGTCCCATCATATTGAATAATGGTTTCTTTTACATGAGCAGGTTGTTAAATCGACAACATTCCCAATTTCAGACTAGAAATGAAAATCAACATTACATTTAGCAGATGAGTGGAACCGATGGATTCCCATAGAGAACTGTATGTTTGAATTTAGAAATGTAGTCAATGAAATGCAGACCATGTAAAGAAAAATAATAAAATAAAATTAGGTTCTCTATTGAAATCTGATTCTACTGTAGAAGGAAAAAATGTGACTCCTCTCCAATGCATTTTTCGAATTTTGATAATTAGGTCAATGCAGAATTAAGTCAATACATATTTTTTGGTTTAGTAATACCCTGATCTCTAAAGAAAATGCTTACTCTAAATAAAGAGGATATAAGAAACTTTGTGGCTGGTGTTTTGTTTTGGTTATTTTTTGCTTGATAAGAAATTACTTCAAAATGTGGTAGTTGAAAATAATTTTGCTATATTTTTGTAGGTGAGTAATTAAGGCAGACCTTAGCAGGTCTATTTTCCTCTTTGTGGTTTATAAAAGGGTCACACAGTAGATTTCAGCTAACAGCTGGGTGGTGTAAAAGGTTTTAAGATAGCACATTACTCATATGCCTGATGCCATGGTGGGAAGTCTGGAAGACTGCTAATGTAGGCCCTTTTCCATCTCCTATAGTATCATTGCCTCTCCAATGGTCTCTCCAGCAGGACAGTTCGACTACTTATATGAACTCTAAAGTAAAATGAAAGAGATTTTTAGTTCTCTAAAAGGCTATCTCTGAAATAGAAGTATTCAAAGTAGTCTCTGAACAAGCCCAGATACATAAGGAGGGAAAAGATACTTTAATGTTCAACAGAGAGAGTATCAAATAATTTGTAGGCATTTAAAAACTACCAGTCTACTATATTGTCACAAAAAATTTCTATTTCTCCTACATGGAAAATATACTTATCCCTTCCTAAGACTCCTGAAGTTTTGTTTCATTAGGAGATTGAAGCAAATTCCAAGATCTCACCTTCTAATTCATTTCCAGATGCAGTTGAATCTCCTTGGGGGAGGTTTTTTAAGGAGGATTTCTCTCTTTCAGAAAACTTGTGATCTAAAGTGACAGGATATTTTCCCTCTGATATATCCAAAACACAATGGGCAGATGGGGATAGGTACTACTGTTTAGAAAGGATGGATATGGGAGCAACATAATGTTTGTTAGTTTGTATCAATTCTGAAATCTAGCTGAACATATGGTGCTATATCCTTGATGAGGACTTCATTCTATTTCTTGAGAGTGGTTCTTCATTCCTTTTAGTTCCACCTTCTGAGATCTTGGCTCCAATCTCAGAATCATTTTTTTCTTTTCCATAAGGATGGTCTGTGTTTTCATATGTTCTCAATTCTTTCTCTGCCTATTTCCTGCATATAGAAGGTTGAGGCATCCAGGGGTGTTTTGACTGATCTGTCTTTCAAACCTAACTGGTTACACTTCCACAAGAAAAGTATCTTTTTTCTTTGTTGTGTGTTTCATTGTAACATGGAACACACAATTGGCTTAAAGATATTCTTGCTATTAAAAATTGCATGTGCTCACCCCAATCTTCATCAAAAAATCAAGATTTTGGCCTCTGGATCTGGAGAATAAAGTAACTCTTTGTGCTACTGCACAAATTCTTCAAGACAGGCCCAGCTCTGCTTTATCTGAGTCACATACTGCAGGGCAATAACCTTAAGAATCTTCGACGTCCTAATAGGCATTTTCTTAATTGTTTTTGAGGTATTAATAAAGTGTCTTGGATCCATACCCTTGAGAAATTAATACTCATTCTATACTATAATGCAAGTGTCCTGGATTTTATCTTTAATAGTCTCTTACTTTGAAAGTCTTTGCCATCTAAAGGAATTAGGACACAGAAACAGTTTTATTTTAAACAATGTAGTAAATCCTGTTTCCTTGATATTTCCTTTAGATTCTGCTTAAAAGCAGTATTTCCTTCTTAGCACAAATCTTATATCTCATATTTTATCATAGGAAGTTAGAATAAGCCAGCTGGCATTTTGTACGTTCTATATGGAGATTTCCGCAGCCAATAGATGAGTTCTTTAAGTATTTTTTCTACTCTTTATGTTACTAAAAGTCGGTGTTTACAAACTGTGGCCACTAAATATCAAAAGTCTTTATATTTTTCAGTTTTTGATAATAAATTTTCTCTTTATCTTCTCTAATTTTTCTTTCTCTTAAGTCTCCTAAAAGCCCTTCAAGCTTCTTCACATCATCCCATCCCAAAGTCAGTGTCTTAAAGTTTTTGTTACTGTATATTTCTAGTAACAAATCACCCATTACCTGGTCCCAACACCATACCACATGCTCACTGACTCAGTGATTCCATTTGGCTTTGACACAATCCCAGTAACTGCTTTCTGGCTGCTTTGACAGATGCAGTTTTGAAATGGACAGAGTTCTCTAGAGAGTGAGTTTGTCTAGGGATATCATTGTGATAACAACACATAACAATGTGCAAAAGATAAGAACATGTATCATACCAACAGATATGAATCTGACTTCTGACCTTTGTTTTTTTCTTCTTTAAAATATATTTTTTCCTTCTATCTTTTCTTAAAGCTTAACCATAGAAATGAAGAATAAGATGTTGGCAATCTTTGTTCCTAGTACATTATATAAACATTTACTAAAGTCCTCTCTGTCTCTACCACATTCATTAAAAAAAAAAATGACTAGGGCCCAAAAATAGCATATAATGACTAAACACGAAAGTTAACTTAGATATGTTTGAGGGGTGCTGTTATGGAATGAATATTCGCCCTCACCTTACAAATTCATATGTTAAAGTCCTAACCCAAATGTAATGGTGTTTGAATATAGGTGAAATCATGGAAGTGAGGTCTTTATGATAAGATTACTGTCCTTATAAGAAGAGACACCAAAGACATGAACCTAGGTCATGTGAGGATACAGTGAGAAGGATAGCATCCTGATCTCATACTTTCAGCCTCCAGAAGGTAAGAAATAATTGTTGTTTAACATACCAGTCTGTAGCATTTCATTATGATAGCCTAAACTACCTAATATGGATATTTACAAATTACATTGTATTGTACAGTGATTCTAAGGAATATTTATAAAAGCAAGATATCCGTGTGAGTTAGAGGTACTTCAAAATTTCAAAGACGAATTGTTTAATTAATTTAGGAAGGAGTATCAGAAGGGTCTTGGGAAAATGGAAGAAAATATAACTAAAAATCTGTGTTATGCTTCTTACTGTTTTTAATAATAATAATAATATCCACAGACACAATATTCTCATATTCTTTCTCATTTCCAGAGGAAATTTTTGCCTGTGATCTATTAAATTATTCGTTGAAATAGAAAAATAAGTGCACTTTGATTTTGAAGATTGCCAAAAGTTCCATTAAAATGAAAGAAGAAATTGAGCATAAATGTTCCTCTTTAGGGACAATAAATGAAAAGAAGAATTGCTGAAAATACAAATATATTTTTTAATCATTTTTCTCTGTCTGTATAACCCATAGAGAACTACTGAACATGACCTTTTAGAGTCATTGGAAAGACATTACATAATATATTTAAAATACCTAATTCTCTGTCTAATCCCTTAGGTGCTACTTGCTTTGGTTACTGTTGTTTCATAGTATAATTCAAAATGATTGTGTCTTGTTGTTACAAGAACTATGTAAATGGTATAGAAACCCACGTGAGTTACTGTAGATCACTGATGGTTTCCAAAGTAGCCAGGAAACAAGATATGATGGTATAATAGTAGTATGAGAGTTATTACACATTAGGCAGGGAAATAAAATGATGTTCAATTGATAGGAGCCTGTATGACAGTGAATATTCCTCTATGCCCTGTCATCTATGTGATTTGCTTTTAAATTATTTTGTACTAATCTTAATTTATGGGAACTCTATTTATTCAGTTCATATAATATGTATATGATATGGTCATGCTCTCAGGTGGTAAAGATCTTTAGTTATAGCATGTGAATAAGTACTATATTCCTCTATAACACTAGCAGACAAATTTGTTTCAGTAAATAAGGAAGGCTGAATCTAATTTTAGGGGAAAAACATATAGAGCATTTGGACATTGTTCTGTGAGAAAGTTTTAAAGAATGTCTAATTGGTTGTATTTGAAAAAAGTTTGAAGTGTACAAGTTTCCAGATATGTGTGTACGTGATGGAGGCTCTGTAACATTTTTTCTCTACCAAATACAATTGAACTCTAAAAGAGTAACTTTACTTGAGGATTTGAATCCTGGTTTTAACTAAAAATAATTTTTTGGGGGTACAACCTTCTTAGATTATGATTCGTAACCTCTACATGATGTTTTCAGAAAATCCTTTATTTAATATTAGTGTTTCATTTTTGGTGGTAAAAAAATGTATATATCTCTCTCTTGCCAAGAACTGGACAATAATGGGGAAAATATCTCTGAAACTTCAACTACATTATATTTTTGTCTGAGAAACACATACTTTATACTTTATTTCTTGCTTCCTTAATGTGGTACTTCCTGCTAAAGATCTATACTTTACCCAGGTATTTAATTCTGCATACATGGATTATATATACTCAAAATATTGCTAGGGCAATCATTTTAGAATATAGCTTAAATAAACTTTTTACATTTTAAGATAGAGTCCTGCTAAATATTGTACAAATTCACATGTACAATATTTCAGCAATTATATATACATAAATTAATTTTAAAAAGCTTAAATTATATGTTAAAGTCAATCTATTTTAATACTTATGACAATTTAGTATTGGGAAGTACACCAAGACAATATTGTCTTACTCGAAAAATTGCACAGAAAAATGCAAAAGATTGATTTGGTAATTTGTAATTAGGATTCAAATTTTTACAGATAGGCATATTTCTAAAATATATGTAGTTGATTCAAAGTAAATTGTACTCAAAATTTGTGTTTGATATATCACCATTTTATATTTGGACTACTATTTTAAAGATAATAAATGTGTATAGCATTTATATTTATACATTCTAAGTTAATTTTACCTAATAGCCTAGTGTCATTTGAAAGATCAAAATGATCAAAATTGTATCTTAAGCTATATTGACAGTAGTATATTATCTATAAATCTGTATATATTTGTTAGGCATTCTATTACCAATCATGTTCTAAATTACTGAACCATTTTATCACTTTTGATCTGATATTACAAGTAACCTCTGTAAGTTTCTTTGCATTCATGTAATAACTTTGAATAACTTTTCATTATCATAAGACTGCAACAAAATAATAATACAATGCATACCCAATCTATTAGAACAGTCTAATTACCTTGTCAAAGAAGAAAAGAGATCATGCAACACGAAGGGCCATGAATGGATCTATGCTCCAGCTCCATGATCACTGTCTCTTTTGGTAGTCATAGTCTGCATCTTTAAGAGCTCACTGCAGTTCTTCTCTAGCTTTTATAATAATTTATTCTAAATTGAAAAAAATTAAGTTTTTCATTCTTTGAAAATCTGAAAAATATTTTTCATGCTCCCCTTTCCCATACTGTTCTCTACAATTTTCAGAATTAGTCTCATTCATGGCCTTAAAACAATATTTAAAGTTAGAATTTGCTCCAGCCTGACTCTAGCTCATCATTCATTTCTCACTTTATATATTTCAAAGTAAAATCTAATATTCTATAATGTTACCATAAATGTATTTTATAAATAAATGTAGAAAAATATTTTGAAAAAATTACAATGTAAAAAAATCTTCACTAATTAGAATGAGAGAGGGAAAAATGGAGAGTGTGTTATCTTAAATTGAGCAAAAGTTTTAATTTATA
Source organism: Macroglossus sobrinus (assembly GCA_004027375.1). NCBI lineage: Eukaryota > Metazoa > Chordata > Mammalia > Chiroptera > Pteropodidae > Macroglossus > Macroglossus sobrinus. The sequence goes on along the minus strand of PVKZ01000421.1, from coordinate 71,949 downwards.
AATTTACTGAACATAAAACATAGGAAAAGGCAAATAAAGCTCTATAGTAATTTCCGAAAGAAAATTTTAAGAGAAATAACCATGAAAACTTGAATAAACATTTTTTACATTATTTCAGATGACAGAAATGATTATGAATTTCCCTGTCAACATTACGTCACTTGGAAAAAATATAACTGTGAAGTCATGAATTTTTAGAGTAAAACTCCTAAAGAATGATTGAGAAACATGCTTCAAGTGAATTGGCTCTAGTCTTAAGAACTATCTATTTAAATATAGGAGAGAGCAAGATAAAATATTTCATATGTGTCTATTGTTATTTTTTACAAACAAACCCTGCATAATTATATACCATTAGCCAAATTTATAAAATTTAATACAGCAATCTACCTCTATCAATAGTGTTTAAAATATGCATGATACCAGAAATCACTAGATGGTGATAAATTTTGTAGGGGGCATATAAAAAGTACTATAGTAATGGCCATTAGCACTAATCAAACATTTTTCCCAGGACTTTCCCATTTCTCTTTTGTATTATTTCCAATACATATCAAGGGAGGTAAAAATAAAGTGATGCTTTACTACTTTGTGCTCTGGTAATATTTTTTACACGTCACCTATTACATTTTGACTTTAAGAATTTTAAATTGTATCAAACTAACTACGTAATCACTGTAATTCTTGAAATAAAAAAAAGATTGATAGCACTAACCAGTTAAATTTTTAATGCTTTATAGATTATTTGGGAATAACAAATATATCATAATATGAAAATAGTACCCCCAGTTCTTTTGCTTACATTAAAAAAAATAACAAAACCAAACCTCCAAATCCCTGATTTTGCTAGCTCAGAAAAATAGGCAGCTGTGTGACATGACTGATGACTTAAAATGTACTAGTTCAATTAGACTTGTACTCTCATTCTGCCTTTTAACATAAGAACATGGCTCAGATATTCACTGGTCTTTAAAATCTTATATTACTTATAGACATAGCAGCCTTCAGTGAAAAAAGAATTATCAGAGATAAATAGGGAAATTACATTATTGTAAAGAAGATAATTATTCCCAAAGACATAAAAATTAGCATGGATATGCCTAACAATAGAGCATCAAACTACATGAGGGAGGCAAAAACTAATAGAATTGCAAAATGAAACTGATAAATGCACTATTATAGTTGGAGATGTCAGCACCCCTTTCTCAGAAATAGATAGTTTCGATGTGCAGAAAATCTGTAAAGTCATACTTGAACTCACGAAGAACACCATCATTCACCTAGACAAAATGGACATATTTTGACTACTTCATTCAACAACAGTGGAATACACATATTTCTCAAACACACATGGAACATTCACTGCGACAGACCACATTCTGGGTCATAAAACACACCTTCACTGATTAAAAAATAGAAATTGTTCAATGTCTGTTCTCAGACTACAATAAAATTATACTAGAAATCAGTAACTAAAAAATCAAATTAGAAAGATAACTGGAAAATCCAAAAACTTGTGAGATCAGACATTACATTTCTAACTAACACAGGGATGATATAAGAAATCTCAAGAGAAATTTAAAAATATTTTGAAAGAAATAAAAGTGAAAAAACAATTCATCAAAATGTGTGTGATACAAAGCAGTGCTGAGAGAAAATTTTATGTCATTAAATGCATATATTGGAAGAGAAAAAATGTAAATTCAATCATGTAAGTTTTCATCTTAGGAAAACAGAAAAAGAAGAGCATGTTAAATAAGAATTAGAGCCAAAATTCATAAAAATAAAAACAGGAACTCAGCAGAAAAAATATCAATGAAACCAAAAACTGGTTCTCTGAAAAGATTAACAAAATTGTTAAGCCTCAGTCCAGGCTAACTAAGAAAAAAAGAGAAAGAACACTACTAACTTCAAAAATGAGAGGACATCTCTACAGATTCTACAGACATTAACATGATATAAAGGAATACACTGTCCATAAATTTGATAATCTACATGAATGGACCATTTCTTGAAAGGTACAATCTGTTAAAACTCACAAATGAAGAAATATGCAATCAGTATAGGCTTATATCTATTAAAGAATTAAATTAATATTAACAACTTTTCAAAACTGAAAGTACCAAGCCCAGATGACTTCACTGGTAAATTCTGCCAAACATTTAAGGAAGATATTATACCAATTCCCTACAATCTATTTCACATGCTAGAAGCAAACGGAATACTTACTAAGTCTACAAGGCCAGCTTTATCATAATACCAAAACCTAATGAAAACATTACAGAAAAAGAAAACTGCAAACCAGTACCTCTCATAAACATGAGGCAAAAATTCTCAACAAAATATTAACCAATTAAATCAAATAATGTAGAAAAAGAATTACACAGTACAACCAAGCGTGATTTATTCCAGGTATGTATGCAAGGCTGTTTCAACATCTAAAAATCAAATAATATAATCTATCACATAAAAAGGCTAAAAAAGAAAAAAAATCATGTGAGCATATCGATAAATGTAGAAAAGCATTTTACAATTTCAACACTCATTCTTTATGAAACTTCTCAGTAAACTAGGAACAGAGCTCTCTTAACATGATAAAGACTATAAAATCTTTACAATTAACATTATATTTCATAGTGAGAAACTCAAAATTTCCTCACTAAGATCACATATAAGACAAAAATGTCCCTCCCAACCAATCTTTCCAAGATATATTGGAAGTCCTTGCTAATACTTTAAGACAAGAAAAGGAAATAAAAACATATAGAATGGGAAGGAAGATATAAAACTGTTTTTGTACACATATATTATGATTGACTATGTAGAAAATTAAAGGATCAACAAAATACTCCTGAAAATAATAAGTGCTTAAAACAAATTTCAGAATACAAAGTTAATATTAAAAAGGCAATCACTTTCCTATTTACTAGCAATGTACAAGTGGAACTTGAAATGAAAAACATACCATTTACGTTAGTAAATATATTCCATTGGAATAAATAAACTGTAGTGTACTCAAACAATGGAATAGTATTCAGTTCCAAGAAATGAGCTATCAAGCTATACAAAGATATGGAGAAAACTTAAATACATCCTACTAAGTGAAAGAAGAAAATATGAAAAAGCTACATGCTATATGATTCTGACAGTATGACATTCTATACAAGAAAAAACTATACACACAGTAAAACAATCAGTGGTTACAAGAGGTTGTGAAGTGCAGAAGAATGAATAGATAGAGCACAGAGGATTTTCAAGGCAGTGAAAATACTCTGTATACCATAATGATGGATACAAGTAATTCGACATTTGTGCCATCAGTGTAGTTTCAGAAATTGTAACAGATGCACCACTCTCGTGGGGGATTTTAATAATGCAGGAGGCTATGCTTGTGTGGGTCAGGGTTATACATGAAATCTCTACTTTCCCTTTAGTTTTGGCTATAGACTGAAAATGCTCTTAAAGATACGGTCTTCATAAAAATTTTAAAAATGTTAAATATGGATCATGTACTTAATAAACCTGCAACATTGGGTGAATAAATTTCATGGTCAAATATTAAGAGTGTAGCTAGTTTTAGATACCAGGAAAACAGGAAATAAAGAACACCATAAAAAATGACTGATTTACAAGCAGATTTAGAGAAAATATGCTAAAAAATTCAGAGGTGGAAAATAACCAATTTGTGGCCATTAAGAGACAGCTTCATGGGACATGACATTAAGAGTGTGGCTTTAACATTTGTAAGACCTCTGAAAATGTCTAGTAGATCTTTCTGACTCTGCAAATGAACTCCCAGAAAGCTTAAGGGTATTGTGCCACAGAACCTTAATATACCAAAAGTGCCTATAAGTAAGTCTAAAAATAAAGAACTATCTAAAAAAATATGATGTGTGTGGCTTGAGAACATGGAGTTGACCCCAATATTTCACTGTTACACTCTTGAGTTTTGCCACAAGATGACATGGGGAGCTTTTGGTCCAAGGAAAAAAAAGATATGGAAAGAAACTCCCACATCTTATCTACAGTATAGAGCCAAATCTAGCCACATCCAGCTAGATTAAGTGACTCTGGTCTAACTTGAAGATATGTGACCAATAAATAAATCTTTGCTGCTGTAGGCAGTGAACATTATGTTTTATGCAGAGGTAATCTAGTAATTGCTTCCTAACCTAAGAGCTCAAATAAAAATTTATTAACTATCTATATAGTATGCCAATTTTTGTTAGATAATTTGGATATAAAGTTGTGCAAAAATTTCTCTTGTCTTTGTGGATATGTTAGTCAAATTATTAATGATGTCCAACTAACACAGAATTTAGTGTTGTAGTAGAATATTTGGTAGAAAAATTATCAAAGGATTGAATTCCTTGATGTGGGGTATTTTCTTCCCTCAAACTAGTTAGTATTTGAAAGCATTTGTCTCAATGATTCTCCCTTTCTCTAAATCTATGATTTAGCAACTACACTCTGAATATTATGGTAGTAAGAATTATTTCTGGTTACAGTCAAATCTTGCTGGACAAGTAGACAGTGTACACGTGAAAATGATTTTTGCATGGCTGAAATATAATTTGTTATAAGCAAATTTATATTTACTACCGGTGTAAGAATTATCTTATTTCTAAGTCCTTGACTGGACAGAAACTCAGTGCTCTTTTGGAGCACATAAATATATTACTCTAAATATAAATACATAAATAAAAGTAAAAAGAGTGAAGAGTAAGTAAATTTATGTAGGTTGACAATTTTAATCCTGTTTATTTGCTTATTTGTTTAGTGTACTTTGTATGGATTTCTAGATTTTTTGAACAGATTTTAAATAGCATAAGCCCTAAATGGAAGAAAAAGTATAAACAAGAGTAATGTATTTCTTATTGCAATGATGAAAAACCATTAATAGACTTTGAAATGAGTAGTTGTTCTATAATACAGGCATTAAGAATGTATATATAAAAGTCTTATTATATTTTGTCTTATTCATTAATATATACTATTGTATAAATATTTCATACCATATATATAATCTTTATCACTCATGCAATGAATAATTTTTGCATAGTGACTAAATTATAAAATCCAAATGTTCTTTTGAGAACATTTATTTTTCTTTTTAAACTTATTTTCAAATTATATTACAAAGAGAGAGTAATCAAAATAGCATGGTATTGACAGAAAAACAGACACACAGACAGACCAGTCGAGAGTCCAGAAGTAAATGCATGTTTTTGACAAAAGAGCTAAAAACATACAGTGGAGAAAGAAAAGCCTCTTCAATGAATGGTGCTGGGAAAACTGGAAAGCCACATGCAAAAGAATGAAACTGCTCTGTTTTTTATCACCACACACCAAAATTAACTCAAAATGGATTAAAGACCTGAATAAAAGATCTGAAACAATAAATTGTATAGAAGACAATATAGGAACTAAACTCATGGATCTTAGACTTAAAGAGGATTTTATGAATTTGACCTCAAAGGCAAGGGAAGTAAAAGCAATGATAAATGAATGGGACTACATCAATCTAAGAAGCTTCTGCACAACAATAGAAACCATCAACAAGGTAAAGAGACAACCTTTCAAATGGGAAAAGATATTTGTAAGCAACACCTCCAATAAGGGCGTAACATCTAAAATATACAAAGAACTCGTACAACTCAGTAACAAAACAAACAAACAAACAAAAACAAACAAACAAACAAACATTCAATTTAAAAAAGGACAGGATACCTGAATAGTCATTTCTCCCAGGGAGACATACAAATGGCCAACAAACACATGAAAGGATGCTCAACATCACTAACTAGTAGGGAAATGCAAATCAAAACAACAATGAGATACCATCTCACACCTGTTAGAATAGCTGTTATCACCAAGACAAGTGATAACAAATGTTGGAGAGGATGAGGAGAAAAAAGAACCTTCAAATTGGTACAGCTACTATGGAAAAAAGTATGGAAGTTCCTCAGAAAACCAAGAATTGATCTATCATGTGATCCAGCAATCCCTCTACTGGGTATTTACCCTAAGGACTTGAAAATCCATATCCAAAAAGATATTTGAACCGATGTTCATAGCAGCATTATTCACAGTGGCCAGGAAATGGAAACAACCTAAGTGTCCTACGATAGATTGGCTAAAGAAGCTGTAGTACATATATTCAATGAAATATTACTCAGCCATAAGAAGAAATGAAATAATGCCATTTGCGACAACATGAATGGACCTCAAGATAATCATGCTAAGCAAAATGAGCCTGACAGAAAAAAATTAAAATCACATGTATCACTTATATGTGGAATATAAATCTAAAAGCAACAAACAAACATGACGATGAAACAGAAACTTATGGACATGGACAATAGTCTAGTGGTTACCAGAGAGTGGTGGGGGGAGGAGGGAGATAGTAGGGTAAAAGAGGTCAAATATGTGGTGAAAGAAAGAAATCTAACTATGAGCAGTGAACAAACAATGCAATATATACATGCCTTACTGTTGAATTATATACCTGAAACTTACTGGATTTTGTTAACCAATATCATCATAATATACATACATACATACATACATACATACATACATACATACATACATACATACATAAAAAATAAAAGCAAATGCGAACTTCTTTTTTTTTTTAATTTTTGTCCATCTTTCACTGGCAATAGCTACCTATATGAATATAGCTGAAAGTATCTCCTTATTAAAAACTGAAAATAATTTTAATGAGTTATGCTGGGACAGATAAGTAGAAGATTCTTTGATTTTTTTTAAAACAGGATAAGTTTAAAATCACAGTTTATACTTTATTTTAAACTTTAACAATTTTATTAGAAAATATTTATGCATCATGTTAAATGCATTAAATAATATCAGTATCTATAAAACTTAAGTGAAAATGAGAACTAACTTATTTAGCAATTATCTCAATTCTCCATCCTCTAAGTTTTTAATGCTATTTGTTAAAGACAGAATAATTAACATAGTAATACATCAGTGTCATTTGCACAATTAATTCTGTCTTAAATTTTTAATCTACTACTCATCTTCATTTTTTGTCATATATGTTACTGACTTACTAGATTTTTATTATTAATTTTGAATTATATCCTTAACCATTTATAAATATTCATAATACTTTCCCACATTTAATAATAAATTATAAATCATTAAATAAAAGCCACATTAAATGCCCCTAAATTTCAATATGTTAATTAACAATTGCATAGACTATTACAAAGACATGAATGACAATTTAAAAGCAGGATAGTTTTGAGAGAATGGGGGAATCCATAGAAAATAAGATTCTCAAGATTTTTAAAATTACTATAATTAATGTTCCACTCTCTTGAATGAACAGTTTATTTTCTACCTGGATTGAGGATGACTGACACCTTTATTGATTAATTTCATTTTGTCAAAATACATATCTCCTTAAGCTATATTTTATAATGGTTAGTCAGAATTACTAAGTGAAAACAGCTGCGGGGTAAAATGTTTAAACCAAAATCAATATTGAGTTGCTTGTTGTTGATAAATAATACTTTGCTGACTTTTTTTTTCTGCTTGGCAAATAAAGCACAGGGGCTAAAGATACTCACAGTCAAATACTCCTTGGCTGCTGGAGGTCAACAGAAAAATTCAGGTAGTCAATGAGATGCCACCAGCTTATGCCAGACTAGCAAGATTCCAGAATTAGGTTATGTTTATGTGACATTTATCTAATAAGGAAGGCCAAGCAGAATGATAAATGCTTTTCACTGTGTCTGTGCAGAAATGGGTTTATAAACGAGCACCTGCCATAAATCACAAAAACAGCTTTGTCAAAAGTAACTAGCGACGAAATATATCTTTATAATTACTCAAGACATCATGTGTCCTGCTTTCATATCCTCCACTCTGCTCTTAGATCAACTATTTTATCCTGTTTTAAACCTAAGTTATTTCCATTCACTTTGAAATGGGTTTATGACCAGAATGTTTTTAGGGTAACCCCCTCCTCCATTGCATTAGCATCCACAAATAAGTCTGGGTATATTGGTTAGATGTCCAATAATAAATACCACAGGTGAATTTATCATCTTCTCTCCTCTTTCTCAGCTCTTTCTTCCTCTTTAAATACTAATCTTTTCTATAACACAAGCAGTTGATCTTTTCACATGTTTATAGTAAATTACTGACCTCCAGATATTAAAAGAGAATGGTTCAAAAAAATTAACACCTTATTCAGGGCAGTGGCAAAAAGGTTTTATTGAAAGATTAACCATTAAACAACATATGAAAGACTAAATCAAATGAATGCTTAGTAATAGAAATAGCACCAAAATGGTCAAACTGTTTCTTTGGAAAAGTATGTTATATTGAGAAGTAATATATCAAGTCCTAGCAATTTTTCACTCTACAGTATTACAAACCATCTAGAAATGGTATGAGTGCAAGAAAATACTCAATTCATAATAGATATTCACAGCAGAAAGAATAAAAGATTAGAGAGGACAACAGCTTGAGCATAAAAGCAGATTGAATCTGACTTCCTTTAAAAATGTATTTGTGTTTCTTCCTGTGGCTACAATACTTAATTGATGCACAATTGCTCTAATAGTGTTCCTTCATATTGGTTTACAAAAAAAGCTTTGCAGTAATCATAGATCAGAAAGTGCAGAGCTACACAATAAATGTCTTAACACTTAAGTCAGTCCATTTAATTTCCCTTTCAAATGCAATTGTTTACTGCTGTGCTTATTAAATACAAGCATACTGTCTGTATTTCAATGCACTGTCTGTGTAGTTTTGGCACTGTCTACCTACTGCCTTTGCCATTTCTAATGAGAGCTGACTGTCACAGCAAATCCTCAGAATTTAAATTAAGTGTACTTTACCACATGCATTTTTTACTTATTTAAATCACCATATGACTAATTTATAACTATGGCATTGCTATTGGCTAATCAACTTATTATTTTTACAGTAGCTTGAGGAACAATATACATCGCCCAAGGGGACATTTTAAATTAGTCAGGTTAGTGAAGTATGTGATTTCCTTGGTTATTATGAACAAGTAGGGATGTTTTTGGGTTTCAATACATTTATTTGGATACTCAGATATTTATTGATAGACTCGTAAAAATAGAATTTTTTTTTAAATTTAAGCTGATCAGAATTTAAAAAGATTATTATTAAAATTCTCTGGAGATTTATGAAATAGGGAAATATTTATTTAACAAAAACTACTAAAACTTAAGAACAGTGGAAGGTTGTAGCATTTAACCCTGTAGAAAGGCTGTTCTAGAGGCCTCAAAAAGCCAAGTGATAGTCACTTACTCCCCCAGCTCCCTAAAGTTGAAGAACTATTCTGGATGGATTTGTAGGCCATCGAACAGGAGCATATCCTATTTTCCACAATTCAAAGGGAAAAGAATAATATTTTCAAATGGTATAAGGACAATTGGATATCCGCATGTCCCTCCTTCATACCACATACAAAAATTAACTCTAAATGTGTTATATACTGACATTTAAGAGCTAAAGCTATAATTATAAAACCCTTAGAAGAGATGAGAGTAAGCCTTTGTAACTTTGAGTTTAGGAAATGATTTCTTAGACACAACGCTAAAAGCATTAGTGACAAAGACAAAAGGAAATAAACTGGACTTTAACAAAATAAAAAAATAATGTGTTAAGAATAATCAAGAAAGTAAAAATGCAAAACAGAATGTGAGAAAACATTTCTAAATCATATATGTTATGAGAGAAGTATATAAAGAATATAGAAAAACTCCTATTATTCAATAATAAAAAGACAACTCAGTGTATTAATGTGCAAAGGCCGCAAATAAACATTTCTGTGAGAAGATAAATGTCCAATAAGCACATGAAAAATTGCATATTAAAGAATGCAAATCAAAGCCTCAATGAAATTTAAATTCATACCCATTAAGATTTCTACAATAAGTTGTAGTTACCACTGTTAGTGTTATGAGATGAATCTGTCTCTCAAATTTATATATTGCAGCCCTAACCCCCAGTATCTCTAACTGTGACTTAATTGGATATAAGGCCTTTAAAGAGTTAATTAAGTTATCATGTGGCTGGTAGGGTGGTCTCTAATCCAACATGACTGGTGTTCTTATAAGAAAAGAAACTTAGGATATGAAAAACAAAGGCTGATAGACATCTAGTGCATGTGATATGTGTCCTAGTGAGCACAACCACGTGAAGTGGCAGTGAGAAGGTGACTATTAGCAAGCCAGAAGAGAGGCCTCGCAAGAATTCAACCTTGCCAATTCTTTGATCTTGGACTTCCAGCCTCAAGCTCTGTGAGAAAAAGAAATATCTGCGGCTTAAAAAATACCCAGTCTGTAGTACTTTTTAATGAAACCTTATCAAAGATTTAGTGTACTCTCATATACTGATGAAGTGAACGTATAATGGTGCAGCCAGTTTTGGAAAATATTCTAGAACAAACTCAAATAGTTGCATATCCATTATCATCTGACCCACAATTTTATTCTTAGATATATATCCCAAAACAGTAAGTATATTTGTCCATACACAAACATAAATACCAATGTTCAGAGCAGCATTATCATAACCCAAGTTTTTATCAACAGATGAATGAGGGAACAAAACATGGTACATTCATATCATGGAATATTATTTAGGAATAAAATAAATGAAGTACTGATGAATTCAAAAACATGGGTGAACCTCAAAAACATACAAAGTGAAAGAAGCCAATCACAAAATACTAAATGTAGTATGAATTCATCTTTATGTAATTTCTAAAATAGGTAAATCTATAGAGAGAAAAATTAGTGATTGCATAATGGTAGAATGGTAGCTGGGGATGAAGAATAATTTCTAACAGGTACAAAATTTTGAGGAGATGGATGGTGATGAATATAATCTAAAGTTAAATAGTGATGATGGTTATACAACTCTGAATACACTAAACAAATAGAATTTTATACTTTAAAAGAATAACCGTTATATTACGGGAGTTGTATCTCAATAAAGCAGTTGAAAATTATAAGACTATTTAAGGTTTTGTTCAAAGCTTTTAAAAAGCAATAACCATTCACTCATTGACAAATCTTGATTTTCCCTGAATCAGTAAAAATTATTGGTATAAAATCTGAAAGAAGAAAACTTAAAGGGTTTTGCCCATTATTTGAAAATAAGAAGCTAAGCTTTTAAATATTTCAAGATGTGAAAAAAAAATGCATGTCATGGCCTGCAAAGCAAGTGGAGAAAAGTAAACATTCCTCACCTTGAGTTGAGACCACAAGGCTACACCACAATTGTAAAGTTGTACTGAAAATAGCTGTCATGGGGACTAAAATTCTTGTTCGAATCATGTCAATACTTCATGAGATTAAAATGATTTTGGAATGCTGTGATCTTAGCCCATCCAGGTCTTGAAAAGCAAATTTAAATCCTCTCTGGAGTGAGATTTCACCGTTCAGAACATTAAATTTATGTAATTTGTCATATGTAGTGTACTGACCAAAAGAAAAGAACAGACAATAGAAGAAAGTGAAGAGGATCCAGACATTGTAGTTATCAAACAGGGACTCTGAACAAACTATTTCAAAACCATAACTTTTTATATTTATTTAACTAAAAGACAACATAAATATTTTAGCATAGAATTGGGACACTATAAAATAAATAATTAAACTGTAGAAGTCATGTGTTAAACTTAGTAGATAACTTTAACAGTATTTTAGTTATAGCTTATGAGAAAATTAGTGATCTGGAAGATATCAGAAGAAAATGCCTGGACATAGAAAAAAATGGGTAATACAAAAAAAAGCATAAAAGTCATTCTTGGCCTAATGAAACATTACAATATACATTTATTCAGATTTCCAGGAGAAAAGAAAAAATGGAAGGGGTAGATAGTAAATATAAAGACATAATGGCTGCAAATTTTACAAAACAAACAAATCATCAAAATACATATTTGAAAGTACTAAGAACTCTAATGTTTATATATAGCTTTTAGAGAGAAAAATATGTTTAATCTTTAGAGAAATGACAGATGACTTGTTAATAGAAACAATAAAGTCCAGGGGAAAAATGGAATATTTTCTTCAACAAAAAATATAATTGCTGACCTAGGAAAAAATAGGGACTTTTTTTTATGAAAACAGAAACTAAATTAATTCATCACCATTGGAACCATGTTAAATAAAATATTGAAAAGTTATCTTGGACAGAGGAAAAGATATCAAGAGAAAGCTCAAGAATGAAAAAAAAATATTACTAATGAAAAGGCAAAATATGTGAAAAATTTAAGTGTACATTAATTATATGAAACAATAATGATGTTTTTTGAAGTCAAGTATGGAGAGTTAAAATACAGTGTAAAACTTGAACATAAACCAGAAATAAATAGAATTTATGTGTTCAAAAGTCTTTTGCTTTATGGGAATTTTTGAAAGAATAATTTATATTAGCAAGAATGCTAATACCCTCTAAAAATAGCAAAAGTAGTTATAAATAAAAGAATAGTAAACAAACACAATTAAGGAGAAAATTTAATAATGTAAAATAACAAGTAAGTGGAATGAAAGCAAGAAAGTAAAGCTAAAGGAATATAAAGTTGCTGGGATATACAGAAAGCAAGTAGTAACATGGAAGACTTAAATTCAAATATATATTATGTAAACAGAATGGCTGCTCCAAATAAAAGATGAGACTTTCAGATTGTCTTAAAAATAGTTAGACTCCCCAAAAAATGTTATATATAATGTATTCAAAGTTTCATACGTATAGAAGTATTTAAAGTAAACTTGTGTACAAAAAGGAATATGTGTAATTCCATTTATTAAAAAACCCAAAATACAAAAAGGTTGGACAAAATCTACAAGGTAATGGTTACCTTTGTGGTGAAATACAGGACAGTGATAGTTTAAGCAGAGGAGTAAAATGAATGATTACATCTTGTAATAATCCATAATTTATTTTTAATTTGTACAATTTTCTTAACATACTTTATGCTTCAAAAAAATTACAAAATGAGTAATTCCCTCTATAACATGAACTTTTGTTCACGCATATTATATGCTTTGTTTTTGAATTTACACAATCTTATTTGCATTTCACATTTTTATTTCAAAATTCAATTCCTTTCACTAATAGAATTTAACTTCATATGTAAGCCATATTCTAACAATTTGAAAATAATTTGAGGGATTTTTAAAAACTCAATATATTTTCTATTATAATTTATCTAGTCTCACAAAAATTTAAAGTCATTTTAAATTTTAAAACATGAGAAATAAATGACAAATAAGTTTACATGTCCTTTTTTTCAGAATTTTGACATGATTTTATACATAGTATCAAAATACAACTGACCGAGATAAAATAAAAAGTTTTTCCTGGCCAGTTCTAAAGGTGCATAAATAAAACTTTGAGAGAATCTACTCATGTATTATATGTGTTGGATATGCTATAATTATCTGCATTATATATTTATCTTAACCATCATTTCAATTTATTTTTAGACCATTGCAATTCTCTACAGCTGTTCTAATAATTATATTTAATAGCTATTATATAAATAATTTTTCAAGAGTGAGGCTATGCAAATGTGAGCAGTAATGTTTTTTGTTCTGTACTTCCATTTAATGCTGTACTAAAATTAGTGTCAAAATTTGAGAAAATTGAATATCTTTTTTTCTGTAATCTTAATTTGATATGTTACTAAGTAGTTTTATTTAGGCTTAAACAATACTTTGAATATTCATGATTAGTCTTACTGCCATAGAAACAATAATAACAACAAATACTAAAATAGTTTAATCTTATACAGTACTTACTCTAAACCAGGCAGAGTTCTAAAGGTTTGCATATCATCTCATTTTCACAGCTACCTAACAACTATTATGATGTCTATTTTACAAATAAAGAAATTGAGGCACAAGAAAGTTAAGTAACACTCCTATGAAACACAGCTACTCAGTTTCAATGCGAGATTTGAATTTAGAAAACCCAAGTTCAAAATACACTGTACTTAGTCTCTAACCTGTCCCTAACATTTAAGAAGTGGTAGACACTGGCCTTTTAGAAATAATGTTAAATGGCCAATATATGTCCTGGTAGAAGAAACAGTCATTTAGCTCCCTCCCTACATTCTCAGCTTGTTAATAGAGAGTATTTATAACCTTTTAGTTGTGACCTTCATAGTCATAGAGACTCTGGCTTCTGTAAGAGACACCAAGAAAACATAAAATGAGGCACAGGAAAAGCTAAAAGGTGGTTTATAAGTTGCAAGTGAAATACTCAGGTTTGGCACACCCACCTTTGTATTTATGAATTCCACTGGGCCTGAGAGTAGTTAGATTCAAGGATATTTGGCAGAATTTGGCTGTCAAGTTCATGTGGCTTTATTCTCTGTTGCTTCTCTAATTTCTATTTTTTTCTCTTTTCTGTTATCTGCTACTCTTCTTGTTATCTGTTCTATCTCTTCTTCTGTGACTATACCCTTCATATTTTCAAAATATTGGTGAAATGGAGGCCATTTAATCTCAGGAATAATTCTGAATACACCTATAATATAGAATAGAAGAAAATTATGCTCCTTCTCAAATGAAAATTGCTTCACTACCTCTTGGGATGCGTTATAATACTAAGATTAATGTAAGTAGTCAATTTTTAAAAACTAATTTAAAAAGATATACTGAAATGGACATTAATATATGCAGACCCAAAAAAAGATATAATGGAGATCTTATTCAAACACTGTTTCAGCTTATGTTCAGACCAAAATTACAAAAAGCACTTCTATCATATCTTACCATATACTGCAATCTCAAAGAAGAACTAAAGGAAAAGAGGTTCAAGACAGAAAAAAGAGCAAATGCGATGGGCTTCATTGCTGCTGTTGGTACAGCTAGTGCTAGGTCTTGAGCAACTGAATAGATAGGCTTTATGAACTGCTGGAAAATCCATTTGGGTGGAAAAGGGAAAAATAATTTACCAGTGTCCTACCTTTCCCTGCCTCTCTGAGTTCCACATCTACTCTATATACTTTCCCCATACTTTCAGATTATATCACTTGGCCTCTCCAAGTAGCAGCTGGGGAAGCCACCAGACAGTTGGCAGGCACCACCGCACATGCTTGTCTCCACCGCAATGGAAACAATGCACTAAAGCTGTTTCTGAGCCACGTCAAGCTAGAAAGCAAGTGACAGGCATATCTCTGTGGAGGTGATGACTGAATACCATACATCAGAGTACAACCCTCCAAGAATATCTGAATTAAAAAAAAGAGTTATAACCTATATCTCTACAGACTTTCTGGGGAATAGTCAGCTATTAAGATAGATCATCTTATGTGAGTGTAGAATCAAGAGGCTCTGAAATGAAGTGAAGATGTCCCCTGACCTTAATGCTGATGGCATACTACCACCAGACCACTTCTAACAGTATCAGCATTTGGCACCTGGAATTAATCCACCCTGCAACAATCCATTTTTTAATCTATCCACCTTAATCCTGACTACATTTTATCTTCTTTCTTATCTGTCCACATGAATATCAGATTATGCTCTTTGACTGTAACATTAGATCTTAATAACCCATTAGAACAGATCCAAAAATATTTACAACTACATAAGGAAATAAACTTTTCTTCTTCATTG
This sequence comes from Macroglossus sobrinus, assembly GCA_004027375.1. Classification (NCBI taxonomy): domain Eukaryota; kingdom Metazoa; phylum Chordata; class Mammalia; order Chiroptera; family Pteropodidae; genus Macroglossus; species Macroglossus sobrinus. The sequence continues at coordinate 56,296 of PVKZ01000421.1, read as the reverse complement.
CAAAGGTTGAAGGAGGTAGAGGGTACAGATATATTTCTTCTTTGAGGTTTACAAATTATGATATGGAAAAATCAGAACATAATTAAAAATTGCTAGCATATTTATGGAAATATATTCAATTTCAGAAGTAATAAGAGATATGCAAATACAAAAAAATATATATTTTTTGCCCAAAAGTTTGCTGACATTTATGTCAGAAGCATATGCTGAGATGGGCATACTTATTTGTCAGAATGCAAAATATTAAAGCATTTCGGGAAGAATTTGGCAGCATACATTCAATTTAAATAGACAAATCCAAGACTATCAAATAGGCACATGTATATATGTGAGTGTTTATATGTGTGTGTGTGTATATTTATTCAATTATGTAATATTGATCAAATAAATTAAAATATCCTATATAACCATTGCTAGGTGAATGGTTATAGGTATCATACTTTGAAAAACCAAACATGCAGCAATTTATAATAATGAAATAGATCTGTATGACTCAATATAGAAAATTTCCAGGAAAAATGGTGATGTGCTAAAAGCAATTTAAAGTAAATTTAGAACTCTGTTTGGGTTAAAAAATGCAGCACTTCATTTAGCAAAAAACACAGGAAAAAAATCTCATTTCTTTGAGTGATTAAACACATGTGATTGTGTGTATTTAGGATATAAAGAGGTATAGAGAAATTTTATATTATTTAATATATGCTTTTATATCCTTTTTATAATAAATATAAATTTATGTATTATTTATAGAATATTAAAACTGATTAATACAAAAATATCAGAATAAAAATAATGCCATGTACACTCTTAACAGCTATAAAGTTATAACAAGTTATTTGATATTTTGTCCTTTTGTAATTTTATGAAAATAAGAATATTGAAGCAAACACTTGCTGATGATGCTTTGTATTTATGAAGAAAAATAAAACCTCCAGGAGAATCTTTTAGAACATAGTAAACTTCTCTATCAAACAAATACAATTTTTTATTTTCATTCTTTCATTAAATGTATAAGTTTAAAATAAAGGTTACATTAAACTTTAAAATAAGTATTAAGTATACAGGCGTATGGTTAAATAAACTTGTATTTCTGGGAGAATTACAAATAAGATATAATTCATTTTAGATATCACTGGATTTTATTGGTTAATAATTCATTTAAGATATGTATTTATGTCTGAGAGTAATTGGCTGAAAGTTTTGCTTTCTTGAAATGTCCTTGTTCGTTTCAAAGTTACTCTGGCCTCATAATGCAAATGGCCATATCTCTTATCTTTTCCTACCTTCTATGTTTCTGTAAGCTTCGTATTATTTCTCCCTTAACGTTTGGTGATGTAATTAACAAAGTCACACTAGAGTGGAAATTTCTTTGTTGTAAGATTTTTAAATTGCTGATTTTATTTTTTATAGATAAATGAGTGTTCAGATTTTCTTCTTCTTGTGTCCTTATTTTGTTAATTTTAAAAAATATTTTTTAATGTCATGTAAAAATTTAAATTTGTTGGCATAAAATTGTTTCTGTTCACTACTATTTAATGCATGTGTTGTAATATTGTTTTTCCATTCCTCATACTGTAATTTGTACCTCCTCTCCCAACTTTATTTTAAATTTAATTTAATTTTAATTTTTATTATTTATTTATTTTTAGGCGAGGCAACCCTTGGTTGACCTCACAGGTTGCAAGGACCTCATCAGCATACAAGCCCCTATTTTTTTATGCCTACAGCACCTGGTGTTCCTAGGTAGTCTCCCAACCAAGTACTAACCAGGCACGAGACTGCTTAGTTTCTGAGATCAGATGGAATCTGGCTTGTTGAGGGTGGCATGGCCGTAGACTCTCCCAATTTTTAAAAAATCAATTGTGTTGATCTTTTTAAGGAAGAACTCCTCCTTGAATTTCTATATTTCATTTGTTTTCGATGTCATTTATTTGTCTTGTTATTCCTTTCACTTTCTATAATTTTAATATGTTTCATATTCTAACTTCCTGAAATAGATACAGACATCACTGATTTTCAGCATTTCTTCTTTTACATTACATATACCTAAGGTTATACATTTTCTTTTAAGGATAGCTTTAGATAAATCAAACAAGATTCGCCAGGACATTCCTTTATTAATATTCAATGAGAAATATTTTATAATTCGTGTGGTGATTTTTTGTAAATTTTCTAACAGTTGGCATTTTATGGTTATTCTAGCTATTGATTTGTACCTAATTCCACGGTGATCAAATACAAAATACATTTTCTATTATTTTGTTCTTTAGATATTTGCTGACTTGATACATATCTTATGAAAAATATTTTATATAAGTTTGAAAACGTGTTTTACCATGGCCTACTATTGAATCAATTACTAAAAGAGGAGCTGTATAATCTTCAACTGTGTGTGTGAATTTTCATGTCTCCTTTTATGTATATATTTAAGCTATGTTATTTAGTGTGTAATTTAAAAACATTTTCTTCTTATTATTATATATTAATAACTTAATATATATTATTATATATTAATTATAAAGAGTCAAATAGACTATAATTACAAAGTTATTAATATATAATATTTTTTCGTTTTAAGTTCTATACCATCTTTTTTTTGGTAAGTGTAAAAATAACATTATTTTTTTCATTTTTCTTTCAACATTTTTATATCTTTATATTTAAAGTATTTCTTTTATAAACAGCATATAATGGGTCTTTTTTAGCAAATTCATATTGAGGAAATATTAACCATGACCTAGAAGAAAAGTAATTTATAAAATAATTAGATCAAAATCTAACACAATAACATTATTTCATTTTCTTCTGAAATTAACATAAACATATTATACATATAACATAACATAATATAGTATAAAGTTTAATAAAAACCTTAAGGCTCAGATTCTAGTCTGGGAAGATGGATTAATCCCTCAGCAATCTTTTTTTCAGTGATTATAACTAAAAATTTTGGCCAAATGAAACACACAATAACACACACACACACACACACACACACACACACACACACACACACACAATGCCTGAAGACTCTCTGAAAAGTAAATAGCAGGGGAATTATGAAGGCAAGTCAACATTTGAGATAAGATCAATAGGCTGGTGGACATGAGTTTTCTTTCCTTTTATTTCTTTTTCATCCTCTTTTATTTTTTAGCTATTGCCCAAAGGTGGACCAAATTCATAACTGGGTAGCTGGAGGAGTCAGCAAAAACTCCAAGAAAGGCCAGCCTTTCCAGACAAAGGGTCAGGAAAAAAGGTGCTAATGAGCCAGAGAGTCAAGAGGGAATACACTTTATTGGTATAATTTTTCTTTTTTTTTTTCTGTCCTGTGTCAGCCCTGAAGTCAGCTCCAGTCCCAGATCTATACTGCCATCACCTCCCTGAGGGTGCACGCACCCTAGAGAAGATCTGTGCCTCTGGGTAGAAGAAGCAGGAAAAGGGCCCTGGTTGTGCAAAGAATGTGAGAAAAGATCCTTGTTGTTCGTTGAATAATTTAATAATTAATTGAATTTCTCACTTCACTCACTTTTTTTCTCCTAAAAACAGCCTCAGTCATGAGGAACTGTGATGAATGGTAAATACTTAAAACTCTAAGAGATAACAATCTTTTTGGCCATAGCAACTGGGGAAAGATAACTCTCACGTGAGCAGAGTTTGGAAGAAATCTCAGAGAGGAGAAAGCTGAAAAAGGAGGTCTCTAACTAAGTCTGTGTGTGAATGGATACAGTGGTTGGGTTCTGCCGCAAGCTATGCATGTGCAGAAATAACCCACAGAACAATAGCAAAGGCTTTGAGAGCTGAATGATAATTGGAGCACTGCTGAGTCTCAAATCAGCTCTTCACTGGGATATGGAGAAGCAAATCCAAGTCGTGTCCCCAAATACTTTCAAACTCAGTGCTGTTGAAGTTAATGCCACAGAAAGTTCATTGGAACTTGCATTCAGAACCTAAGCAGGTTAACTTTCTCAAGAAAAAATGTTCCCAACATCCAGGATAGTGTTCCAGTTCCTGGCAAGAAGCAATAAGCCTATTTCATTTATTTTCTCCCAATGGGAGAAAAAAAAAACACCCTAAAAAAATATGAGAGAAGGTCTAGAGAGAAGCTTTTGTGAAAAGACTTCTAAGTGAACACCGTGATACTGACAGGGAAGGCTCAGTGGTAGAGTTTTTAGTTCTGGCTTGAGGAATAGCAGAGAAAACTCCTAAAGTTCAGAGAAAAAGTGTGGAAATTTGCCTCTCTTAATTTCTTCTCTCATTTTCTCTACTGTCTAGGGTAATCCCTTCCAGTCCATGGCAGTGGACATTAAAAAGGGCATCAAGAACCAAAACTCTGATAGTGGTTAAGTATTATCCTCTACTTGGTTAAATTGTAGGTAGAGAAAAGAAAATGGACAAAGTTAATGGAGTCCTTAGTTTGTTTTGAAAAGACAGAAAGTTCAGCATGCTGTCAAAGGTCAGGCTGTTTAGAATGAAAAACAAATCTCAAACGCAAACCACTCTATGCATCTGGAAATGAGAATGAGGCACTATTCTGTAATACTTAGAACTCAGGATTAATGCAATAATCACATGCACCAGGTCAATATCAGTGTGAACACAGAACACAGAATAAAAAACAACTAATAGGAAAAATGAGTCAGAAAAAAAATAAATTTTTTTGAAAAATCTCATGTGCAAGTTTTTGTCCTATGAGAAGCAGATGCCAGGATAGGATAAGATGTGCAAGAGACTTACTGGAGTAATGAATGTAAAGAATAGAATGGAAGGGAGTAGGTGTGGAAAGCAGAGCTTTCACACCTTAATGGAGGCTTGGTACCTGTAGAATGAGAGCAGGAGTGAAGGATTTGGTAGAAAGAGACTCAAATAACACTTCAGTCCTGAAAAATTAACAACTGGCTGGTACTAGAATTTAGAAAAAGGCTAGTAAAGCAAACCACAATCCTTATCACTGAAATCAGCTTCAGGGTTACAACTGATACAACTCTCTTTCCTGAGTAATCCATTTGAATGCCCCTTGCCCTGAGTCATCAGTTTGGCAGGTCCTCATGATATGACCCAAAATGTTTTTCCTAAGGGCTCAGAGATCGTGATAATAATACTTAGGCCATGGCGTCTCTGAAGTCAAGAAATATGCAGAGTCTAAATTGCAGAGTCTAAATTCACAAAAATCTCTAGTAAATCATTGGAAAATAAGGTAAGTGGGTTTATTTCTGCTTTCATCCTTGATTCCCAGACACATGCATTCTCCCTGTTAGGGACAAAGCACATAAGAGATAATCTGATTCAATGTCTGTGCTGTATCTGAGGGTTGACACTTTACTCTTGCAGAGTACTGCCTCTGATTCAGCACTTAGATTTGCCCTCAGTAGTTCATCCTAACCCTTTATGAGGATAGCTGCCTCTGGATGAAGCAGAATGGGATATGACCAGGTCATAGATCCCTCTCTTAAACCACCTTTACTATATATTGGGTCCCATGAATGGATAATATGTTGTGAGATTTGTCATAGCTGAAAATGAGGCATTCTATAAGTTTCTGTATAGTGGTAGTAGCTGAAGCTTTAAGATAAAAAGAAAAAGAAGAAAGAAAGAAAGAAAGAAAGAGAGAGAGAGAGAGAGAGAGAGAGAGAGAGAGAGAGAGAGAGAGAGAGAGAAAGAGAAAGAAAGAAAGAAAGAAAGAAAGAAAGAAAGAAAGAAAGAAAGAAAGAAAGAAAGAAAGAAAGAAAGAAAGAAAGAAAGAAAGAAAGAAAGAAAGAAAGAAAGAAAAGAAAACCCCTATCCAGAATAGGTATCTCTCCCTGTGAAGATAGATAGCTGGTCATTTTTAGATATGAGAGACCCATCATAATCTATTTGTCAACAAGGGGACAGTGGTCTTCATGAGGATTATTGTCATAGCAGAGTCTTTGTCTTCAGAGCATGAACATTCAGAGGCAGCAACAGCTAGATCAGCCTTGGTAAGTAAGAGTCCATGACATGGGTCCCATACGTTTTCACAATCTCTGCCATGTGACCACTCTGCTCATGTAACTATTATGCCAGTTCCTGGTTAGACAATGATGAAGGTTGGCTAATATTAATGGCAGTGTCAGTATGTCAAATCAGTTTTTCAGTGCCTCTTTTACTGTGTATGCTTTCTGGTGAGTATAAAGACATACTACAAAAACCTTAACACTTCTTGCCCTTGCTGTATCATTATGTTGACAGGTGTGTTCCTTTCCACCAAGACATTTATTGAAGTAACCAGATGTAAAAGTTTCACAATCACTTTTTCCAGGGACTACCCATGGTGTGCATTCTTCTCAGAATGAGATTTTCATTTCCAGCTAAGCAATAAATAAACCTGTCCCCAAATGCCATAAAACCATTTATTTTCTCTAATAATACATGGTATTACTTGGGTCAGTTAGAATCTTATAAGAATCAAACACCCAGACAGGTTTTGACAAAGAAAAAAATTCTGGTGAGAAAGACTAAAAAGGGAGGGAGTGGTAGTAGGTAGAGAGCGCCTTTAGGCTGCATTTTAAGTCTGGCATCTATAAAAGAATCAAGAAAGACATTGAGTAGGCACAGCTTCAGACTACCATTCAGTTATAAGAAAGTCTTAGTCAGGCCAAAGGAAACCCCAAGCAAAACTTTCCCATTAATGAAATGTTCCATCGATGGCACCCTCCTCTTGTTCAGTCATTGGCTAGGAATCATTTGCCTACGAAAAACATTGCTTCAGTATTTCTAGGAGTTGCAGCTGAAGGCTATCAGACATCTCAATGCTCTGCAGTGGTTTCTCTTGAAAGAAATCTAAATGGTGCATCTCCTTTCAATTGCCTTTGAGACTTATTGCAGAACCAATCTGAACTACATACATAAATTTATTTTTAGTTTTAAAAATTAGTTTATAGTATTTGCTTAAATTATTTTATTTGTTTTTAATTAAATTTACTGACATTGGTTAATAAAACTATATAGGTTTCAAGTGTATAATTTAATAATATATCATCTGTAAATTGCATTGTGTTTATCACCCAAAGTCAAATCTTCATATATTTGACCCTCTTAGGCCTCATCTACCTCTCTTCATCCTCTCACTGTCCCTCTGTAATCCCCAAACTGTTATTATCTGTGTCTTGAGTTTTTGTTTGTTTAGCATGCTCACTTTATACTTTTAGATTTAGATTCCACATCTGAGTGAAATCATATGGTTTTGTCTGACTTATTTTTCTTAGAATGATAATCTCAAGATCCACCCCCATTGTCACAAATGGCAGTGTTTCATCTTTTCTCATGGCTGAGTATATGCACTATATTTTTATCCAAAGATCTATTGAAGGACACTTCAGTTGTTTCCATGTCTAGTCCACTGTGAATAATGCTGCAATGAACAGTGGAGTACATATATCTTTATGCATAATTTTCAAATTTTTAAATAGATATCCAGAAGATGGATTGCTGGATCTTATGGTAGTTCTATTCTTAATATTCTGAGGAAACTCCATACTGTTTTTCATAGTGGCTGTACCAATTTACATTCCCACCAGCAGTGTACGAGGGTTCCTTTTCTCCACAATCTCTTGAACACTTGTTATTACTTGTCTTGTTGATTATAGCCATTCTAACAGGTATGAAGTGAGATCTTATTGTGGTTTTGATTTGTATTTCACTAATAACTAGAGAAGTTGAGCATCTTTTCATATGTTTGTTGACTATTCATATGTCTTCTTGGGTGAAGTGTCAGGTCAGGTTCTTTGCTCATTTTTTAATTTGATTGTTGTTGAGTTGTATGAGTTCTTTATATATTTTGGATGTTAGCTCCTTATTGGAGGTGTAGTTAGCAAATATCTTATCCCATTCATAAGATTGCCTCTTTGTTTTGATGATGGTTTCTTTTGCTGTGCAGAAACTTTTTAGTTTGATATAATTCACTAATATGGGTGTCTCATGTATCAAAACAGATTTAAAAAAATATATAGTTATAACCACCTTCCATCAGGTACAGCACAAGTGTTATGGTCTATCTTTCATTTGAGCACATGATGCATTATTCAGAAAAAAAATAATAAAAGGAGTAATGCATTTTTTATTGAATAACTCATGACACCATCTGAACATGAGATTCTTAGTAAATTCCTATAAAAAATGTTTTTTTCTACTATGAACCATCACTATCAGAACTTTAGCACTCCAAATATATATAATTTATCAATAACAATATAGGTGAAGTTTAAAAGCATAATTGCTTTTACAAAACAGTGCAAAGAGCTTTATATTGATTTCCTTTACTGATTCTACAAAGAGGTCAGTATCCTCCTTGTTTCTATATTTCTAAAGAAGACAACAGAGAGATTGCCTAAGGAATAATGTGAACTATAGTCTGAATGGAAGGCTATTGCAAAAACAAGAACTATAAAGAGCAATACTACATGGATATTTATGTTAAACATTAGCTGCACTGATATCTACATCTGTTCACTAACCAAAGACCTAAGTCTACAAGTTCCAGAGAGAGACATTTAGAGGACAAGGTCAATGAAAGTATTACCTTGATGTTGTGTCCTCATTTTTTGCTGCTGCTGATCGAGGCTGGATCTTGAAAATTTCTTATACCTTAACTAAAGCATTTATAAAGCCAACAAAACTCAACTCAAAGCAAATTAACCTTTTCTCCCAGGTCTCTAGAGCTTGTATTAACTCTGTTACCATCTTTCTCATAAAGGAAGCCAAGAAGAATGTATTCAAAGTAAGGTGTGCTGAAGGAAAAATCTAGAATATTTCTTCTTAAGCCAACAGCTGCAGAGTTGAAACATGTACTATAAAATTCCTTTCCCTTGTACTCTACTCTTGTTTTTACAATGTGCACATTAACTCGAAAACCTCTATCAGTGTTTCTCATCCCTGAAAGTACATCAGAATTATGTAAGGAAACATTTTAATAAATCCCAATACGTAGGTCACACTAAAGGCTAATAATTTTAGAATATAATACCCTGTACACTACCAGCCTTCATCCAATGGTTTTGGTATCCATTACTGATATTTGTTTGACTCAATGATTCCCTTAGGAGTTGAAAAATGAGGTTTTTCCAACTTTATCATTATTCCTACATTTATTATGTGACCTGTTGTAAAGAAGTTTTTTCTACTTTCTATTTTTTCAAGTCATTATGTACTCCAAAATTCTCTTTACTATTTAATATAATTCATTACCATTGTTACTATATTGATGCTCAAGTTATGCCAAATTTGGCCTGTTGAACTCCCTTCAATTAAGCTCATGTGTCACTTTGACATATTCGGTAGGATCAAAAACAAGTTAAGAATGCTCACTAACTCCATGACTATGTAACATTGTAGTGGCATTATTAACCAGTCCATTTGAACAAGAGAAGGAGGTTATGGGCATGAAAAGAAAAATTTAAATAACCTCTATTTGCTGATTATATATTTATTTAACATAAAATATTGAAAATAAATTGTGTTTATAGTTAAACTTAAGAAGTTAGACATAAAACAAATGATTAAAACTAGAGTTTAAAAAGAAACAAATATTAAGATAAAAAGTAGAAATTAATAAATAGAAGCAGAAGGGATCAATAACACATAAACTTGGTACTTCTATAAGGATGCAATCATGAAAAATTGACTTTTGTCCCCCACACCCCATCTCTGCCTAAGCACTCGGGAACATGCTGAGTTTCCAGCCTGCACTTGGCAATACAGATACAGCCAAAACTTTAAAAGTAATTGGATGGATCACAAGGATAAGAGAAACCTCAAGACAATAAATGAAAAAAACCCTATGTGATCCTCAGCAGGATTAAGCTTCTGGGGCTCTTCATGGGGAATTTTATCAAAATGTGTTTGTCTCTCTGAAGAAGAAACTTTTGCTAAATCTTGAGTAACCTCTTTCACGCAGTTAAGTTATTGCACACTTTAGGTACATAGGGTATCTTTTAGCCTTTCTTTTATCACTCAACATCATTCTGTGTATCTTTTCACATCCTTAATAGATCTTATTGAGAAAAAGGTGTTTAGAGAAAGATCAAATAAACAATTATAAGAAAAGCAAAGGTGGTTAAATAATACAGTGAACAGCTCTATGCCAGTAATTTTTTAATACAAAATATTTTTTAAATTCTAGTAAACATAAATTAAAAAATTGAAAAAAGATAAAATCTGATGATATCAATGAGCATTAAATATAAAATAAAATTCTATACAAAAGGAAAGTTATTCATTTATTTCTTTGAATGATGAGTAAATTTTGATAGCAATACTCAGCATGGGAAAGAAATACAAGAGACTTATTATAACCTCATATATAAATGTAAATGGTTAAATAATACAAATAGAGCAGTTTTTAAAAAAAGTAAATACTGAATAAGTATAGTTTATATCAGAATGAAAAATATTTTAAATACATATATGATGGCAAAGGTAATATTGATGTGTACAGAAAAAATTTTGATAAAATTGTATTTAGTTCATGTGTTTAAAATAAAACAACTTTTAACAATCTAAAAATGAAAGAGAACTTTCTTAAAATGATAAATACCTTAAGCAAAATGCCACAGTAAATAGAACACTAAAAGGTTAAACCTAGAAGATTAAGTTTTATTCTAAAACTCATTTTACATTTAAATTGAGTGGAGTTAGTCTGTGTCAGTGATCCAGTATATGGCACCAAAGTTACACATTTAGAAAATATAATAGAAAAAAATATTATACATATCATTACCAGAGCAATTTCATAAATTATCCAAGAACAAATCTACACAAGATATGCAAAATATTTTTGAAGAACTCTAGAAACTATTTTGAAGAATAAAAACGAGCTATACATGAAAGGGTATGCATGGATAGTGAAGTGTGTACTGCAGTTGTGAGAATATTCTCATAAAAATCTATAAATAAATTAATGAACCTAGAAAATAAATTAAAAATTGAAAAAAATTCTACAAGTTTCATTGATATGTTGCAAAAAATAAAAGTATAACAATATGATTTAGAACAGCAAATATACACTTCAGACAAGAGGTTACTCCGGTGGGAGAAAAATGTCATTAGAGAGGCATACCTGGGGGATGAACTGAATAGGAAATATTTTTAGTGAAATAAATAAAATTTGAGTTAAAAGTCAAATATCAATTTTTAAAAAGTTGGTCATTGGCATATCAATATTCATTTTATACTCATAAAGATTTCTACATATTTAAAATATTTTATAATACTAGTTGAGCAAAGCCAAATCAACTGAAGACAAAATTTATATCCAAGATTTAGAATAGGGTAGATCAGGAATAGAGTGGACTAAACGATTCAGGTGCTCTTTAATAAATTTTATTTTAAGAGTTGTTTTAGGTTCACAGCAAAGTTGAAGGGAAAGTGTAGAAATAGCTTCTATACTCTCCTGACCTCATACATGCAGAACCTCCTGCATTATTGACATCCTCTACCACAGTGGTACATTTGTTATAATCAATGAACCTATACTGACACATAATTATTGCCCAAATTCCATAGCTTACATTACTATTCACTCTTAGTGTACATTCTATGGTTTTGACAAATGTATAACAAATATATACAGCTGGTGGTCTTCTAGAATCTATAGAAATTTAAGGAGTTTTTTTCTGAACTAAATTTCTTTGAGGACTATACAAGACACATTTAATAATAAATTGGTATTATACATAGCAATATAATATGAGTGAATGAGAAAAATTTTATTTTTGAAATTTAAAATAAGGCAAAAGGAGGACTAGAAAGAACAACATGATTCTTGTGGCCTTAATACAAGATTTTCTTACCTTTTTAATATTAAAGAAAAAATCTTTTCTTGACTACATTTTTTTGAGGACTCCAGAAGATATACTGAATACTATAATAAACAATATTCTCAATAAGAGCAATAACTTTCACAAAAATATGCAGAAAACAATTTATGGATGTGTCATATTTTGATATTACTGAAATCTAATCATGTAATTTTCTTAAAATATACCTTTATAAAATCATTTAGATGTTACAAAATTATTAGCTTTGTATCTGACCTTTTGTTGAGCTTTTAAACTTGAGGATAAAGATAGCAGAATCCTGAGAAATATATATTTAATAAGTTTTGCAAACTCCTCTTTCTCAAAAACCATCTATCTTTGGAGATTTGATAGCTGCTGGAATGTAGCCAGGCTGCCAGAAACCAAATAATGTAAAGAGCTACTGAAAATGCTGGAGGAGTGACTGCAGAAAACAGGGTATCCCAAAAAGTTACTCTGTGAATGTTATTCTAAGCTTTTGAAGATATAGGTAATAGAGGTAGCTAATTCATGGATATACAGACATGACTAAAGCTCAGTGAAATAATCTCATTATAAACACTGAATGCTTTCTTTTCTCAATATTATCATTAATAATTGGTTTTATTGAGGTTCCTATACATAAATATAATTAACCAATTTTTGTTTTCATTTCCTATTATTTAAAAGACTATTAGACCTTGATTACTTAGAAGTGCTATAGCCAGAAATACTTATGCTTTAGTTGATTTCTTCATAATATCCCATATAAATTTTCTTAGATTAACAAATGATTCACTTATGCCCACAGTAATAAAATAATAACAAAAATAATATTTTCACGTTCATCTAGTATGCCTACTTCACAGTAATAAAATTGAGCTAATTGAAGAAAGTAAATTGTTTACATTTATTATCAGAATTTTTGAAAAATCACAAATCTCTGTTTTATAGAAAAAGTTACTTTTAAAGTCATTATTTCATGAGCCAGCATGTTATCTCATCAAGTGAAAAAAAAAGGTGGAGGAGTCTGCCATGTATGCTTATATAAAATTTAGATATTTTTTCTAGCAGCAAATACATAAGGACATTTCTGGAATTTGAGAAAAATAATTTGTGCTTTATTTACTACATTTTTTTCTTTTAGTAAAGGATTAAAAAGCTTTTTTTTGTATTCCTATAAAAAGGTTTATGAAAGGTATTCTTGTTAGAATCTTGCTTTTGGGGTAATTAATGATGAAGGATATACACAACAGAAGAAAATTTTTTGTGTTATTGCTAAGACAGCAAATTCTTCCTGACATTTTCACAGCACTTCCTCCAATTAAGAAGGCAGCTGTCATATTGACTGAATTGATAATCTGTTCATATGTCACCAGAGAATGAGAGGGTTCAAGTTTAGAAATTAATGTTTCCTTGGATTTTTGTCACTGCCAACAAGAAAAATATTCATTTTGATTGTCTTCTTGGCTTTGCAGTTAGACTTGTTTCTATAGGTCTGAATTATTAATACTAGTATAGGTGAGGGGACCTTTAAAAACAAAATAAAAATAGGTATTATTACCTGTTCTCTGTTCCGTATGAAGACAAAAATGGTTGTTATAATATGGTATGTTTTGATGAAAATATCTGTATGAAGGCTTGTGAATTTTTAGTAATATCAAAATTGATTTTAGAATTAAAGCTCAAGAATTGAAATAATAGTAAAGTTTACAAACTCTCCTACTATGGGTGTCACATAAGTTCTCTGCACTGGTCTTCAAATATTTGTAGTCCATGTCTCCAGATTCTTCCCCATGCCTTTGATGCTAAATATCATGTCGTATAACAGAAACACACACATAGACACACACACAGAAGAAAAAGTTCAAGTTGGCTCTTTTTGTGTATTTTAATATATACTACATCAATTTCTTTACCTCTCTGTCTTTCTTATTCTATTTGTTAACTTCAACTCCATATGTTTATCTGATTGACAGAAGGGATGAGGTAGCAAAAAATATGATGGAAACTCAGGTGAAAATGTGGAGAGGAAAGCAGAAAACTGGATAAAAGAGCAGGAAAAATAAAAGGAAACAGGTAGAAAATGTGGTAAAAAGAGAGAATAAAGAAGAAACACTGAAAATCTTCATAATTCCTCATTTGGGTGAACATAATTCAGAAGACAGTTCAAAAAATTATCAAACCAAATTTCATTTGGCTTGAAAATTTCATATTATTTCTACTTAATCTTTTAAAATATCATTTATTTAATATTCAGTGATGATATTCTTATGCAGAAATAATAATAGTGGGTTGTATGAGAGAAAAATAGAAATTGTGTAAGCCTTAGCATCTTGCTGTTAATTCTTTTTTTATATTTTCTTAACCATTTGGAAGTCAAAAGTGTTCAAATTTGCTAACCTAACAAAAATAGCCATCACTATGGCACCTGACCCACATTACAAGCACCACAGTATAATGTATCTTGTAGCTAAATAGCTAGTAGGTTATTTAACCAGAAGCATAAGAGGAAAATTAAATGCAAAACAGTAGGCATTAGGACACTTATTAGAGGGTAGTTTTAATTATATTTGCCATATTATTAGCTCAAGCAACTAAATAGACAAGTTCCTCTGAAGTGCAAATCTTTAGGAAAAACAAATACACAACACTTTAATAAAATTAACAACTTGGGTTAATTTAGCGTTCATTTCCCATAATACTTGTTAGCATTGCTATACTGTAATTAAGAAGCTGATTGACTATTCAAAACAAACTGTTTTTTAGAGACAATTAAAATATAAGTTTGAGAGGGAAAAAAAGCCTTGTTTTTAAATAAACACTGGACATAAATATATTATCATTATATACAGACAGAATTCATAGATATTTGCAATTAATGAGCCTTTTCTCTCTAATTCTAACATCCATAGACACCAAGAAACTTTTATGTTTTAAAGATTCTTTATATATTCCTCAAAATTTAAAATAAATCAGTGAGTTTTCTTTCTGGAACCCTCAATATTTTCCATTTTTAAAAAGAGAGAGGGATAGCTTGCTTTACTTTTATGGAAGACACAGATATTTTTGCTTACACTTTGTATATATTTATACACTCTGAAATTAAAAAGAAATTTCATTATTTCCAAATTTCTAACAAAATTTACCTAATTAATAAAAGATATCTTGAAAAAAATTAGATATACTTGCCATCATCTGCAATCTATAACTCTGTAAATGAATGTATATTTAGGGCATTGTTTACTTTTTACTGGTATAATTATATTATTTAAAGGTAAATGATTGAATAATTTCAAGGAAATATAATTTAAACTACATTCTCAATGTTTGTAGGTTTTTGGATGAATGAGGCCAGAGGGTGATATGAATACATAACATCAATATGATATTTGACTAAATTCTACTCTCATGCACAATAAAAAGTGTATTATACACTTTTGTGCACAATTTTATAATTGAGGATTAAAGCTATAGACAAAGTTCTTACAGATTGTAAATGACTGAGCTGGGATTTGAAAGCATGTCTATTTGATTACATAAAAAATTGTTTCAAAGTGTGTTCTTTATATAAAGGAAGAATTAATATAAAAATATTAAACTTTAAAAATATCTTAGCAATCCCTGAATAGTTGGAGTCTCATAAAAGAAGCAGTGCTTCTTGTGGTACTGATATAAAGCCTTCATTAACAACATTCTGCTGTAATATATAAAGATGAGTAAAGTCATCAGATGTGAACAATTTATTTACTCATTCAATAATTTTGAAAGGTCATTATTCTTAATTTAAATCCTATGTCTTTGTAACATTTCAAGTATCTTACAAGATAAAAGCCGTAGAATTATTCTTTTACAATGTGTCTATATTATACGTTTTTTTCTAGCACTGATTTTTTCTTAATATATGTCTATTTACTTAATAGGGGTGAAAAATATTAGAAAACATTCAAAACATACCACAAAAATGAAATACATAAGCAATTTATTTCCAAGTTAAATTTTGGGTTAAATTTCTATCTATGAGTTAACTTTCAATATGGCTGAGTAAATTTTTGTTGATCCTACCGGTTCAAAGATAACTCCAAATTCTGGACAGAGATAAAAATTCTTTTAAAGGGAAAAAAAATCCTGAAGTCACAGGAGACTAAACAAAAACAGGAGACTGATTCTGGAAGAGAATAATCTGCACAGGTTGACTTCTTAACATTGCCTTTTGATTAAAAAAAAAAAAAAAAAAAGACCCGGTTAGCACAGCGTAAGATTAAAATTTTAACAGAAAATCTGCAGTCTTCCTTCTGTAAAAAAGTAGTGCACAGTGTTGGAGGAACCATACCTGCTAGAGAGTGAGGTGGGATACCAAGAAGAGAAGACGTATTCTGTGTATAAACTCTGCCCTAAATTTTGAATAACATCAGCTCATGCATGTATAGACAGAACCCAGATAAAGACAAAATAAACTGAGATTTTTAGCTACCAAATAATACACAGAAATTGCAATTTGAGCCAAAGTAAGTTAATTGCCTATTTAAAAAGTAATCAATAGTCTTTGAAAAATATGACATCCAGAGTCTCCACAATAAAAGCCAAGACATATTAAATAAAACCCAGAAGAGCTCATAGAAAGAATATAAAATGTGGCCATGCTTAGGGAAAAGAGAATGAGCCTCAGGATAACACATATTTGAATTAACAGACAGACATTTTAAAGGACCCATTAAAGCTTTGCTTACAAACATAAATAGAAATATGCTTACAACAACTTAACATTAAACACCTCAATATATTGCTATGATAGATTTAAAAGACCAATGTAAAAACAGAATTCCCATTTTCTTGGACTGAAATACTCAATATTGTTAAGATGTCAGTTCTTCTCCAAATGACCTATAGACTCACTGTATTCCTAAAATAATTATAATATTTATATGAAAATGTAAAGATTTTAATATCTAGGACAATCTTGATAAAAAATGAAAACATTGTGCAGTTTACATTATTTTGGCTCAAGGAGTACAGTAAAGCTACAGTAATTGAGATAGCATGACAATGACATAAGGATTGCCAACACAGACCAGAAATAAAACCGCATTTATAAGGCCATTTGCCTTTGGATAATGGTGTCAAAACCATCTAATAGAGAAAGTCTTTTCAAAAAATTTCTGGAAAACCAGATAACCACAGGAAAAAATGTTGACCTTACTTCACACTATACTAAAAAATTTACTGGAGATGGATCACAGATATAAACTTACAAGCTAAAATCATAAATACAAAAAAATAAGAGAGACAATAATGCATTAAATATATGGGAATTTGGGTTTATTAAGTAAAATTTTACCCAAAGGATTCCTGGAATGGTGCTACAAAAATATCTTCTGTACTGGTACTGATTCATGAACTGCTTTTGTTCATATCTATGACAAAATAAGTACAAAATTTGAGAATGAGTGTTTTAAAATTTTTATAGTAATATGACAATACCAAGATATTA
Source organism: Macroglossus sobrinus (assembly GCA_004027375.1). Taxonomy (NCBI): domain Eukaryota; kingdom Metazoa; phylum Chordata; class Mammalia; order Chiroptera; family Pteropodidae; genus Macroglossus; species Macroglossus sobrinus. The sequence continues at coordinate 39,016 of PVKZ01000421.1, read as the reverse complement.
TCCAAAGTTATTCTAGAAGAGTTTTCTGGGTGTCACCAGGAAATTATCTTAGAATCATAAAGACAGTGCGACAAAAAGTGTGGTATCTGTGAGTAGGTGCTGATTCATGAACTCCCTCCCCCTTATTTTTTTATCTTCTCAATGACAACATAAGCGTAGACGTTGAAAGTAAATGTTATAAAATTCTGATAGCAATTTGACGTTGCCAGGGCATTGATTAGTGTATTGGTCAGTGCAGGTTTTGAATTTTTATGGTAGTCAAATGTGGGGCAACCTGCATGCTAGTCAGAAGCAGTAGGATTATAGTATGACACTGATTATTTTAAAGGTAGTCAGTTGTATCACCAAAGCATGTGAAAAGAGAGAACATGTACTTATGTTTAATATAATTGGTTATTTATAATCATTCTAAATTTAGAAACTTTATTTAGAGTTAAAATTTAATAGATGATTCAAGTAAGTAAAATACTTGTTACATTTTAACTTTAAAAAGGCAAACTACAATCCATTGCTATTTTTGTCTAAAGATAAAAGAAAAAAAGACACGAATTTCTAAATGTGACAGTCGCAGTAAACCAAAAGATGATAATGAGAGTGATTTTAAAAATATAAAGACTAATGCATACTAGTTTCAACCAGAATGTGATTATTTATGTTGTTTCATTTTTTCGCAAGTGCTAACACCTGTATGTTTTCTTACAGACGTATACTAGTTAATGAAGTAACAATAGCAGCATTTAGAGATAAATCATGAGAAAATAAATTTAAAATTGAAGTACATTATACCCCAGCAATACCACTGTTGAGTATTTATCTGAAGAAATCAAAAACACTAATTCGAAAAGACGTATGCACCCTATGCTCAGTGCAGTGTTATTTACATGCACATGCACATACACACAGAGGAATATTACTCAGCTATAAAAAGAATAAAATCTTGCCATTTGCAATAACCTGGATATATCTAGAAAGTGTTATACTAAGTGAAATAAATAAGTCATACTGAGAAAGACACATACTATATGATTTCATTTATATGTGAAATCTAAAACAACAACAAAATAAAGAAACAAACAAAACACGAGCAAACTCATTGAAGAGTAAACTGATGGTTGCCAGATAGAAGAGGGTTGAGGAGATAGGTAAAAGGTAAAGGAGATTAAAAAGTACAAACTGCCAATTATAAAATTGGTCACAAAGATGTAAAGTACAACAGAGGGAATACAATGACATTGTAATAACTATGTATGGTCCCAGAAGGGTACTAGACTTATTGTAGTGATCACTTTGTAAGGTATATAAATGCCTAATCACTATGTTGTACACCTGATACCAATATAATATTTTATGCCAAACATAATTAAAAATAAATTTTAAAAAGTTCAAAACATAGTAATGAAAAATTATTAAATAGTTTTACATTTAAATGCTTACAGCTGCATAGATGCAAAGCACTTTACCAGCCTCTGAAAATATAAGTGGACACCTGTACCAAAGATGTTTACTTAAAATGTTAAAAGATACTAGGACAAAATATGGAACTCAACTTTCCAAGGACAACAAAGCTCAAATTATACAAGAACTGACCAGCAATACAGAAGACCATTTGTGGAAGAAATAAAGCTGGCAAAGTGTTTTTCTTTGCAGCTTGCTGAATCTACAGATGTTGCTAATGTGGTCTCTTGGTCCAATTTACAACCTTTAAGTGTTGTAACAGAACCAGTTCATTATTTTCTTCTGTAGAAACTCTATTCTAATATTCTCTTATTTTATCTGCCACTGACAATCATATGGCTTCTGTTTTTTGAATGAATGTATCCCGTTTTGTCATTTATGATTTTAATGATCTGTAAACTTTTATTTAAGGAATAATAGTTTTGGCAGAACATTGTCATGTTCCATAATTTAACAAAAAATATAAATGAAGTAGAGCATGTTCTTGATATGCAAAATATTATTACTAAACTCCTTTTATTTTTCTTCAAAAGAAGATCAGTATATAGAAATTTCATAGATCCAGTATTTATTTCTCTCATTTTAAGTTAAGTTTAACTATAAATTAACAGGGTAATTTTTGGAGGCATATGCTATTAGTAAATGATTAAAGATGCATTACGACAGTCAGTATTTCTTGCTCCATTTTAGAAAGAAGACGATAACGAATAACTGGATTTTGCTGAAATTGCTGGTTTCTAACATAAGTATTATTAAATAATATATGTAAATAACATAGATATACATTATTTCTAATGATTCCTTATCGATTCAACCTAAGTAGGATAGTTAACCAAGAAACAACAGCTTATTTGTCACAACACTTAAAATTCAGATATCTTCAATGTTTGTTTAAGGAATATACATAGGTATTTAAATAGAGACTTGCTATTACTCTTAAACTTTTTATTTAGGTACAATTACAGGCTGAATATATGAGTGTGCTAATAAAACTCTTTATTAAGTATCTATATGCACAGTATGAGCAATAGGTAGAGTTTTATACTAATTTGTTCTTTCTTTTTTGCTCTAATTATATTTCTATAATGTACAGATCTTATAAGTATATAATTTTATATCTGTTGTCTAATAATTAAAGTTGAATTTTTATTTTTTCAATTCAATTTACCTTAATAATTAATTTTATTACCTTTTACAAAATGAGAGCAGCGTGCATTAGAAATTAAAACAAACAAAATAAATATTCCTAATCCAAAAATTATTTGACAAATTTATCTAGCCTAAAATACTATAAATTATATTAATATTCCATTAAAATTTCATTGTTCAATATTTTGCACTAGTATTGTGAATTAATGCTGTTTTTTAAATCAGGCATATAGTACACTAGCAATAATTTTATAGCTTTATTAACTATATATAAACAATCAAGATATTATTTCAACTTTCTACAGAAATAAAAAACTGATGGTAAAATAAAGTGCCACATTAGATTTCTATTAAAAGAGAAAAAGAGAGTGAGAGAGGAGTATTTTAATACTAAGCAATTAGCAAATCTGCTTGCCTTTAACACAGATGCAATATTGTATGTGGCTATTGATAAAGTTTCCCAAATTTACCCCTGTCCATGTTAGGCAGACTGAAGGATGATTTCTCAGTCTTGAAAATACTCATAGGGAAAGCCTTTAAAATGAATGTTTTCTTATTACTGTAAAGAAGAGAGGGGACAATGAAAGGTATATGTTACATCTCTAGGTGTGACATAGAAACAACAGCAGCACTGTCACCTGAAGAAAATGAGACCAGGATGTGTAGACTACTTAGTAATGATGTTATGTTTAATTCACTTTCCACTTTAAATATAGCTAATTGGAAGGTCAAATGGAATTTGTCCAAACAGCAAATCTGGCTGTGGCCATCTATACACAGGAATATTTGTAATTATAGGTGGCAGAATGGCTCCATCAGCCTCAAAGAAACAGCAGAGTGCCTTGTCCTGCATACTGACTGCTGGTGCAGGCGGCATCCAATCATTTTATAACCGGCATTTACTCTATCTCTTTTTCTTCAAATCTTTGAGAAGATAAGCAAAGATGGTTTGGATTAAAATTTTAATAAGTGCATACATACTTCATATAAAATGATGTATAAAAAATATATAATTCTACTGTTATAGTTTGATCATTTACTACCTGTAAATTCAGAGATAAATACTCTATAAGCATTATTTCTTTCAATCTTATTTTGTTCATAACAACTGTGAAATCTCTCTATATATGACTATTATAATATTTATTATATAGAATACATAATCATAATATATTAATAGAATATATAATCTTAAATACATCTATAATTTAAAATGTATCTAAGCTTATATTTATATCTCAAGCTAGCTACATCTATATTTAGTTCCATATAACTACATATATCTAAATATTTATGGGAGTTTGAGTAAATTTTATAATAATTATACCCAAGACCGTTTAATATTACTTCTAATGACTCTACTACCATTCTTTTATCTCCTGGAAAGAAATATTTAAACATATTTAATAGACCACATAGCTGGTAAGTAATTATTTTTAGTGTCAAGTATCCTGCATTTAGTTTATATATATATATATATATATATATATATATATATATATATATACACACACACACACACATATATATGTATATATATATACACACACACATATATATATGCACATACATATATACATATATATATTCACATATATATATTTTAAACACACTATAAATGATATATAGTTTATGTGAAAATTATTCATGTTTGTAAAAATAAACAGTGCTCAATAGCCATTCATAGTCCAGCATGTGTCCACCATACTGAGATTTGTCTTTATTATGCTTTTGACACAAGTAAAGATGTGAAATATAACAATCCCTAAAGCTCTTGCCTGAAATATTTCAGGGTTTATTTCAACAAACTCTCATAAAATTCAGTTTCTCAGCAGGTCAAACTACTATACAGTAACTTAGAAAAAAAAGTAAAGACATATTTATTTCAGCATGTAAAAGTCAATCCTGAGATAGTCTTTGCATTCTATGAAATTACAGTCTGCACTATGCTAATGCATTAAGCTATTACAATTCCATATCTTCTTTTGCTATCTCACAGAGTTTGGCTTTAACTACTTCTGTTGCTGTATACTCAATCAGATGAATGGTTAAAGTTGTTGGGTCAATAGGTTTCTGAACAAAGAGAACAGAAAAAAATAAGTAGAATATAGTTTTTTTTTTAAGTTTTGGCTACTTTAGTACTTGCTAAAACAATAAATATTAAATAGGATAAAACTTGAGCATACTAGTTTTATTAGTCAATTATTTTGGGCTATAAATCAAATGCTCATGATTAAAAATCTTGCTGTTCACATTTATTATAAAATTGCAGAAGTATCTCACCAGACTAAAATTATTTATCAGAAATAAATGTCAATAAAGACATTTTCTTATAAAATGATAGTATAGTGTTGCTATATGTTATAGACTGAAATTTTGTGCTCCCCTTTCTCCAATTCATATGTTGAAGTCCTAACCCCCAGCATGTTTGTGTTTGGACTAAAGAAGTAATTAAAGTTATAAGAAGTTGCTATGGTGGGGCACTGATCCAATAAGATTAGAATCCTTATAAGAACATACATTAGAGAGCACTCTGTGTCTCTCTCCCTCCTCCTGCCTCCCTCCACACATACAAAGAGGTCAAAGGATATATAATTTAATACATAAAACAAATGAACAAGCAAAACAGAATCAGGCTCATAAGTATAGGAAACATATTGATGGTTACCAGAGAATGGAAGGGTTAGGGACAAGTGAAACAGGTACGGGGGATTAAAAAGTACAAACTTCCAGTTATAAAATAAGTAAGTAATGGGAATGTAATGTACAGTATAGGGAATATAATAAATATTGCAATAACTATATCATAACAGATAGTAACTAGATTTATCATAGAGATCATTTTGTAATGCATATAAATAGCAAAACATTATGATCACACCTGAAATTACTAGGATATTGCATGTCAATTATATGTCAATTGACAAAAAAAAAAAAGAAGAGGCTGTGGGAGAACACAGAGTGATCATCAACCAACAAGCCACAAGAGGCTTCAGAATGAAACGTACCTGCCATCACCTTAAACTTGAATCTTGGAATTCTCAAACACATACTGTTATCTCCCAGAAGTCATAGTTTACCTTGACTTTCTAATATTTCTAGCATATAATGTATTTTAAGATTTGGCCTTCACTTTCTGACTTTGCATTCCATTGTGGGTTCTGGACTGATAAAAGTTTTTGCACTTAGAACATTTTTGATTCTGTATATTCTATTCCTAAAACTACTTCTAGTATAAAAATATGAAACTCATTGCTCTCTACTGGTAATTCTATTCATGATTCATATGCCCAGAGTAGAAACCATTTCCAACACCATGAGAGCTGAGTAACATTTATCCCTGTTGTGTCATAAATTATGTTGTATGTCTTTCTATAATTGTTGTCAGATTATGTGTGATTTTTCACACTATAATATCTTGGGAAGCAAAAATGAGATTATACTAACAGTGGAAAAATTATATGTTGCTGACATTCTTCCAACTTCTGGTGTTAAAAATATACAACCTAGTTAAGCTTTTAAGCTAACAATTTCTAGAGGTCCCAAAGGGTACCATATATATCCATAGGCTTTTTAATTATTAGGAAACCCCTACCATTTTACTCTTGTTATGATCTGCATTGGTTTTTCCTGTTCATGTCAGTTACTTAGGCCTTTGAAACCATTGAAGTTACTTGATTATACATCAAAAACTCTTCCACTTTTGCTATTGATTCTGTTCATTACTGTTATTGCTATGTTCTACTATTACTATCCAATGTAATGATGAAGCAGAATCTGTCTGTTCTTAAAATCAAGCAGAGACTTGATACTACTAATTTACTGATGGCTTTGATTCAGAGACTGTGATGTTTAATTTCATGTTAACTGACTGGGCTAAAGGAAGCCCAAATAACTGATAAAATATTATTTCTGGGTGTGTGTTGGAGGGTTTCTGGAAGAGATTAATATTTGATTCAGTGGAGGGAATAAAGAAGATCCACCCTCACCAATGTGGGTGGGAATCATCCAATCCATTGATGGTTCAAAAGGAACAAAAAAATTTTATAAAAAGAAGGGTAAATTCTCTCCTTGATCTGTTTCTTTCAGCACTCCTGCATCAGAGCTGCTATCTCAGGCCTTCAGCCTCGGGTGAGGAGTTACACCATCAGTTCCCCTGCCTCTCATGTCTTAGACTTAGACTGAATTATACCACTGGCTTCCCTGGTCCTCCATCTTGTAGACAGTAGATAGTGGGACATCTTGGGCTCCAAAACCTCATGAGTCAATGCTTTTAACAAATCTTTTCTTATATATCTCTCTTTATATAACCTATTGGTTCTGTTTCTATGGAGAACATGGAGTAATACAGAGGCACTGTGTTTTGCAATAACATATAGTACCACTCTTCTCTACTTCATGTTATATTCATATACACGTATTCCAAGGTTTCCTTGTATGCTCTCAGTGTCGCTGTTGATTTTAGCAGACACAAGATCAGAAGGACAAACAGAACAATATCCAACAATAATGGGTATTATCCTTTATTCACTTAGTACTAGGCACCTATTAGGCACACAATTATTATCTCTGTGTTACAAAAATAAGTTGAGGCCTTTGGTTAAGCAACTTACCTGTTCAAAATCACAAAGCTGTTTGATGAATCAAATTTCAAATATCTAATCAAAAATCAAATATCTATCCAGGATAGATGCACTCTAAATACTTCATTATAAAAAGTGAAACTATTGTTGAAATAAATGTACTTGATTAACAATTTTCTTTTAGAATGTGTGTGTGTTTGTACAGATATAGATATATATGTATCATCCCTCTGAAAGCCATAGATGTTAAGAATAACTAACCACCAACCACATATTCTTATAAATATAATAAAATAATTACTGTTTTGAAATTGATCCCTTAAGCTTAATATGAACCCCCCTTTTACAACAGTGTAGACTCAATTTTATAATTTGTTCTGTTAACTTAACATATTAAGTGCATATTTTAATTATATTATAGCTTCACTATTATTAACTGAATTATTATATATAAACTATGATTCAATGATTATAACTTTTCTTAAGCCTTCCCTTAAGGTTAAATGTTTAGAAATTTTTTATTTTTATTATATAAATGCTACAAAAATAAAATTTCCTATATTTAGTTTTCATTATTTTGTATTATTGTTTTAAGGAAATCCCCAGAACTGTGGTCCAAAGTGACGTAATACTGTATGATTCTGAATATCATTGGAACCTACTAACAGTACAAAAACTAGTTAGTTTGACTTTAATGTCACCAGAGTTTGATATTATTTTCTTTAAAATGTATACATATACTATTTCATCTATGTAAGGAGAATGAGAGAGAAATAATATCTTTCCTGTTCTATAAGAATTTTGTAATATAGATAAAAACCTAAACAAGTAACCATATTTAAAAACTATAATGCAATACAGAACACAGAATGGAGAAATAAAAATTAAAAAATTTCCAAGATTAATGAAGAAAAAGTGCACATTCACTGAAGATATAGCAAAGTTTGGATTTGGGGGTGTTTTGTTTGCTTGAAAGGATAAAATGAAAAAAAAATCATGGAAGTAAAACAGTAGAAGTCATATTTAGAAAGAAATAAATAGTCCAAACTTAAGCATTATGGAAACTTTAGAATCATCCAGAGTTGGGCTCTTTGCAATGTATCAGGCCATACAGGATTGCAGTTGATAGAACGTAATTTTTTAAAAGTATAATTGATATAACAGCATTTTCTCCAATTCCAAATAACAGTTTAATTTTATTTTTTTATTTTTTATTACAAAAATTTTCAGAGTAAAATTGAGTAACTGGTACTATAAAACTATGCATATGCTAACTAAACCAAGGTTATTAACATTTTTAAATATTCATTTTGTCCACATATATAGAACCAATTTAGAAAAATCCCAGTTATTTTTCCATGATCTCAACTTTTAAAATAATGTGACTGATAGTGTTTTTGTTGTGTCATTTAAATTGTTCCTCTTAACTGGATGCTTGCCATATAAACTACCAAGTTATGTCTAAAAGCATAATTACATTCAAGTTAACAGTTTTTGGCATGAACATGCCATAAAATATGTTTCACACTCTCATCCCTGGTCTTTGTAAAAATAGATATTCTTACCTTATTCCTGACACTAACAGAAAATATTTAAGGGTTTCATTTTATTTTGTTTCATGACTCTGGGTATCGATCTAACATTTGTATGGTTTATCATGTTATTGAAAGTTAGATATTTTTATCAAGAATGTGTTTTAAATTTAGTTGACAGCCTTTGAATCATATACAAAGGTAATTATGTTTTTAAGATAAATAATTATTTATAGTTAGTTAAACAATTATTAGATTTAACTATTTCTTTTCTTCTTACCTTTTTTGTTGGTTGTTTTTTAAATAATCTTTTTTATATATTTGTATTGATGCCATACTATCTACGTAAAAACTGGTCAGAAATTTTTTCCTACACTCTTGAATAGTTTAAGTAATACTGGAATTATACATCATTTGAAGGTTTGATAAATGACTCCTATGAAATTTTTAGTGGTAGTAATTTTTTAAGCATAGTTCCTTAAACTTTTTACTGTCCTCTATAAAAATTGGTGTTTTAACTTTCTATTTCAACTATTATCAATTTTGATAAATTTTATTTTGTTAGAATATATCCATTTAACTTAGATTCTAAATCTTATTTTACTAGAACAATCTCATGATTATATTAAAAATATCTTCTGTTTTGATAGATATTTCTCCATTTCTTTTTTTACCTTATAAATTTTGCTTTTCTTGTCTCCATCCTACCCCTCTTTAGTGAGCTAGTGGTTTTTCTATGTTGTGTATCCATTATATCTACTTCTATATTGCTTTTTTTAAAAAAAAAAAATCCTGTTTTAAGCTCTATTATTTCCTCTTTAGTTTCTTGAAAATTAACCCTTGATTATTTTTCTAAAGTTTTATGCTTCCTTCAACACATTTATTTTCATTTATCTAATTATTTAAATCTATATTTTTTTTAGATTTTGGATTTAATTGTCTCATTTATCCTAAAATTATGTGTTGTCATTATAGTAGTTTTAAGAAATGCCATAATTTTATTTGCATTCTCCCTTTGACACAAGCATTGCTTAATAGATTTTTTTAAGTTCCCAGTAACATTTTCTTTATTGTTGGTCTTAAGATGTGACAAACAATACTAACAAGGGTTGTATGGCTTTTTCACTCCTACCTGAGGAAAACCAGAGGCAGTGTTGATCTCAGTTGGATCTCCTTTTCACCAATTTTATGTGATTTAGTAGCCAGAAGATAATGGAGGGAGTAGTTAGCTAGAAGAGTTTTAGTAGTTCATAACTAGTCTAAAAGAATGTTTTTTGTAAATAAATATACGGATTTATGGAATTTGACTATCTGAAGAATGGAAGTTAGTAAAGTAATTCTTTACCTACATGACTAATAAAGCACAAAAACTTCATGGCTTAAAACGAGAACAAAAGGAATTTAATTTTCAGTGAGCATCTAATGACTTACATAATAATTATGTTCCCTACAACTTTTATATGTATCTTTGATTGTTACTTGTTGATTTGCTTTGGAATAACAATAGAGTGCTAATATCTACCAATATTAATTTATATAATTTATAATTTATGAAGGCTCTTTTACATTAGATAGTAAATACACATTTGTAATTGTTATATTGCTATTGCAAATGTTTGCCTTTACTAAAATAAATAATTATTATGGTCTTGTCTCACTTTATTCTTTTTGTTCTGAATTCAGGTAGGTTGCTTGGTTGCTTTGCTTTTTTGTTTTATTTTTCTTTTTTAAAATTTATTTTTACGTTTTTACTTTACTTTGACCACCTATTAATATAAAATGTCATTTTATTTTATCCTCCTCACACTTTTAATAAGATTTTTCAACTATGTCAGTACTTATAGTATCTCTATAATAATCACCCTTATAACCTCTTAAAATCATAATTTCCACCTAATAATTATTCACATTTACTATACTTTTGCTAATAACTTTTAACTGAAGTTTATTATCTGATATATTAGTGAGGAAAGGCTCAAAAGCTCTTGTATATTTTAAACTGTTTTTCTAAAAGTCTGATCCTTGAAAGTCAGATTAGCTGGAAATAAAATATACTTTTAGGCTTTTTTAAAAAAATACTTTTAGGCTTCTTAAAAGTATTCTTTGTCATCTAATTTTGAATATGATAACAAGGTATCATATGGTAATCTGAATTTATTTCCTTTGTAAATGAATGCCTCATTTACTTGAAGGCCTGAAGTGTTTTCTCCTTTTTTATTTTTAACATTTTGTTATTTTGTTAGGTATGTCTCAGAGATGTTTGTTCTGGGCTGACTTTCTCACTCATACAATCTATCCTTTTACTGTTTCAATACATATCTATTTTTATTTCAGGTAGATATTATTAATTTTAAGTTTTTAAAATATTAGAATGATAATTTTGTTGCATTGTTTTATTGGTTTTCTTCACATATTGCAATTATACTTATGTTGGATTTTCTTGCCTGGCTATATATAATAATTTTGTTGCATCTCTTTTAAATTTCTCCTTCATTTTCAGGCTCCTTTTATCCTTATCATCCATGTTCTTCGATATTTATATTATTTCATCTAATATCCCTTGTAAATTTTACAGTTAGGCTCATTGTATATAAGAACTGTGATCCAGTCCCAAAAATAACTTAGAAAGGTAGGAAAATGTTTATGAATTCAAGAACCTAAAATTTAAATACAAAGTTTACCATTTTAAAAATGTTATTAGAAAACCACTGATGCATAAAATTGTTCTAAAAGTAGCTATGGAGAACAGCAATTTTTAATGAGCATGTAAACTACAGTCATAACCAATTTAGAAAAAGTAAGGTTAATAAATTTAGGAAAAGGAACTAGTTACTGTAAAGAAAATGGTGATAGAATGTTATCAGGTAATATAGAAAGGGAATGAATAATGTATACACTGATAGAAGTACTAAAGTGAACTAGTATGAAGAAAATGAAAAGAAAGGTACAAGATACATTGTCCACTGGGTTTCTGGATATATCTTCATTCCATTATTTTAGATCTTTGATTTTTCTAGTATGAAATTCATTGAGGCATAAGAAATAATTCTAGAAATTGTATTCATTTATATTATTGTGTGATGATATTTCATATTGTTTTTGAGAAAAAGTTTAAATATAGAGAAAAATAAGCCCCACCAATGATGGGAATTTGTCCAAGACTAGTACCCTAGATTAACCTTTATCTTTCATTAATTCAAAAATTTCCAAGTTCTTACATACACAATCCATTTTAATTTAAACAACTTTATCAATGGAAGTTTTTCTGTGTTTCCTATGCTGTTTTTCTCTTTCTGGAGAACTACTTTGAAGAAAAATAAATAATAGCACTCATTTAAATGTTTGTGCAATTTGAACATTTGTTACTTCCCACCAAGTGATTATTACTTGGTTTAAGCAATTCTGGTCTGTTCCTGGTAAATACTAAATTTCAGTGGTAAACCACTGAAAGGGAAGGCTGACAATTGCTAACACTGAACCTATCAATTCTAATTCATCTGTTTCTGAGAGGTCTCTCTTGCCTAGGGGCAGTTGGAAAACACTATGAAGGGACCAGCATTTCATTATCCACAACAGAACGACTACTAAAGTTATCCACGTATACATAAATGAACACAGAGCTGTCTTAACAACATAACATGAGTTAACCATGTGCCCACTACTCTTATTCAAAGAAGCAAGTATCCAAATGTAACCTTGTAGAGGCACATCAAAAGGGGTCATTTGTAAAATATTTATCCTCAGCATTCCACGTCTGAGTAGTTCTCCGTATAACTGGGATTAAGGCTTCATTTGCATATGGGTCTCAACAGTGAAGGTTAAGATAATAGGCTTTATCATCAATTAGAATCTGGCTTTGTAACTTCTTCCTATTATAACACTTCTATGTTACTGGAGAAAGTTCTAAGTCACTTTTTCCTAACTTGTAAAATATGAATAAGTACAATACCTTGATATGAATTTTTAAGGATTAAATGACATGTGAGAGTACCAATTATATAACTGGCACATAACAGAGAAACATATGGAGCTAACAAATTTTCTGCTATGTCTCATGACATATCAAAACTCCAAATTCCCAAACCAAAGATGTGTCAAAATAGCTAAATAAATAAAAGTAGTACATTTACTTGGTACTTATGAAAATCCAATACTATCATAACAGAACATATTATCACTGATCAAGAAAAAAACATAATAAAAGCAACAATTGTGTTTTCTTGCAGTATCTCGTGATGAAATTAATCTTTATTTTTTATATTCCTATGTTAAGTAATGGCAAATGTGCATTTTTTTTACATTCTAAGTGACAATGCATTTCATATTAATTTGATGATAAGCAATGTTGTTTTGAAGATCTTTGATTTATTATAAATGTATATAATTAAATAAGTAATGTTAATCTTCATGAAATACTAATTGAGATCAAATAATTGTTCGGTCGCCTGCAGATGCCATTAAGTCACTAACAATGAGGTGGCTTAATACCTAAGATGGCCAACGGCTGATGCAATTGAGACCTCACATTGCAGCAGGGACCTTCTGGGTGTGGAAAGACCCTAACCGCGGGAACAGAACCATGGAACACCATGCCCAGCACATCCGGGACCAAAAGAGCCTTTAAAAACAACTCCCTCACCCCTGCACGTGCGACTTCTCTGGCCCCTAACCCCGGGACCAATGAACCTCGCCGGCCCCAATAAAGCCTGTCCAGTACTCCACTTTGGTACTCTGTGCTTTTTATTCGATTCCAGTTGATCAATAATTTTTTGCATTCTTTACTTTTTCATGTTATTTTTCATAACAATTTTTATTAAAAGTATTACTAAAACTAGAATTCAAAAGTGTTACAAAGTAAAAGCAAATTAGTGTTTAAGAAATAAAACTTACATTTATAAAATAATATATAAACACAAAACACATAGACTTATACTTTTATACTCCAAGTATTTAGACTTTTTTACTCATGTTTATAATAGCACCACCTAATTGGATATTAAAAATCAGAAGCATTGATAGATTTTTACTTATATCATGTTTTTGAACATAAGTGTTAGAAACTTTAAAATGTTCAAATTTAAAAAATTAAAATATACTCGCTTTCTTTATTCTTGTGCTCTGTAATAGCTTGAATAATGTCACCCCAAAATTCATGTCTACTTAGAACCTAGAATATTGGAAGTAGGGTCTTTGCAGATATAATTAAAGGTATTGAGATGAAATCATCCTGGATATAGAGTGGTCCATAAATCAATGATTGATGTCCTTATACAAAAGAAGGAATTTTGGAATCAGAGACACAGATACACAGAAAAGAAAACAATGTGAAAACAGGCAGAAATCAGAGTGATCCATCTGCAAGGCAAGAACATTAAGGATTGCCAGCAGCTACCACTAGAGACCACGGAATCTTGTATATATATATATATATGACTTTTCAGGACTGTTATCTGTAACCAATTAAGTTTGTTACAGACTGTGCTCACATCATAGAACTGCTCCTGCTTCACCTAGTTCCATGCCCCCTTATCTGTAGCCAATGTAAATTCTTTCAAGACAACTTATATCTTTCTTCCCCAAAATATAATGTATAAAAGTGCTCATCAATTCCAGGGCAGTGCACCTGTTGCCTTCTCAACCTAGCTTGCTTGTGGTGGTTTAGTCTTCATGGCCTAGGACCTGGTCCTTTTCTAAATAGCATATAGCTCAAAAAACCCCTCTTTTGAAAAGGCTTTCAGTCATGAAAGTTTTTTGTTCAACAAGGCCATGGGGTGCCGGAGCCCACCAGCTAAGATGGAACAGTTCCTGAAAGGAGGAGTGAGGATTGAGAAAAGAAAGAGAGCTAGAGCGAGAGCAAGAGAAAAGATAGAGTCGGGAAGGCTAACAGTAAATACTACGCCCCCAGTTTATTAAGCACAGCATATTTATACCCTTGGAAATGCAAGAGAAACAAAACCCACAGATATGCTAACAATTGTTTACATTTACATAAGTTCTCTCAAAACATCCTTGTTCCTGTTTTCTGCCTCTTATTCCTTGGGGCAAGAAAGTTCAACTCTTTACATTAAGCCAAACTTCCTCCTTCTGCATAGAGCCCACCTGCTCTGCAAACTTCTAGCCTGAAGGCAACTTTAACCCTGTTTGTAGGGCATTCAGCAAGAATGGCTTCCAACAATGCGGTATTTTTTTTTTAAACATGGATTTCATTAGTTATTGAATTTTAATAGTCTTAATATACTGGTCTGAAAGCAGTCATCTTAACTCATATTTACAACTACACATTAGCAGTAATCAAAATGAGAAGAATATGATCAAAGAAACAGGTGGAGTGCAGAGAAAAAAATAAGATTAAAGTCACTCAAAACACAGGCTATATTTTATAAGAGTAACTATGTAACTCAAAAATATTTGTTTGCATATATTTAATAATGTATTACATATTTTAAACACATCCATGCTTTATAAAACCCATGTATAGTATCGTTCTTTTTCATCTGTACCTGATAATTCTTCTTTCTCAAATTGGTCCTTTTTTCTTCATTTTTTTTTTTTAGTGATTATATTCCAATTGTCATATTTCCACAAAATCAAAAAAATATTCTAAAGTAGCAAACATGCCCCTCCCTCATTTTATTTTAATGTGTATATGCAGAAAGCCTAATTATTCATTATAGGTAAAACAGATTATGGAGTTTTTTCAATTAAATGTCTCATATACAGTTATTATTTCTTGGTAATGAAATTGAATTATGAGCACGCAAGTTTTTTTCTATGTCTAGATAGCAAATTCAAATTACACACCTAAATATCACAATTTGTTGTTAGTACTTAAAAAAATAATTTTAAAAGAAAATAATAAAGGGTCTTTTGGAATAATAGAGATAAGTCAATATCTTATTTCTATTTGTATTAATATAGACATTATACATGAAATAATGCAACCTCAAGTACTCATTTGTATGCAAAAAAACAATTTGTATGCAAACACCAGTCTTCTTTATGAGAGTGATTTCTTAAGGAGTAGAGTTTAAAGCAATTTCTAATTAACCTTTAGTTACAAAAAAAGTGAAACTCAAAATAAACTTTTACTGCATATTAAGAAAACATTGTTTGCTGATTTGAAGTAGAAGTGCTGTGGTGATGAAAAACTTTTAAGACACAAAGTAAAATTTAAATATATATTTTTAAAATAACAGCATTTAAAAAAAACTTAATTTTGATTTATTTAACAATAAGTATTTTTTTGGGTTTGTGAAGCAATTTCTTTTTTTGTCCAACAATGGAAACACTAGGGAACCTAATATATGACATATATTAGAGAGTTAATATGTAGCATTATTAGGTGAGATTTTGCATTGTCTTTAAGAATTTATAACTATTTTATGAGAAGAAAAATATTTAAGGGACAGAATTAATTTTTGCTACCCCTGAAAAATTTTAGAGTAAATTTAATTAGGTGTCATTGTTTTATACCTCCACAGTGGCTTATATATCTCATTCAAAGACACATTATCTTCTAAATTATTGGTTTAATTGTTATTAGACTGTACGGTCTGTAATGAGATTGATCACTTTTCTACTTTTCATTTACAATGGCCCAATGAGTTTGATATGTACTTAGTCTCATTTTACCTGTGAAGATATTGAGACACAAAAAATTTAGTAATTTGCCCAAATTAGCACAGCTTGGTAAATGACAGAGTCAAGATGCAAACCAAAGCAATTTGAATGCTTAATCATTATGCATTCTGCCCTAGTGAGGCCAGGGATTATATGTATTTTGTCTTTTGTCTAGTGGTATCTAATATAATATCTGTTAACTACTGGATGACTCTTTAAAGTGATCCAAAATATAGTATAATATCTATTGTTAATACCAGTTTTAATATGATGTTTGCCCTTTTTATCAAAACTCTATATTGAAACTTAATTTCTTATATAGCTTTTAAGCATATAAAGCAGTAGAGGTTTTTTTCGGATTGAATTTAAATTCCAAACTTGTACCACAGGGGGTAAAGAAACACATACAAAAGCATTCCAAGCTCAATCTCACTTTTAATAGATCTGTGCAAATCCAGGTACTAGGGCAAAGATGTGTGATAGAAAGGGGTGTGTTACTGCAGCTGTCTACACTGCCAATAACAAGGTTTTTCTCTTATTCTTAGTAGTTAGCTAGGTCCTGGTTTATATGAGTTAAGTTAGAAAAAATTCCCATTTCTCTCAAATTATTTGTTACCCCTGAAATCCATAAAAACAGTATATTTAGATTTACAAATAGCACAGATATCTGGTGGCTAGTCATTAAAAGTTAAGTGAATGAATCAGGCAAATATTATATGAAGTAACACATTACTGTACTATTGGTTATTAACTATTAATTCAAGAGACTCTATTAGATATCTCTGAGAAAAAAATTATACATCAGAGTATCATGATTTTCTGAGAGGAGGCAACTAGATTAAATGGACTGAAACACTAGAATAATGGAGGAAGCTAGATGCCTGAGTGAAAAGGTTTGACATTTTCAAAAGGAAAGAATTTAATCAAATACGTTAACACCGGGATAAATTTAGATACTTCATAATTTTAACTTAAGCTAATATTTATCATCCACAAGTATTTGGAGACCAATTTCTATTAAAAACAAAAACAAAAAACAGTCTAGCTCAGTGCTAAATTTCAAGAAAATTTATAGTAGAAAAATAATTATCCCGATAGATTCTAAAAATGAAGAAATCTGAGTACCACTGCAATCCAGGTCTCTCTACATATATCCTCTGTGAACAAAATCCACTCCAGAATGATTCTTCCTGAGAATCTCTAAGGTGAGAAATTTAAGTCCAGAGTTGAAGGTTCAAGGCCATTTTGTATACCTGTGAAGGTATACATTTATGTGAAAAGCCTTCTCCAAAGCCACCCATAGAAGATTCTAGAGATAATCTAATATACTCAAATCCATGGCTTTGAAAATGGCAATAAAAAATTAAATTAATAAAATAATAAAATCACTCTATCATTTAACACATTATTTATTTATATCAGTACAGATAACAGATATCTTTGCATCTATTGCTGAGCACTACACTATGCCCCAACATAGGAGGTAAACATAGCAAATATTTATTACATCTCAGGTTGTTGTCAGGAATTCTCACGTGGCATGTATTAGCTGAGTGCATCTTGTTCAAAAGCCAAAGTGTCGATTGGGGTGTAGTCTCATCTAAAAGCTCAGTTGGAGAGGATCTACTTCCAAACTCACTTACATGTCAATTGGCAGATCCCAGGTCCTCTGTGGCTACTATCTGTGGACTCACTTTGCCATATGGACCTCTCCATAGGGCTGCATATAACACTGCAGTTTGCTTATCCAAGAATGAGAAATTTGGGAGAGACAGAGAAAAAAAAACCCTTTAGGTTATACAAAAGAAATCACAGTCTTTGTATAACCTAATCAAAGAATTAACATGTTATAACTTCTGTGATATTCCATTCACTAGAAATGACTTACTAAACTCAGATCCAGTCTACACTCTAGAGGAAAGAATGATTCAAGAGTATAAGTACCAGGAAATGGACATCATTAAGGGCTATCTTATAGGTTGCTTACTATACTCACATACAACAACACAAAATGAAATATTGGGCTACCATTTAAATACTACCTTTGTTACATGGGCTTTTATGTTTCAAAGATTTAAGGAGATGAAAAACAAATACAGATTTTTAAAACACTGCTTTTGGGATCTAGAGATATTTTCACTTTTTTTTCTCTTTTCATTTCTAAGCTTCCTTGAAAAAACTTGCACGTGTAAAAAGCTCAACATATTGCAATCAGAGCATTTTATCATGGCTTTCAGAAAGAAATTACCTCTAAATTATGCAAATTGCCTTAATCAACTGGATAAATATGAGTGTGAACAAAACGCAAAGTGTTGTTGGAAATTCACTGATATGCATGTTATCATATTCATCATTTTTATTGTTAGAGAAAGGCCTATGAGAACCTTAGGAAAACATGAGTCTCCTGTTTCAGTTTCTGTTCTCTGGTATTTATCTATGCTTTGTTGTTTTATTATTGTTACTGTCAGTCAATTTGACAACGATGTACAGAAAGCCATGAGAAAAATAAGAGTATGTAATGTTTGTTGACTGATTATGCAAAAGAGCACTTTGATAATTTTTATAGTTTTTTTTTTAGTTTTATTGATAAATTGACCTAACAGTGATTTTTATTTTATTTTTATTTTTTTGGGTATCAAAATAGAAACACACATATGCAAACATTAAAAAAAAAGAAAAGAAATACATTCTAAAACAGCAATCTAAATATTAGTAAAATACTTTTGAAATCATGAAAAATGTACTGACTAGAGACACAAAAAGGGAAAAATACTATTTAGTCTTATGATTGTACAAAAATAGTCATTAGAATTGGAAAAAAAATAATGTGTAGCGTTATTCATCATTATTTTCAATTAAACAAGAATATTAAGTTCTTGATACCAAGACTACAAAAATGTTATTTATGTAACATCCTTCCTCTCATCTTACAGATACTGTATTATCTAAAAAGCATTTCCTAAAATAATGGTTGACTCTAACATTTGTTTTTAAATGTCTCTTCTCATTCACTTAACTATATTTTCATGAGAGAAATTTTAATTTTTGTCTGAATTTCACATGTTGATCTTTTCCAATTTTTCATCTTAAAGTTAATTTTTTTTAATATAGAAGCTTTACTTGATACAGAAACAAAATGTTCAGAAGTATAAATTTTCTTCCAAAGCTAAAAAAAATTTAAATATATTTTGTTATTTTTCATGGACATTATTTCACGTCTTGTTTTGTTTTCCTATAGTTTCTATCTAATCACGCCACTGCACATCATCAGGTTTAACATGTTTTGAATATCCATAAGGAAACACAGTACTCAATAAAGACTTTGAATTTAAAAGGGTTGCATATATCTTGATCCTGAAAAAGAATTCTAAGGGCATTTAGAATTCTAACAGATGTAGTCTGATGTAATGTTAGCATGCCAACAATATTCCTACGTGTTGCAGTAATTAGGGGAAAGGATGAATATATAAGGTCAAGAGGTAGAACTTGGAACGGAAGAGAAGAATGAGGCTGGAGAGGATTTATTAATTGCTCTCAGGTTTCTTTGTGGCTGGCTTAATCATGTTACTTCCACCAAGGTCATGCACTGCATACATAACAAAATCCATTCTCCTTTTGGCAGAAGCTTTCAAATATATGTCTTTCATGAAGTAACCATTCTGTGCTACTATTTTAACTTATGTATTACACAGACTGATAGTAAATTCAGAGATAGGGCCTTTGTTCAGCAAATTTTGCCCAGACCTCAGCATTGTATGAATTACCTGTGCATCTGAAAATTATTAGTATTGAGTTGACTTCTTGGAAATGTGTTCTTTATACAGTTTTGATAAAGTATTAGACCTTGGGAATAGTCTTTTATTTACTAGTTTAAGGTTTAAATTGAGTACTTCAATTACCAAAATAATAAAGAAAACAATAAAGTATATGATATATTTTTAAAAATTTATATTATAAAATATAACCATACATATACCTTCTCTTTCTGAATTTTTACTAGACACAATGCAATGATTTAGAAAGAGAAGAAACAGCAATGTAAGATAAAAAGAGCAGCAAACTTATAAAGCAGAATTTATGAAATACTTCATGCTTTCAGTTGGTTTATGAGTATAATATATTTTTTGTTAAAGATCAATTTGGATTTTAAGTAACTTAAAAATTGAATGTGAAGAGACATGATGAAAATACTGTTATTGACTTATTCATTCAGCAATTTGCAATTAACCGGTAGCATTTAGCAAGTGTTTTCTATTTTTTTTCTGGGTTTAACGCTGAATAGAGGAATAACAGAGTATGTATAAGCTTGTGAGATACAAAATCAGTCAAGATTGTTTTTGACTTAGGACAATTCCCAAATTTGTAGGCAAGTCACATGGGACCCTGAGCAACTACAGCTGTCTTCTCTAAAACCTAGTCCACTCATGTCTTGTTTTTAAGCATTGAAATGGAGCCTATTATCTCAAGGGTTTCCACAGTAATTTTAAGACTACAGCCTTGGTTTCTACCAGGTAGGACCCATTTGCCCCTACTTTGCCTACTGGACCCAATGGAATTATGGGAAGGATTGTGCCTAACTGTTAACAGCATTTTTTTTTTTTCCTTCTAACCACTCCATTACAAAACACAAATGAAGCAATTAAACATTCAGGCTCTAAAGTAGAGACCTGTTAGAAAGGATGTGGCAGGTCAAATAAGATGCAGTGGCTACCTCCCAGGAACAAAGAGCATACTGGTTTCAAGATGGCATTCACATTCTGGAGATCCACTCTGAGGGTGCCAGTGGCTGACTAGAGTCGTGATGTGACTGACAGTTCTCATTTCAAGTTCAGACTTTTCTTAAGATCTTAACTACAGTAAGTCTTTGGAGGAAAAATGCAAGTTGAATGGGGTCTCACAGCATCATTTGGACAAAGCATACGACTGTGGCTCCATGATTGTATAGCCTTTCTACCCTTCTATCCTCAGAAATGGCCTTTATTCAGCCTATCACTGATGTCAGGGAGAGGTTGTTATATCAGAACCCAGTGTTCACTTTTGACTAGTGTTTTTACAAGTAAGCTTCACTTCAAGCACAGATCTATTTTAGATCAACTACTGCTTTATATTGCTTTACTAATGAGATACAGACTAAAGACTCATAATGAGCATTTTAAAAATCTTTTTTAATTCAATAATATATTCAAAACTAAACATTAAAAAAAAATTCATGATGACATTTGCCTGAAGTTTTGTTGTGTTTAAGTATGCTTGGTCTAAATTCAAAAACAGATTGTTTAACTTGGTATATTTTCATCTGTAATTGGAGTTAATTTTTATATGGTCACTGTGTCAGGGTGAGATAATGTATATAAAATGCTTAGCACAATTACTGGTATATGGTAAATGTTCATTACATGCTTGGTTTGATCATAAATGATAATCACAAAAGGTCATTTAAGAAATCTCTCTAGACATAGATTGATATTAATTTTAATATGTGTGCATGAAAAGCCCACATTCTTTAACTCTCCCCGAAGTTCTCAACTGTATGTTTAAGAAAGTAGTTGACAGTTTGAAAGTTGGCATTCCTGAGAGTATATTTACACAAATGTGGTGTCTAACTGTGCCCTCTGAAAGTGAGTAGCATTTTTCACTTTTCTAATCCTCAGAAAACCATTACTGAGTGTCAGAATGGTCTTTAATAAAAGGCAAAGTGGTAGGATGGTGTACATGTATAATAGAACACTCTATCTTACAACACTCAAAAGTGTTTAACAATAAATCCTTTCTTATCCATGCAACAAGGAGCCTATATAGCTCCCTGTTGTTCAGCGAAGAGAAACTACATAACAGACTTCATTTTAATAAACTTCAGGTTGTATAGGGTAGGATTTGCAGTCTATAAGATATTTATCATTGATGAACCTGGTCAGACCTGCTTTGAACTTTTTTTTTGAGATTTTCTCATGTAATTATATGAATAATTTTTCTCTTATTGATGCCACTGACTTTAGGATAAAACTACTTTATATACCGATAAAACCTTACTCTGCACAATATAGATGGTTTATATTTATTATTATTATTTATTTATATGCCTTTTAAAATTTTATTCTTAGAGCTATGATTTAGAGAACATCAACTTTGGTCAGAAACAAAATTGTTACCATAGTCCATGTACATTAAAGCTGTTTGGGGTACATCAGTAGCAAACTTTTAATAACAATAAAAAAATAATAATTTCTAAAGGTAAAGAGCTAAGAATGAGAGAAGAAAATTATTATTTTTCTCTTTGAAAAAACAAGGAAATCAGAAGAGCTTACCCTCGACAGATTCACCTATTTCTCTTTCTCTATTTCTTAGCTCTCGTTTCTGTCCATGTTTAGAAAAACAACACAAATAAAGGTGAATAGATTCTTTTAGAACACCTAGCTATTAGCAGTATGAAACTAATATCTTCCTTTCAATTGTGACATATTATTTTTCAGTGGAAAACTGAAGAGGCTACCAAAAATACTTTTTGTCAAGGATGTCAGATAAATCAACCAGTCAGAAGTTGGTCACATAGTCAGCCATCAGCCTGTCAGTCACTCAGCATGTAGTCTCATTTTCATAGCTATTATTATGTTTCTTGTATTGTGCCTTTATCTTTTGCTCAGATTGTATTTCCACTTATTTTTTAAGAAAGTATTTATTTCTACTACCTGGAAAAGATAGTACAGAATTTGTACAATTTTTACTTTAAAAGTTTTGTAGAATTCAGCAGTGAAAACATGTGGACCTGGTACTTTCTCTTTTGGACAATATGTATTTGTCAAAACCCATAGAACTTTAGAACAATTGAACCTTAAAGTATGCAAATTAAAAATATATATTTTATTTTGGACATCTGGGGATCTCAGGAAAAAAAAAGTGCAGACTGTGACAAGAGATCCTAATGTGTTAAAAATGAATGAAATAATCTCATTGAAGGTGGCTGGGGAAATGGGCTGACCTAAATAACTTTGGAAATGAATAGTAGCGAGAATCTCTAAGACTAAAGGCAAAAGGAACTGTGCATCAATAGTGTATACCAGTAGAAAAAAAAATTTCCCACAGGGTTTTGTGCCAGCAATTCTGGTACTATTATACATGTATACTGAAATTAAATAATTGACTAAAATAATAGTGGATCAGATTTCTCATTGATGAAGTGAAAATTTACAGATCAGCAAGGGGAGGAGGCTAGAACAATCCATTTGGTAATAGATCAGAGTTGAAATCACTAGTAAAAACTCATGTTTAACTTAACATCTACATAGATGTCTACATACACAAAGAGTTATAGATATGTATCAGTATATACACATATATTTCTTTTCTCTATTGGCTTACACGCATAAAATATGTTTCAGTAATGCATTTCAGTGTGCACATTTCATTGACCCCACTCCCAACAAGCACACTTAGCACCCTGATCTTTGTTTCTAATACTAACCTCTAATAAAAGAAACCAGGATTCTTTTGAGAAATGAATAATTCTAGCAGTGAAGCAGATTATATATATATAATGAGTCTAGAGCATCTTACTTTGTGGAGTGCCAAAAAGTAAGAAAATGCTAAAAACAGAAACAAAACTAAGAACTAACATTGGTGGGATATGTCAGTGGAGCATAGGAGCCAAACAAAGAGAGTTTCCAAGGGCCAAAGATGAAATAATTTAAACAAACAAAATGAAATAGTATGGAAATTACAATACAATTTACAAAATAAATATTCATGAATATTTATTCATATACTTAAATGAATAAATGAATAAATGGGGTAAAAGGGACAAATCTCCCATGCATAACAATTTTAAATAAATTATATAGCCACTTCATGCTTAAGAGGGAAGGCACTACTCCCACATTTTAAGTGTGAGGTATACATAGTGACTTTCTTCTAAAGAGTTCTATATGGAAATGGGAAAAAAAATGAAAGTAACTCTATAAAAGAGAAATCTGACAAATACTGAGAGAGATATTTAAGACCAATATTAAATCATAAATTCTTAATATGCACTCTTGATATGATGTGATCAAAATGGCATTTAAACCATTTGGCATTCTCCTCCCCAAATCCATACTCCAGTCAATCTATAAGAAAAACATCAGATAAATTCCAATAAAAAGAAGTTGTGCAATATGTCTAACCAGTATATCTTAAAACTGTCAAAGTCATAATAAATAAGAAAAGTCTGAAAAACTGGCCATGCAGAGCCAGAAAAGACATGATAACTAAATACACATAGTATTCTGAGTAAGGTCCTAGACCAGAAAAAGGACAAAATTAAGATGATATGATATGGACTTTAGAAAATTATCAATAATGCTTTATTAACTGTAGCAAATATACTGTACTAATATGTTAATAGGGAAAAGTGCAGAGGTATATATGGGAATTGTCTTAGACTATCTGCTTAACTTTTTTAATGATACAAAATATCATAGGATTGCTTAGTGTTCATACATGCAGACCCAGGGAAGGGTCCTGGGACTGAAAATCTACCTCCACAAGAAAAGGGCAGGGAAAGACCAAAGAAAGAGACTTGCCACTCCAGTCTGGTAATTAACTGAGTTAATTAAGAAATATTTACAAAGAAGGTACATTTGGGCGCTGCTGGACTAAATGTATATTCTCTGCCATTTAGTGAGTGCCAAAGAATTATGTAGGACAAAAAAAAAAGAGGTAGTCACAGGTACTAGTGTGTGAATTCTACTGGGTACAGAAAAGTACTTTACATGCTTGACCAGGTCAGGGCAACAACCTATTCCAGGAGCCAAGCACATAGCAGGAGTCAAGGGAGCAGTGCTGATTTGTGTCAGAATAAATATTAATTATGACCAGACTTTCTCTAAGGGGGTTTTGTGGTCAACATGAGGTTTTGCAGTCAACAGTTCCCATTCTGGCCCTATCTAGCTCACGGGACAGAGAGCAGTCACATCATGGAATAGTCTCTCCTCTACACTTGGTTACTTTTAAGTCAAATTAAATCAACATGAATCAATACAATATAATAAAGTGAACTGAAAACTGATATACATATTAAATATTCAAAAATTATTTTTTATAACATATTGAAATATTTATCTAAGTCTAATCTTTCTTATTAGTTGGTGATTACTATATATGAGGCAACAACATGTGTTTTACTTGCTATATCTAACCACCTTTTCCCCTTAAGCCTATAGCATTACTAGACTAAAACCATAATCAGTGGCTCAGGCAAGCTTAGCATTTAGGGTTGTTTCTGCAAGTTAATTAAATAGAAATCAATAATAAAATTTATTTAACATTTTGTTAAAATTAATCACTATCAATAATTAAAATATTATTTACTGAAAGAATAAAAAAATGAGGCTTTAAAAATAGCAAAAGATAAATCTAAGTCCTTCCACACATACTGCAACTGCTTTTGTCAATGGTATTAATTTAGCACGATTTCTTCATTATTGTTCCACTTAAATTTAAACTTATAAGGCACATCTTCCTTCTAAATATCACCAAAGTAACCTGACAATATTTTTATGAGCTATCAGGCCACTTTTCAGAGAGTTGTTAGAACTCTGTTTATTAGACTATCTTTCATAGAAATTAATAGAAGCTAACATTTAGGTCTCAAGACACAGTAACACATTTCAGTGTGCACATTTCATTTACAATGAAGATATCTCATAAAGCAGAACAAAATTGAAGTAATAAAATTTATCATTATTATATGAGTTTGCTATGGCTTCTATAACAAACTTCACAGACTGGGAGGCTTATACAGTAGAAATACCTTCTCTCATAGTTTTGGAGAAATCTAGCATCAAGATGTCAACAGCTTTCATTTCTCCTGAGACCATTTTCCTTGGATTGTAGATGGCTGGCCTCCAAATACAGTCACATTGGAGATTAGGATTTTAATATATGATTTATGGGCATATACAATGAAGTCTATAACAGTTTTAAAAATGAAAATAAAGTTTTGAGAGTTTATAACTTAAACTGACTATTAATGATTAGTTTTTATCAGGGAATTAAACAATAATGATGATTTCATTTTATTTTCTGTTCACATTTTACATTTCATTGAGTTTCAAATGTTTAATCACTGAATAATTTCTCACATGTTCTCTCAAAGTAAAGTGCTCTTTATTCATTAGACTACTTCTCTACTCATCCTTCTAAATTTTCTGTCTCTGTTTCTTATTCTAAAATTTCCATGGTCAAAGATAAAAAAATATAGTTATTTTACCAGCTCAGCAAATCTTTTAAAATTAGGGAATCATTTATTTAAAAAAAAAACTGACATAGAGTATTAAAATAGATCAGTTAGTCAATTTTGCTTTTGTGGTCACACACAATACCAAATAACATTATCGTCATTCGATATCATCATTATAATCACCTTTATCATCACCAATAAGAGCAACAACTATGTTTTTCATTTTGTATTCTTAAACTTTTAGCTACATATTCTTCAAATGTCTTTATATATGCCAATGATTTTCTAATATTATTATAAAAATAGAAGCTAGAAAGTAATCAGTCTTCCTTCTTGCATAGTCAAATAAGAATTAAATTATATTTTTACTTTTATTATTATTCATACTTTAGAAAAGTTTCTCACAACTTTATAACACCATGTTGTGAATGTTAGGTTATAAGTGTTATAGGCTAAATATTTCTGTCCCCCAAAGCTTATGTTGATATCCTAATGCCCAACATGATGATATTAGGATAGGGGTCCTTTGGGAGGCACTTAAGTGATGAGGGAAGAGCTCTCATAAATGAGACTAATGCCCTTATAATAGGGGCCCTGGAGAGATCTCTCCCCCTTCTACCACGTGAGGACACAGTGAAGGTGCTACCTATGAACCAGGAAGAAGACTCTTACCAGAACCCAACCACGATGGCACACTGACTTTGGACTTACCAGCTTCCTGAAGCCTAAGCCACTGAGTCTGGGGTACTTTTTTACAGCAGCCTATAGAAACTAAGACAGCCTCTATCCAATTTGTTTATTTTTTTACATATGGACTACACTCTGTATTTCAAAATTTTTGTGTAGCAACTTAAATCTTCTTGGAATTGACAACTCTCTTTAACCAGTTTGATTATGTTCACTGATGTTAGCATTTTGTGTCAAATAGCAAGAAACATATTTTCTGCATGCTTACATAGGATTTAATATTCATTATGCAAATGTATCTCTTTCCATTAATTAATTACTGCTTTTTGTATAATATAAAAATGGTTTGTTTAGATTTACTTTCAAAGTAAAAATAATTCCTGTTTATATTATTGTTGATTTTATCACTTCTGTTTCATATTTCTCCTATTACATTTTTATTTAAAAATTTCTCACAGTTCATTAATAAATAAACATAACAGTTAATGAAGATGCTCCCATTCCTATACATGCATGCCATAATTCTTCAATTTTTCACTTATTTTATTGAAATATTGCAAATTACTTGCCAAATTGCTCTTAATTTTTTTTTAGCTTAATCAGCATCTTGAATAAACATTTAGTGTCTCATTGGAATTTGAGTTTTTCTTTAAAATATTTAAAAATATAGGTTAGAGTCTTTAAAATATTCCTTTATGCATATTGTAAGATTTGGAGAACTTATAATGTGCAAACTATATCATTACATTTACCATTAAAAATTCAACCTCGAGTGTGTTTAAAATACGCCATCACTGAACTGAAAATAACATATAATTATTTCAAAGTACCAAAGTAGTAACAACTTCAGGAGCTGTGCATTTTCTTCAACAAGGTTAAAGCAGTGAGCTGTGCATAGCACATATTATGCATAATTATGAAGGTTTCAAAAAGTGCATCAGCCCTTTTTCAACACCTTTTAAAAAGCTTTGTTGGTCACTTACCTGGCAGTGAATATTGTTCAAAAGCAGGTTACAGTCATCCAGAACTTGTTTCACTTGGTTGAATCAAGTTAAAGATAGAGTATTTTGAAACCACTCAGTTTTCTGTTATAATAATAGGGCATGATAGTCTCCAACTGTTCATTATTTTGTGTCCAAGGTGATCTTATTTTTATTTTATTTGCTATATCAATTCATTTTGTATTTCTCATTATTCTAATTAGTTCTTTACTATTTTCAAATAAATAAATCATTTTTTATTTTATAGGTTTACAGATATATATGCAACAATTCATCAGATTCAGCATTTATTTGGATTAAATTTCTGTTATTTTTACAACCATCATTTGTGGAGAAATCACTTTCACTCTCAAAAGTAAAAAATAAGTGCAATAACTATTTTTTCAGGCTTTCGAAATAATATTGCAAGTTTTGCTTTATTTGATCTTAAAAATATTGATTTCATAAAATGTATTTGATGTATAATCCAAAACAACCTCCTGTGCTATGAAGTCTTCACTCATTTTTAAGGTTCTTACAATGTTCATCCAGTTTGAAAAATCACTTGAAATACTATGTTTGATAAAAATCAGTTTACAAATTTATTACAGTAGAAATTGTATTGTTCATCTTATTTTTAACTTTATGTGTATTAGAAGCATCTCTTGTTCATTATATACACTGCTTAAGAATCTTATTATAATCATTTATTATAACAAACAAGCTTTTTTTCATTAGATAGTCATGGTATAAATTAATATTCATTATAACAGGCCATAATCAAAGAATATGCTGCTTTACAAATTTAAAAAATTTATCAAAATAAAGCTACTATTAAAATTCATATCTTCCCTATTGATTATAAATTAAACTTTACTTTTTTTCTTCTTTTTTTGTTTAGTCTGAGAATATCCTCATTTTTATAAATTAAAAAGTATTTTGTTATCATTTATAATATCTATACTTCTTTGTATTTTTATCTTCATAAATTTAACATTTACAGTCAATTGCATTAAGAGTTTTTGACATTTTCAGGGCCTATAAGAGCTTTTTTAAGTTTACTTTCGTATCTTACACTGAGATAGTTCTCTTGCCATAATAAAAAATTAACTAAAATTTAGTGTACATAGAAATAAATTAAATGAATTTTAAATTTAACACTGTTTTTAAGTACATTGAATTACTGATGAATATGTCTAGGAGCTTTACATTGTGACAATTGTTCCTTCAGGTGGCTTTTACTGTGTTTATTATAGTTTAGTGGGTTGTTTCATCTAGAATTCCATATTGCTTTAAGACAGGATTCATCAGATACTAAAAATCAACCTAGTATGTTCAGATGCATAAACCATGAACCTTCAGACAGACATAATTTCTAATTGTATACTGCTGCATATTTTTATATTTATTATGCATAATTACCATTAATAAAATATATTGATAAATTCTCTTTTGCATCATCTCAACAAAATTATGATATTTTATATAATGCTGTATATCACATTATTAATTTTGTTTTTAAAGAAAAAAAATCTCCATTTTAATGAAGCTCATAACCTCTGATTACACTTTTACAATGTCTGATGATAGGAGGCACTTTCCACAGACTAGAATTATTCCTGTTTCTCTGCCACCATCTGTATATTTTCCATACTAATACTATAAGATACATAATATTGAGAAAAGACTACTGACCCTGAACATTTGTGCCAGAGTGCTGGTGAGTCTGTATTATGTGCAACATATGTATAATAGTCATTTCTACATCAGATGTTTGCCAATATATCAAATACAGAAAGAAGGTACTGGGAACCATACAAATCTATCCCAGTAAATCAAACTAAACATATCCATAACCCAATTCTGCTTAAACAAACTAGGTGAACATGGCCACTTCAAGCACACCTCATACAAAAAGGAAATGTGACAGCAGTCAGAATGCAAAGCAGTCCAACCAAGACATTTAATTAATTTTGTAAATTTTACAAAAATATATAAACATATGAGTATATTTTTAGGACTCTTCCCAGGTCATCAGAAAAGCTAGTGTAGAACACAAAAGTAAGTATATGAAGGTAAATGAAACTTATGCTTCATTATTTTTAATATAAATTTGCCTCAACAAGAAGTGTTCTCAAAAAGTGTTTAGTGCTAAGGAGCAAAATAAGTTATTATAAAATGGTAGAAACTGATTGAGTAACCCGAAAAGATATTTCTGATTAGGAGCTATTTAACTGCTCTCCCAGTGACTAAACAGTATCAAGTAATAGCTGATATCTGTACAAGAATATTCCCAGCAGATGGAACAGGCAGTGTAAATATCCAAAAATTGTCCTCAAATAGAAAGAATCTAAAGAAGTTTAGAGAGACTAAGAGGGAGAGAGAAAGAAGAAGAGATCAGAGTGACAAACATGAGCCAGACTATATTAGACTTGTTAAGTCACATGAAAATGTTTGGGAAAGGAAGAAAGAAGTGACAGAGTCAGAGAACTGAGGGGCCTTATAAGAGTGTTATAATAAACCACAAAATCTCAGCTACTTTTAGCTATTAAAGTGCCTAATTTCCTAATTTAATTTTGAATTATTTTCAACTGGAGTTGTGGACAAAATGTAAATAAAAAATTGAAAATCAAATTTAAAATACTATATGTAATATAATTTTTCTGTTAATATTGTTATTTTTATCTGCTTGCCATTTTTTCACCACTTAAGCATGATTTTATTCACTTAAAATGTTGATTTGCTCCAAATCTATATTTATGTAACCTCAGATCCAATATTTGGGAACATGAAAAATGTATTATGAAATTAAATGTTCATTTCTAATTTTAGATGGCATCTAGTCTTTCTGTAAATTTTTTAAATTAAACAGGTAAATTAAATTTGAAAATTACATAAGGAGCAATAAGGCGAGATAATCTTAACTTGCATGTTTTTCAGTGTACTAAGACTATATTCTCCAAGGTAATCAATGAGATAAACATAAAATCTAACATAATTTTATCAGCAAATTACTCACTTGGTAGATAGCATCTGAGAAAATACCTGATAAAACTGAAGAGGTGTTCTGTAAGGATAATAAGAAACAATCTCCCAGACAGAGGGAACAGCATATGTAAAATATTTAAGGTGAGACCTACTTTATGTGTTCAAGGAAAATTTAAGAGATGTGTGTGACTAGGTCAGAAGAAGAGAAAACCTTAAGTTGGGCTCAAGGGTAAAATGAGAGAGAGCATCAGTGGAGCTAGCTCCACAAATACTCTACTGCATTTATGCATCAGGACTATTTTGAGGACAAGATCGTATTTGCCCTTGAGAGCTATTTTAAGGGCATTAGTTTTACTTTAACAGAAGTGTGAAGCCATTGAGGATTTTGAGCAAAGATGCAGTATGTTTTGACTTCCGTTTTAAAAGTGTATTTCTGGCTGTCTGGTTGAAAATAGACTGTAGAGAAATCTAAAATAACTTATGTACATGTCAGAAAAAAAATATTTAAAGGAATAACACAAAAGCCAGCACCCCAAAATGTAAAAATTACAATGTCAACTTTCAAGAAGAAATAACAGATATATAAAAGAGCAGAAAATGATAAGCCATTTTGGTGATATCTTAAAAAACAATTAAACATAAACCACTTACAATATAATCCAAGAAAATCAAATCCTTTGCTCACATGTTTATGCTGCTTTCTTTATAATCTCCAAAAACTAGGGAGAATAGCCCACTATCATTTATTTAAGAAATGGACAAAGCTATTTTGGCATATTCATGCAATGATATACTACGCAACAATAAAAAGTGAATAAATTACACATATAGACAACAAGATACACAGAACATCTTGGATGAATCTCAATGCAATTACTAAGTGAGAGTAGCAAGACTCAAACTGCTAGATACACACACATGAAATTCTGAAAAAGA
Organism: Macroglossus sobrinus; assembly: GCA_004027375.1. NCBI lineage: Eukaryota > Metazoa > Chordata > Mammalia > Chiroptera > Pteropodidae > Macroglossus > Macroglossus sobrinus. The sequence goes on along the minus strand of PVKZ01000421.1, from coordinate 6,873 downwards.
CAATAATACAGGGACTAAAAATAAATCAGTGCTTGCCAGGACCTGGGGTAGCAGGAGTTGACTACAGAAGGTCATGGAGGAACATTCTGGGAGTGATAGAATTGTTAAACATTTTATTAATGGTTATGTAACTTGACAGGTCCATGAAAATTTTTTTAATTGTGTAATTAAAGAAGAGAATAGTACTTGTGTAATGTACACCTTGAAAGAGTAAAAATATATATATATTATAAAAACTTTAGACAGAACTTCAATAAATACTTGAAAAAATAAAAACTATTAAATCTTATTCAAATAGAACACAAAGAACCTTAGATCTGTTAAAAGAATCTATATCCATGAAGAGAAAATTAAAAATTAACCTAAGAGAGAACTAATAAATGAAGAACTATTATACTGATAGATGGAAAATTCAAATAAAGAGAATAAAATTTCCCTAAGTTGATCTATAAATATATTATAATTATAATAATCATCCAATATTGCTTTTTATGGAAAATAATAAAATAAGTTGAATTGGTATATGAAAAAACAAATGGCAAAAATTAGCAATATTCTCAAAAAATATGAGAAAATAGAACTTCTTTCACTCAATGCTTTATATAAAATGTTTTATATAAAAGTTACTATAACAAATGCTTTACGTAGTAATGTTAAGATTTACCTTTTCTCAAGAATAGAAAAATATAACAATGGAACAGAATAAAGAACTTTAGGGAAGGCAAAATTTTACCTATACCCTCTTAGAGTTTTTCAGTTGGGTCTGAGAATTAAACAGATTAATAGGAGAAAAGTATACAAATTTATATTTCATGTGACATGGGAGCCTTCATTAGGAATAAAGACCAAAATAAAAGGCAAAACCTATATGCTTTTATATTCCATTAAAGAAAGGGAGACAATTGTGGAAAAGCAAATAAACTGTAGGGAGAGGCTAAGAATTATTGAACTGGTCTGTTTTTTTGCACAGAATTCTTTTAGCTTTAATTCCTTGTTAAAAAATATTTCTTTTCTCCTGGTACAAGGAGAGAATCTTTCACACAGGAGTTTTTATCTCTCGTTTTTAGGAAGAAAAGGAGAAATTAGAGTGCTCTTCTTGCATCTTGTGGTTTCCAAGTGCCTTTAGCTCAAAATAACCCTCATGACAAAGTAGCATATTTTGGCCACCCTTGAGAACAAATGTAGAAATATAAAGATATAAAAACTTAACATATAAAAAAAATGAGGGTTAGAACACTAGGTAAATAATGAAATATTTAAAACAATTTTTAAAAATGCTGATTCTCCTAATAATTAAATGGTATTTAGTCATTATCTCATGTCTTACACAAAAACCTTTTTTAGTTAAAATAAAGGCTTAAATATTAATATTTAAATCTTGTAGTGATGAAGGACTTCTTAAACAATAAAAAACCCATAATCAAAAAAAATTTTACATGAAAAATTTGACCCAAACTAAATGTTGCGATTTCAGTTAATCAGAAACACCCAAGAAAGTACATAGACAAGTGACAACCTGGAAAATATTTATAGAATGCTTAAAGTTGATTAAGGTAATACCTGAAATTATAAACTACTCCTAAAAAGCAATTAAAATATATAAAAATCCATGAGGATAGAGTCACATGTATGTCCAATAATTTTTAGGAAAGAAGAAAAACAGCAAAAAAGCTAAAATAAAATTTTAAAAAGTTAATCTACCTTATTGGACCTTATTAATCACTAAAATGTAAAATAAAAATATGAGAAAATATTATTTAATTTTGACCAATTGTACACAATTTTTGACAATAATAATGTCAAGTTTTGATGAGAATGTAAAACAACAGAATTTTTTTTATAGAAGGCTAGATTAAGTATAAACTAGGAGAATAATCCTGCAATCTTATTCCTAGATATCTACCCTAGAAAACTCTTACACATTTGCTCTATGTCTAAGTTCACCTATGTTCACAGAAGCATCATTTGTAGAATAAAACTTAAAAATCCCTCAATTGGATATAAAATCTTATAGCATAATTACATAATGAGATACTCTGCAGAAGTAAAATTAAGAAACTATAGTACATACACTAATATGGGTGAATTTCCTAACATATATATTGTACCAAAAAAAAGGCACAAAAAATGCATGTACTATGGTGTAATTTACATATATTTTAAATATTCCCAAAACCAAAAAATAAAATATTTAGGATAAAATTCTCATGTAGTAAAGCCACAAAATTAAAAAATATATATATATAGTAGTTGTAAATTAACTATTTAATTGTAGGGTTCAAATATATTAATAATAGTATATTAAGCTATTTTGTAGGTATTTGTTTATTATATTATTAATTTTTATAACTTGCATTTATAGAATCTATAAGTTTATATAAATTAAATATATCAAATAAAATTATTTTTGAAATAGCTAAAAATTATATTTAAAAAAAATAATATTTGATGTAAAAATTTTTACTCAATAATATTTATTTAGCTATACCTACAACAGTTAAGGTTATTTACTTGCCTTCAGATTTTAGAAAGTAGAGTATAAGTGGAGATATGAAAATAAGTAAATATGTTCAAATAAAAAAAATCAAAGAAAACATGAGCATTCATTTAATCACACAAAGTATTTTGTTATTCAACAATACTTTTTCTTAAGACTAAATTGAGAACGCTACAGAAGGTCACACATATGTTATTTGCAAATGCATTTTTTTAACCAAAAACAAAGAAGAAAAAAAATTAATAAAAAGAAAATTTAAAAAATGTTATTTATACAACTAACTGAAATATTGTATATACAAAATCTATAATATACTGTCTCAATTCACTTTATAATCTAAATTTTAGAGGATTTCGAGTTTTTGTAATATAATGTTCTGTATTAAGTAAGTATTATTTGAAAGCTGCTTAGAAACTCAGTAGTAAGATTTAGAGTTTTAAGTTATAGCATTATGGAATATTTACTGAACATAAAATAGAAGACAAATAGGTATGCTTCATTTGTTAGAAATAGTCACTAAATCCACTAAATTGATCCCACAATAAAAGGGAGAAAATTATACAAATGTAAAAACACCAGGAAGAGATATTTGTACAATGCCATGAAAGCTCCATTCAATGGGAATATTTTTAGAACTTTCAAGCCAATAAATTTAACAACTTAAAAAAACAAAGTTTTCAAAAAACCAAAATCTTTTATGTATTAAAGAAATTAAATATGTAATCAAAATTTTCAACCCCCAAAAGTCTAGTTTTAGATGGCTTTATTGGTGAATCTCATCAAACGTTTAAAGATGATAAAAATTTTACACCAATTTTTTTAACTTTTAAATTTATTTTTTAATATAACATATCTATGATACCACGCCAGACAAAAACATTACAAGAAAGCGAGTTAATATAGCTGATTAACAATGCTTCAAATTTCCTTAACAGAATAATAACAAAATGAAACCAGTACTACAAGATCACATATGGTTTATGCCAATAATAAAAGGTTGCTTTAATTAAAAAAAAAAAAGTCATTGGAGGAGAGATAAATCTCCTTGCAGAAGAGTTACAAATTGTTTAAACATATCATCTTCCCTCAAGTAAGTAGACCATAATTCTTCACTTCTTAAATGTGGCCTTGTGTGTATGGTGGCTTCCTTCTAAAGACTATAGTATGGAAAGGGGTCAAAGATGTAACTTTTCAGTGGAGAAACAATAAAACTACCTTAGCCAAGTGATCCAAGTCAACATCCACAGTGCTAAGTCATGTCGATAGTATGTGCCTTGGCATTATGAAATATAAGGGGCACTTTTGTGGTCTTCCTTTCAAAAACCCAAACCTCATCTAATCATAAGAAAAATTTTGGACAAATCCCAATTAGCATTATTACATCATGAGTATGCCTCAAAACTACCATGTTCATAAAAATGGAAGCCTGAGTAAACGTTCCAAGAAAGAGGAACCTAAGAAGACATGGCAACTAAATATAATACAGTATTCTGAAAAAGAAAGTGATGCTAAGTAAACACTAAATATGAATAAATATGTAGCTTAATTTACATTATTTTTATTTTTCATTAATTATAAGAAGTATACTATAGTAATTTGTCAATAGTATTGGAAATTGTGTATGGGGTATAAAAATTTCTACATATTATTAATGAAAAAACAGTTCTAAAAAGTAAAGTTTACTTATGAATAAATATGTCATCAATTAAAGGAAAACAAATAAAAATATTATTCCAAAATACATAAAAATGGATTTAACAACATCCAAACATATCCTAATAAAAGCCATAAAATAAGATCAAATAAGGTGATTTACTTAATTTGAGATTATATCTGAAAAATATATAGTTAACATAATTTAATGAAAATGAAGTTTCCTTTTCACCTAAGACCAGGAAAAGGGCAAAGGTCCTAGTTTTCACAACTAATATTTAATATCTGATTGTCTAGTATGATAAGAAAAAATGTGGATAATGAATAGAAATTCAGAAATAAAACTTTCCCTATTTATAGATGGCATCATCTATATGCAGAAAATACAAAGAAATTAAATGAAAATTCTACTAATTATAATAAATGAATTTAGTAAGATTGTAAGATATAGTCAATTTTCAAATATCAGTGTGCCTCTATACATTGGGAAAAAAAATTGAAAATACAGTTAAGATACCATTTATTAGAGCTTCCAAAAATGTACTATAACTAAGTAAATTTAGCTAATGATATGAAAGACTTCTACCTTCAAAAACTATAAAACTTAGCTGAGAGAATTTAAAGGTTTAAAAATTTTGAGTATGCCAATTTCAAGGATTAGTAATTTAATAGTTAACACATAATTTACCCCAAATTATAATCTCAAAGAAAATTCCAAAACCCTTTTAAAATTGAGTAGCCAATTACAAATTTTATATATAAAAGCAAAGGATATGGAATAAAGACCTTTCAAAAAATTAAAAGATTTATATTGTTATTTTAAATCTTATTATCAAGTTGCAATAATCAAAACAGTATGGTATTTTTGGAATCAAACTGAGAATCCAGAAGTAGATTTACACACACAGTAGTAAGTTTTTAGACAACAGTACCAAAACAATTTAATTAAAATAGGATACTTTCTGTTTTCATCAAATAATGTTGGAAACCTTAACCATGCAAATAAAAGATAAACTCCAACCTCTTAATAAATGAGGTAGAAAATAGGCAGAAAAGATAATAGCTAAAATCATACAATTTATAGCATAAACAGGAGGAAATCATCATGATCTTGGGGAAAACAAATGTTTCTTAGGACAGAATAAGTACTTTGGTAGACAGAATAATGGCCTATCAACATGTACACGCCTTAATCCCCCCAATATTTGAATATGTTACTTTACATAGAAAAGGAGATTTTGTAGATGTGATTAAAAATTTTGAGATGGAAAGATTATGCTGGGTTATTTGGCTGAACCCCAAATAATTACAAGGTCCTTATAAAAGGGATGAAGGAGGTTCTGAGCCAGAGTCGGTGTGACATAGGAGAGGTTAGAGTGAGTGATTCAAAGAATGGACCATGAGTCACAGAATGTAAATAACCTCTAAAAATTGGAAAAGTCAAGGAAACAGATCTCCCTATAGAACTCCCAGATGGCAAGAAGTTCTGTCCTCAGTTCTTCTGACTTCCAAACATGTAAAAAAATAAGTAAGGTGTTGGGAGCCATTCTTGCTGAATGCCCTACAGATAGGATTAAAGTTGCCTGCAAGCTAGAAGTTTGCAGAGCAGGGGGCTCTGTACTGAAGGAGGAAGTTTGGCTTAATGGATAGAGTTGAACATTCCCTGACAAAAAGAATAAGGAATGGAAAACAGGAACAAGGATGTTTTGAGAAAATTTATGTAAATGTCAGCAATTGTTAGATTATCTGTGGGTTTTGCTTTTCATTCATTTCCAAGGGTATAAATATGCTGTGCTAAATAAACTGGGGCACAGTATTTACTGTTAGCCCTCTGGACTCTATCTTCTGTCTCTCTCTCTTTTTACTCTTAATCCTCACTCCCCCTCTTGGGAACTGTTCGATCTTAGCTGGCTGGCTCCAGCAGTAAGGGTTGCTTTAAGCTGAATTTGTGGTAATTTGTTATTATAGCAATAGGAAACTAACTATAAAAAAACTTTGCATGAAAAATCACTCCTGCTCATGAAAAGGCATTAATAAGACTATAAATAGGTAAATCATAGACAAGAATATATATATATATATATATATGTATATATATATATATATATATTCTTATATATATTCATATATATATTCTTATATATATATTCATATATATATATATATATACACATATATATTTAGACAAAGAATTCTCATTCAGAACCTAAAAGCACTCCAATATTTCAATAATAAAAAGTCAAACCAATGAAAAATGAACACTATACCACTACTAACTTGCAACTTTGGTTCAATTTAAAGGTTGACAACACTAAATAATGATAAAAATGTAGAGTTACTGGTATTCAAGTATAAAAGGCAACTTCTTTGGAACACTGTCAATTTACTACAAATTTAAATTTACACTTATCCTCTAATCAATAATTCTACAATTATTTTCTCTAGAGAAACAAACATATGTCCAAAAACCCCTTAAAAATAAATTTTCATAGCATCTTTATAACAGCTCCCAATTAGAAACTAGTCAAATTATATACTAACAATAAAATATTACATGACATTAAGAAGTAACGGAATACTAACACATAAAGCAACATGGATTAATCTCAAAAGAAAAATAGAGTGAAAGTGTTAGGTAGGTAGTCAGGCACGATCCCGTCCACCTTCCCACTCTTCCTCCCTGACTCTGCTGGGGCGATGCTGGATTTCACATCACTCCAGGG